>OY740768.1:134196764-134796764 GCA_963513935.1 Aphrophora alni | reverse complement strand
CAATATTCAGTATTTGTAAATCCATATTGAAATAGTTTTTTTGAGTAGTTATTATTTAGGTTCAAAATACCCTAGGTTTATATCTTCATGGTATCTTAGAAAGACATGATTTTGATTACGGTTTTACAACTATTTTTTTATTAGGAAGAGATTTGAAATCATACTAAAATTTGTATTTTATTTTTTTAAGTATAGTATTTAATTTACATTGAAAGATAAAATTCATAATACTGTACATATACGACTAATAACGTTATAATTATGTAATAATTATAATGTTATTTTCAGGTTTATTGCTGTTTTTAGAATTAAAGTAAACGCTGTTAATTTAAACTTTCACCTTCAATTGCATATGTAAACAATAAATTTAAAAAAAAATCCAATTTATCCGGGTTCTTATTTTCCTTTATTCAATTGGTAATTCTAAAGCCCAGATATTATTATTACCTAGATGATCATTATTGGTTGGAGTTATGGAAACATTTTATTTAGGTGTATTCCCATTCCCAATAGTTAAACAATGAAAGATAAAGATATGTATATTTGACATAACTGTCATTCAAGCGTAAAAATTAGAAAAAAAATTAACAAAAATAATATTAACATATAATTAGTTATAACTTTTATATATATATATATATATATATATATATATGTATATAACCCCAGAATATGGCGGTCATTTAGTGTAATATTGTACAGACATAGACGGTCTGGCAGACTTAAGCGTACCGATGTTAAAAGGTGACGGTCCGGAGCGTTAACTTCTGTTTCTCAACACAGGGCGGTTATTTCCTGGAACGTTTTGTTCTTAAACTTTGTAGATTTACGTTTAGTCTATATGTGTCCGTTGAACAAGTCGTCATCACTCATGGTGTCAATTATTACGGAACAAGTTTCTGCATTAGGTAAGAAGAACATATTTAAGATGTAAGTGTTTATTATTAAAATAAGTATATAAGTGTAGTAATTTTAGTGAATTTCAATTTATTTCTTATGTATTAAATTGAAAATACAACTTGAAAAAAATATGCAAATTATTTATAATTTTTTTTTTTTATAATTATAGTACAATTTTCTAACTTATTCATAAAAAAGTAATAGTTTATTATAGTCACTGGTAACATTTATAAAACGTGAAAATTATGTTTAATGTGTAAAAATAACATGGGTAAACTATATAAGTTAAAACGTTATTAAAAATGTATGATACATACTATGAAAAATATCAAAATATGATCTTATAAATAGAGTAGGCTAATTATTTTACTAACCTACTGATTATTAAATAATAACAAGCCTTGCGTGATGATTTTTAATCGTAAGAGTAATAGTGCAAGATTTTTTTAAATTATTCTATTAGGAAAGAATGTATAAGTAATTTTCTATGATTAATTGCAAACTATGAAAAAAAAATATTTAGATTAAGCCCTTATAACATATTATATATGTTAAATGCAGCTTCCTATAGAGATCATCAGTATATTATTGTAGTAATTTAATATACACATACTCTTACTATATTATGTTATAACAATGGCTACCATTTAGTAGTCCGTTCAGATATAAATTTAACTATATTTTAATACCATTTACGAACAATACGATCCTATATTTTCATTATTACTTGTTTTACTTTATCAATAAACTTGTTTTATTTTTGTGCTGGCGTTTCATCCTTTGCTTTTTCCTATTTTTAAATTTATTTAAATATGTTTATTCATAGAAAATGAATCCAACACTTACAAGGGAAAGTAGAGCCAAGAAAATTTTGGATATGGCGTTGGCTTCTGATGAAAAAGGTGCTAAAAGAAAAATACCAATCAAAAAAGGTGAGTTTAGAATATTAGTTATAAACTGTTTAATTTTGAGATGAAGAATCAGTAAATAATTTTATCCAGGAAATTTAGTTTACACACTAATTTCATTAAAAAAAGATTATAAAATATTACAACTCGTTAAGTAAAGTTTTGTAATAATACAAGCCTGACGGAAGGATGTACTATATTTATTTATGTGAAATTAAAATAAGAATTCAAATTTTTTTATTATTTCTTTTTATTTATAATTTTATAAATACTAACGAACACTCGTTTTGAGCCACCGAAAATATGAATAAGGAAATGTTATTTTTAAGTTAGACTGAATTTAAATGTAATTTTAAAAAGCTGAAGAGTCAAACATCCAAATATTGTTACTTAACAAACATTCATGATAACAATAAAATGATGACTACAAAATATTTTAAAATACAAACTAACGTAAAGCATATAAGGTGCTAGTTGTCAGATATTCCGGCAGTCTGAAAGATATTTAGGAAACAGCATCCCCAGAATTTAGGGTTATTTATAAAATTTGGTAATTAGTATGTATTCTACTAATAATATTATTTTGATTAAAACATTGTAAATGTACAATTCTCATAGTGAGATATTCCTTTATGGTTTTTACTGTATTTCATAACTGGAAACTAATTACATATCACAAAATATAAATACAGTAAATTTAGGTTTTGTAATTTAAAGAATAAATGTAACAATACAATTATCAGAATTAAATATTATGTCAAAAAACATATTACATTTGTATTTAAGAGTAGGCTATGTGTGTAGTACACATTTTATTACAGTACACAAGAAATAATAAAAAAAAATACATTTTTTAATTTACATTTACTTTATTTTATTCAATGTTATTAAAGTTTCAATTATGTATTTAGAATGCTTGATAAATAATTGTGATATATTTATTATTGTGTTACAATCTATCTTTTAGATTCTGATGCAGAGTCTCAAAGAATTTCAAAGTCTGTTGTAAATGTTGGATCCACATCTGTAAATAATGCTTTACCTGATTATGTTAATCTACCATGGGATGAACTAGAAGGTATTTTGCAATCAAATTGGACAGCAGTAAAGGTAACTTTAAAAATACCATTCTCAATAATTATTAGGCTACTTAACTAAAAATATTATTCCGTAAATTAAATTTGTGATAGTAATTCAACTTCTATTATTTAAAATACGAAGATTTTCTTCTAAGATTAGTACGTTATGTCATTATGTATTAAAAATTTTAAAATAAATAGAATGGAATGTTTACTGATTCCAATTCAAAAAGTTAATATTACTTTATATTTTACCAATAACGTATGGGGAAAAGCAATCTTATTAAGATATCACCATTGTACAGTATAAAATACAAATTGTGTAATAATAATTATTTTAGTAATTGCGAAATCAATTGCAATATTTGAGTGTTTAATAAACTGTGATCAATTTAATCCTAAAATGTACTTTTATTGTAGGAAACTATTCGTGCCAGAAAGAAATTATTTCTTCCAACAGATTTACCCCTACGCTCACCTCAACAAACAGAATTCAACTGAAACAGAATTCAATTTATTAGAAGACATTTACAGTAACGAACTACCTACATCATTTGAGAAAAATGTAAGTTCACAATTTTACTAATAATCGGATTTATTTATAATTATATTATTTTACATAAACGATAACTCGTACATTTTACAAACGAAACAACCAGAAGCCTGCTTCAAAACGTGTTTTTATCTGTACAACATACTATTATCATAATGAGATCAAGAAGCTGTTTTTAAATGTTTTAATTTTCATAAAAAATATATTTTTAAATATCAATAACAATATATTCAGAATCATATGTGTGATATATTATTATAATATTTTCTTGTGCCATTTATACTTTAATATTTAAAAATAAAAAATAGAAAATATATCAACAACGATTTTTGGGAGAAAATCTTATTATTTGGAATGTGGTATGTAAATCTAACGTTCAATGCCCATTACCACTTTTGAATAGTTAAATATTCTAGAAACATATATTGTTATATGTAGGTAATGTAACTAATGTTATATCATATTTTGTCCATGAAGGAATCTTCCCGAGAGAAGAGGGAATGTTTTACACTGACATCTTCACAAACTACAGGTATAAACTCTACTGAGGGCTGTATTGAAATTCCAAGTTTAGAGTCTGTTCAAGAAGTGTGTATTATTGCTCCTCCATTCTCCTCCAATGAAAATGTAAGTGATTATTTTGATTTTATAAATAGGCTATGTACAAATATAATGTTTGTATACGTAAAATATTTTACATGTTGCCTATATGCGCTAATTTTTTAAATAACACAAACTCATTTGTTTGACTGAAAATATGATTTAAAAGTTGAAAACACAAAATAAAATAAAAACCTCTTTTAAGCCTAATAAATAAGTTCAGTTTAAACTATCAATAAGAGTAGTGCTTTTCTTGAAATGGTAGATCTAAAAAAGTGCAAACAATTCCTTTAAAATTATATTTTAAAACTTATAAATGTAACTGTTCTCTAAATTATATGTCTTGTTAATAAAAGATATCAATAATTGAAATAAAATATACCTTTTAATGTTCCGTCGAAAATGAATATCTTTGAAAAAGACAACATTAACAGAACACTTCCTTTTTATTTTACATCTTGCTTATCTCATTTACCTGTGACCGTAAATTAAAAAAATATATGTACTTCCTTTTCTTTTTACACTATGTACTTTAAAAAAAAATACAAACCAACAAATTACTAGATAATCATCAGATATTAAAGGGGTAATTTTCAGAAATGTTAACATGCAATTCAAAAAGAAAACCTTAAGCTAAACTAAGACTTTCCCAATTTAATTCAAGTAAAGATTAATTTTTATTAATTTAGCAAAGATATAAATGTATTTATCGTTATTAGAGCAAAATAAATTGTACTTGTAAATATTGTATTAGATTAAATGATTTTGAGATATTAAAAGATCACATATTTTAAAACGCGCATTTTGATACGTTTTCTTACCAAATTAAATATTTTGAAGACTATACAACAATATTGTTAATTAATGTTATCTAAATGTGGGCGTCTTATCAAAATCCGTTCTGACGTATAGGCTCTTGTTTTAATACACAAATCGACAAGTAGACGCCAAACGAAGCTTATATGTTCTTTGAAACAGTGTATATAGTTGGACCAACTAAATTGATTACTATCAAAAAATACATACTTTACAGTAGCATATAAACCAATGTTAAATAATATCGAAATTTCCAGTAAATTGTTTAGCATAACTTTATTTTGATAAAAAATAAACCAAGTTCTCATTATTTGTTGTGTTTTGTATCTTTATTAATGTCAGTCTTCCGTTAGTCATTTATGAGTATTTTACAACCCAAATTAATTGAACAAATCAAATTCGATTTGTGGCAACATTTTGGCCATATCTTAATTATTTTTCGATTCCTCAAAGTTTATATACCAAAACTCAAACGAATTTCATACAAAATTTGTTAAATTGTAGCCTCAAAGCACTCAAACAAAACTAATTGTTTGTCATTGCCCCTAAAATACTACTTCTCTAGTTGATATTAAAAAACAAAAAATGTGCCATACAACTTTTAATAAAAAGGATGAAAAATAAGCTTCACAAGTTTTTTGTAAAATGTGAACATTTTCTAGAGTAATTAACTTGAAACTGTTTGTCAAATCTAAAGTAAATGTGTATGTTTTAACGCACATATGTCTAAATGTGTGTTTGTTTTAAATACTCTCCAGAAAAATTGTGTTGATTTGTAATTTGAAATTTTGTTTCAGAATTTTAAAAACAAAACTCCACCATCAACACCAAGACATATACGAAGTTATAACGAAGATACACTAAAAACACATTGCCTGGATAAAGAGTTTCTTATTAGCTTGAGTCCGGCCGAAATTGAATGTTTACCTGATCTGGCTTTACCTAAAAGAATTGTAAGTTAGTTTAATCTGATTTTCAGTTTTAGTTAATTTTATTATAAATTAATGTAAGCCATTCAGAATATCATTAATCTTACAAAGTACAATAAAGCTCGACTACACCTCCCAGACAGTCACTTCGTGTTTACCAAATTATATAAATGAAATGTGTTGAAAAATGTGTTTTTATTGTAGTTTTGGTTTATTTTAGATATTTTCAATCGACGTTAAAGACTTTAATGTGTAGGTACTGTATTTTCGATTCTTACTTCCATGTCTAAATAGACTGTAGGCGTGATAGTCAGGACCAATAATTTTGTTTAATTATTTTTTTATTTATTAATATATAAAAATAAAAATTTGGGATTAGTTGTATTAAGACAAATATAATTTATCAAATAACTATTTATAAGAAATGATAATACATTTTTTAAATGCTTCAAAACACTAAAGAAGTATTCCTTCACTTCTTCTGTATACTTTGTTTTTTATATTAATTTATAATTAATGATATAGACTTTTAAAGTTTGAAAATTTTCAAATTTATCTTCAGAAGAGTTCCTCTTTTTCACTTAACAACTATTTTATCTTGAACGGTTTGAGATAGTAGTTCGAACGGATTGACAATACAATTTTCAAATTATCAACCAATAGTTAGTTATGAAAATGTCTGTGTTTATAGGAATGACGAAAAAAAATGAAACTAACCTGAACATCAAATCTTGAATAGTTATCTATAAAATAATTGTTTTATGAAAATACCATTCAGAAACGTTCTATTTTTCACTTAACATCTACTATTTCTTGAACGGTTTGAGATATCTCAAATAATAAATCTTTATTATGTTCAAAACATTCACGTGTATAACTTCTGTGATTTTTGAATCAATATGTTTGTATATAGTCGAGATATGAACTTAGACTGAAGTGGAAAATATTCAAGTTTTAGTTTATGAAAATATCTGTGTGTATAGGAAATTATGAACAAATAAGAATATCCTGAACATCGTATCTTGAATAGTTTTCGAGAAAATAAATATTTTATGAAAATCTACACTATTTTTGGCTTCGGAAAAGTTTTTTTTTCAGTAACAACTAACTATTTTCTTTTGAACGGTTTGAGATATCTTAAAGAATGGAACTATGTTATGTTCACAACATTCGCTTCGATAACACCAAAATACCATTTGTGCTAATTTCATACTCTATCGATCAAAAATCAAAACTCCCTTATAATAGGCCTAGTTTGTTTTGAACCGTTTTCCTTTGAATTAAATCAACATATTTAGTAGTGGCTACCGTTTTATAAAACGGTAATTCACGCCATGGTGAAGTAAAAGCTTGTTGAGCCAGGTCGGGCAGCCGGGCTGGTGTTGGTGAGTGTGCGTGCGTGAGTGGGACTGGGGCAGGTAGAAACCCTTCGCCTTTGTGAGAGTGAACAAAGTATAAGCTCCCACAAACTAAGAAACAAAACATTGTATTGTAAAGTATAATTGTTAAACATATGAAAGTTTTGATGGTAAGACTTTTAAAATTATCGTCATATTTTACTATAGCACAATAAATATTCCTTGACTGAAAAATGTCATGTCACATTTATGCTTCAATGGGTAAAAGCTAGAAGCCAGCCCGTATACAATAATAACTGCTGCTCCTTTTTGCCTATTGTCCTGCCATCAAACAAATGAACAAATAAGTATTAGTTTTCTGGGAATAACTATATTTTACTTGAGAGCTTAAATGAAAGAAACCTTTCCTAGAAACAGTATTTATAAAGTTAAGTTTCAATAACTTCAAGAACACCGACAATTACATATTATAGTGAAATGGTTTTTGACACTTTTAAAAATTTGGTAGCATGCCACAAAAATGGCGGATGGTTTGAACAATAGGCTAGTGTTCGTTTAGTCACTGTCTATAGACTTTCCATATTAAACTTATTACAATGATTATGGCACAGATGTTGTTAATGATACAAATAGTTTTATAAAATGAGAAAAAAGCTTTAGCTTCTTTCGTCTTGACATTCTGCATCCAATAATACTACTATTTAGAAGAATATGCTATAGTGTTCTCAATTTCAGTCAAACGTAATTCAAACTTGGACTACAAACCAACATTATGACCACAAAAAAGAGCCAACACAATATCCAGTTCGATATTGTTAGAACTGTGCTTGTATATATTTTTATAGAAAATCGAAGGAAAACTCCCTATATCTAATTGGTTTTTAGATAAAAATTAATATAGTAAAAACGCCTGTTTACTATAAATCGTAAACAGTTAAAGACAATCGTGATCAAAAAGCATTCCATTTAGAATTTTATTGTTCCTATTGTTTTGTTTTAATTTCAATGAGAAATATTAATAAACATCTGAGATAATGAGTTAGACGGTAAAGAAAAATGTTTTAGTTTTAACATGGTTTAAAATTTCTTCAATATCTGGAGGAAAAATATAACCAGCATCTTCATATTACATACAGTGGATCATAACAATCATAGGGAAATTCTGTACAAATTTCAATTGAATCGATTAAAGGTTTCAGATTTTACAATCGATAAGGCTGTGGCTGATCATGTATGTAAACTTTAACAACAACCTAGATTTTTTTATGAAAAAGATTTTTTAACATAGTCTTAACCTAACGTAGGATTTGATTTTTACGAAATAAAACATAGGAATAACAACAATATATGAACGTATTCACTAACACTGAAAGCAACACTTCATAACATACAATTTTAACGAATTTAGTTAGTTTTGTTAAACAATGAGGCATAGATAGGCCTATAAAGTCAATCCATTTTATTCAGATTAACATGTTCGCTACCGAACGGCGCAAAAATGCGCTGGCCATTGCGTTCTCATAGACTAGCCGTAAAATCATGGAATGGCCATAGGATAACATTTTAGGGATAACAATTATGTGTTTGTCTTAAATTAATCGGCCTTTAAAGTGTTATACCTAAATGTTTTTTTTTTTTAGATAAAACTTAATAAAAACAGTTTATATATTTATAGTATAATGCAATTTTGTTCTTAGTCATTCAGTTATACATCCAAAGTCATACATAATATCTATAGGCTCTATTTATATTGCAATAAATTAAGGTAATATAATAATAATCAATGATAATAATAACACATTATGATTATCATTTGATGTGTCACAGTTTAACTTTCCCTCTGCGTTTCAGAGCTCTTTTTATTATTAAATAACTCGTGTTGCAGGCTTGCCGGATGCCTCATTAAAAGTTTTGGTCTGTTAGACCTTTGTCACATTAAAATAATATTTTTAAGATGTTTTAATTTTTTAAATATTTTTTTCACAAATCTTTACAGTTCAATGTAGGCCTACATTTTTTCTTAGTCATTTAATTATACATCAAAAGTTATTTAAAATATTCACAGTGTTACTTAAGTTTGTCTTAATCGTGGACTTTGGAGGAAGCTCCTCGGCCATGATTTCGCCTTATTCGCTGTTGCTCTCTGTGTCTTCCGAATCACTTGAGTTTTCGAAGCTCACAACAATGCGGTTTTTATCTGTAAAACTGTCGACAGCGTAGTCTAATTCCCACAATGAATCCTTCAGTTTCCTTAAATGTTCAACAAAGCTCTTCCATGTTTCGAGTAACAGGACTGATATGTTATTATTTGACTTTACTACGACATAAATAATTCAAATTGTCTTTATTTTTTGTTGGCAAATAAACAAACAACGGGTTTTTTTATAATAACTGTTTCATTGTTTCAAACAACATACCGTAATCCCCCTTTTCACCTCAAAGGACCCAAATGTATATTTTCACGAAATACTCAACATTGGTCTCTAAACCTTCTGTATATACTTCATAAGTTTATTTTAGAGTTTAAAGTTGGCCCATTGACATGAGGCAAACACTGGTTTCTTTGTCTAATGATGATGATGGCAATAGTGTAATCTATTTTTACAAATCAAGCATATTTTTTAAATTTTGATTTTTCAAGTGGGGTATTCGGCGAGGCGTATCTAATGAGCATTAGTTGGCCACTCTACACTTCTATTCAACCCTTGGCTCTCCGGCTAGGTAGGCTAGCGTCAACTTAGCATGCGACGGCGCTTTAGATGTCATACATAAACAAACAAATATTGGCATCACTGAGCAAGTTAATTTCATTCAACTGAGAGTTGAAATAAAAATAAAAGAATCCTTTCTTGGAAACACTAATGTTAAGTTGTCAATAGCTTCAAGGGTACCGACATTTACAACATTGATATATTGTTTAACGGCAACTTTAACACTTTTAGAAACTTTTTGACAGGGTTTAAAATATGTCTATTGTTTGCAGTCGGTTGTACCTATTTTAACTTCCAGAGAAATGTCCTATTTGGTAAGTATGGGCGGATGTTGATTTGCATTGTACTGTTTTTTTTATATTACAATTGCAATCAATGTGAAACTAAGGAACGACCGGTAAAAAGAAAATGGTGGCAAATCTTCAACTTATCATTTCTCATTTTATTTTGTTAAAACTAATTTTACAATTTATTAGAATTAAAATCTTTGATTTTCATTACAAATCAACTACTAAATTGCATATAAGATTGCATATGTACATAACCCTAAAAAGAAAACTGGAAAAAATTCTCAACTTTTCATTTTTCAAAATATTGTTATCATAGTAATTTTCCATTTAGATTTTAGGTCACTGATTGCGAATGGACAACTAATTGGTACATAAGACTTGTAGTTAACGATAAAAACATGGCTTCAAACCTTTATTTTTTCATTTCTGAATCGATGTTTATACAATTCCTTATATATATAGAATTTAGGTCTTTGATTACGAATTAACTGCTGAGTTGTATGTTAAGTCTTATAAATAATCACAATTTCACAAAATCGGAAAAACTTTAACTTTTCATTTCATAATCGGTTTTGATGAAACTCATTTTCCATTAAATTTTAAGTTGCTGAGATTGTATTAACTACTAAATTGGATATAAGACATATATATAACTCTAAAAAAAAAAAAATTTTAAAATGGCGACAAATCTTCATCTTTTCATATCTCTATAAATTTTTATCAAATTTATTTTTTACTTAGAATTTAGGTCGCAGATTACGAATTAGTTTTTGGTAAAAATCTCTCATCATTGAGAAATAAATATTGTTAATGTTGACATTAACATTGACAATATTTATGAACTGTGGAGTCCCAAGAACGAATTTGGAATTGGTATGATCTCATCTAACTTATCTAACTTCTAAATGGTCCCAAAACCAAAAAACTTCAAAAGTTGAAGAATAATTAAAATTATCACATTTGTATAAACAAAATAAAATATCTATTTCTGAGTTAAGTTAGGGAGAGGAGGGGGCTACAGGCCTCTACTCTCAGCAATTCTCTGTGTAACATTTCTTAACATGGAAAATGTGTTAATATGTCGGAAGTTTAATATTCGTTATTTATGAATGAATTCTTGGCTTTTATGTAGTACAAACAAACGTAATTATATAAATTTAAACATATAATAATTCAGAAGCGAAATAAGCGTATAAAAAGAAATTGACATTTTACCTTGTGATAAATCCAGAACAACATTAATTATACTCTACCTGTGTGTTTTATATATGAATCCATCAACTAAATACCATGTTGATTATTAATTAATAACAACATTAAATTTTTATTAATTTTAACTTTAGATTTTAATAATCTAAGCGCTGTTATTTCGTTAAGGTATAATTGACAGAAAAAAAAAAAAAAAAAAAGATTTGAAGATTCGGTACTATTTTGTTTTATAGAGGCATCTTTAAATTTTACATACAATTTTGTAGTTAATTCTTAATCAGTAAAATAAATCTAAATGAAAAGGGAGTTTGATCATATCGATTGATAAATAAAAATTTGAAGATTTGCAAGCTTTTTGTTTTATAGAGGCATCCTTAAGTCTTATATACAATTTAATATTTAATTCTTAATCAGCTAAATAAATCTAAATGGAAAATGAGTTTGATTAAAATCGTTTTAAAAATTGTGAATTGAAGATTTGCAACCATTTATTTTCGCGTGATCTATAACTTTTATGTATAATTTAATTATTAATTTTAAATCAGAAACCTAAAATGTAAATGGACAATAGGTTTAATCAAAATCAATTGAAAATGAAGATTTTATGATTTGCCGCCATTTTTGAGGTCATCTACAAGTCCACATACGATTAATTATCAATCAGTGACAATGGTTTTGGGGTTAAATTTTTTTCCTTTATTATTATATATATAAATGAAAATAGAATACAACGCAGCCATAGTACCATGTTTAGGAGGCATTTACGATAATCACATAAAATGAAACTTAAATCAAAATACTATAAGAAACTATTTTTAATATATTATGTCTTGTTATATCTAAACTATCCCGTTCATTTGGTTTATTATATAGTTTCTTATTTATAGTTTTATTTATGTGTATCACTTTTTTCAGGTTACTGAGTCACCATTTCCGGACCCGATAGTTATCGTTGTACCCGCCGATAGCGAAAAGAATGTAACAGACAACAAAGGAAAAGGCAAACGACGATATGACCGTAAAAATTATTGCATTTACTGTGAATGTCTGGTTTTGAATTTTAGGAGACACATGTTAAGACGACATAAAAACGAACAACCTATTGCTAAGTATCTAGCAATGTTTGAGACATGTTCTGAAAACAGCAAATGCATGAGAGGCCAGATTTTAGAAGAGTTACGAAATAAAGGTAATTTCATTTATAATCGAAAAGTATTGAAGGAGTCACATGGAAATGATCTTACTGAACAATTGATCCCTGTAAAACGTTCTGGCATCAATACAACAAAATCTTTTGATGATTACGTTACATGTGTATCTTGTCAGGCTTTGCTATCTAAAAAATCGTTTTATAAGCATGCTCCTAAATGTGCTGTTAATAAGACAACAACTGTTAAGGAGCAAAATGATGACTGTGACAGTGACGACTCATGTTTGGAAAGGCCAAGGAAATGTCCAAATTTTGTAAAAAAATATGGGATTTTGACTTATCCTGACTATCCTGAATTAACTAAATTAATGAAGGAAAAGATTTTTCCTCTTTTAAATAAAGATGATGTTGGTAAAGCTGCCTTAGGTGATTCATTAATCCTTCAGTTAACAAGTGATTTCTTGTCAAATCATAATAATAGAAAAAACTTTTACAGTATTACAAGGAAAATGCGTGATGGTGCAAAACTTCTACTTACCATTAAACAAAAAGACTCTGAGATACTGCAGTTTGAGGACTGTTTTAAACCATCTAAAATTAACATAGTCCTACAATCCGTAAAAGAAATGTGTGGATGCGAAGAAGATGGAAATGTAAGAGTCATTGGAATGCCAGCCAGATTAGCGTGGATTATAAATGAGAGTTGTGCCAGAATTTTAGACAATGTAATAACTAGTGACGCTTACACAGACGAGCAAAAAGAGATACAAAAACGTGAAGTAATGGATTTTAAATCAGTAGTAAATCGGAGGTGGAGATATATAGTTTCCACAAATGCGGAAGTATCAAGAAAAAGGAAGAAACTCTTAAAACCTGTAGTGATGCCGGAAGATAGTGACATAAAAAAATTCGCAGGGTTTATTAAGGAATTAGAAATAAAAATGTATGAAGAGCTGAAAAGCAAAATTTCTGTCTCTAATTATGAAGCGTTGTGTGAGGCTACAATAGCTCACATCATAACGTTGTGCAGAAGAAGGCCTGCAGAAGCAGCAAGTGCTGAACTATCTTACTATATCAATAGAAATAAAGATAATTATGTTTCTTCAGAAGTAGTAGGGACATTAAGTTCAGAAGAAAAAGTTGCCATGGCAAATTTAGACATGTTCATTGTTCCAGGGAAGAATGAACGCCACGTACCTGTACTGTTAACAGAACAAATGAAAAAGAATATAGATTTGATTATTTCCTGCAGGAAAAAATTAAAAATACCTAATTCAAATAAATACATTTTTGCGAGACCAGGACTTGAAAGTAATTTTATTGGTTCTCATATTTTAGATAAATTAAGAAAACAATGTCCTGGTTTGAATAAACCCAATTATTTAACAGCAACTGGACTAAGACACCATTGTGCAACGGTATCTCAAGTACATGGTGATCAGTTTACGGAATACCTCTCACAGTTTATGGGTCACAATAAAGATATACATAAAAAGAATTATCAATTTCCTCTTTCTCTTATTCAAAAAGGAATACTTGGAAACCAAATGTTGCTGATGGAAGGCAGCGTACCTGAGTCAGCAACCATAATTAATAACAAAGACGACCAAATTAACTTAGAAATACAAGGCTTGTCACATAATAGAGAATCAAATACTACAATGGCAGACAAAAATATTGAAAATCATGTTTACGACTTCCTTGAAGACGCTGGAATTCTAGTAATGATGAAGTATCAAAACCGCACATCTCTATCCGTAGAAAGAAACGATGGACAGAAGAAGAAAAAGATATTGTGATAAAGGAATTTTCTATATATATTAGAAATAAATCTAATCCTGGACTAAAAACGTGTGCTGATTTAATTTTAAAAAATCCAGTGTTAGCTAGTAGAACATCCCAACAAATCAATACCATGATTGACAATATAATTAGAGGTAAATTGAAACTCCCATGTCGCTATAAACATTTAATGGACGTTTAGAGGTACATTTTTATGTTCTAGATTAATTTTAGAATATTCTAAATCAATATATTTTAGTTTTCAAGTTAAAAATTGAATCTTTTTTAATATCATTAATAATTTCAGTCTTAGTGACCTCTTTCTCTGATTTAATTTTTACTTTTTAAGTTTATGTTAGATTTTTGTTGCATCACTCTTATGTCTGTAACTTTTTAACAAATTAATTTACTTAATATTTTAATGTGCATTCTATTTTAATCATGTATATACCATAATATTATTACTAAAAAACAACTTTATAAATAAATTATGATAAGGATCATTAATTTTCTTGTTAATAATGTTTTTGAAGTGAAAGTTTGGACTCTGTCAAAACATTAACTTTATGACTTGTGAAATACATTGGTTTATTTTTACCTATCATCAAATAAATTTCATCGTAATATTTTAGATTAGGTGCACGCTCGTTAATCCGTCTCAAATTACCTTGACTAAATTTGGAAAAAAAAAATATGAAATTTGTTTAATTAACAAATTCTCTCTCAGAGTTTTCAGTTTTTTCTTTATTTATTAATAAAACTGATGTAAAATTTACTTTATTATGTGACTTGACTTTTTATCAATTTAAAATTTAAATAATACCATTTTTTGTTCCGTTGACCATTTTTTATCAACTATGATCCTCTCTACAACTATATATTTAAATTCATGTATATTCCTTACTGGCTGAACATACACATTTTATAAAATTTATATCATGTCATTGATTGTTTTGTTTTTCCTGTACAATACATTTATAATAAATTTAAAACAGTATCGCTGAGTCTGATCACTGCACTATTTTTGGTCCGTTTTGCACCAGCACTATTAAACATACATTTGAAATTTTTTTATTAGTACATTTTATAAAAAAACAGAACCCATAAACAGTTTTAACCTTGCCAAGTTTCTTTTATCAAAATAACCGAGTATAATTAATGATAATATTCACCTAACTCAGTTCTCATTAGGGTTTAATATATTTTTTTGTCCTTAGAAAGAAAAATCATTATTTCTCATAGGGACAATACAAACATGGTAAAATAGTCAATATTTACATCTGTATATCAAAATTATTAAAAACTAAACTTATAAAACAATATTCTCCATGAAAATTATAGGAAATCCTATAGGTTCAGCCTGTTTTGGGTTCTCCAACAAAAGGAAAACAACTAAAGCAACCCCTAAAGTGCTAACATGACTATAATTACAAACAAATTATTCCATAATTATGATAATTTGGCGATCAGAACAAAGTGATCTACAGTGTTAAAATTCTTCCTGAGATCCAAAAACATACCGCCATCCCTCCTTCCCCTATTAATATTTTCATAAATGTCAGAAATAAAATTTAGTAAAGCAACTCCAGTGCTCCTACCCACCCTAAAACCAAATTGATTCTCACTCAGAGTCTTTGTGAAGTTAAAAAAGTTAAGCAATCGAGAATACATAAGTTTCTTCAATATTTTTACGACTATGGATAGTAGCAAGATATGTCTATAGTTGTTTAGGTCCTCTCTATCTACATTCTTAAAAACTGGAACAACAACAGCATATTTCAATTAATTTAGTAGGAAAACACCAGTCTCAAAGCTATTGAACTGGACAAATATTGTAAATGTAAGTGAGAATTGGTGCAATTTTCTCTGTTTCAAGCTTAACAAGTTTCGTAGTTGTACCATTATAACCAGGTGCTTTTTTCACTTTAAGAGACTTTATTATCTTTACGACCTCATCTGATAAAAGTAACAAGCATAGATGCCGAATCAGAAACTGTGCCAAAAACCTCGTTGTACCCATTTATAGAACTTCCAAATTTCCATATTTTTATTTTTGTCAACTTTAACAACAGATGAGAAGTGATTATTGAGAGAATTAGCAATATTAATAGATGACGTATAAACGTTATTTTCATAAACAATTTGACCAATACTATTTTTATAAGAATGTATTTAGCCTGTTAAGTATTTTACATACCCTCTTTAAGATTAAACTCATTCATGTAAGAGCTCTCTTTTAAATTTATAATTTCTTGATTTAATCTATTTCTAAAACTAACATAATATATTTTAGGAATGATATTACTTTTATGTTTCTTAACCCTCTTAAATAGTTTATTCGTATGATCAATCTTACATTCTAATTCATCTGTAATCCACTAACCAAACAGTTATTAAAAATGGAAATAAACTCATCATTAGCTTCCGATGCACTATTATTGTTAAACACTGTATCTCAATTTAAGGATCTAAATTCCCATAAATAAACATTATTATTGATTCTACTGACCCTTCTCTTTAACTGATTACTTCTGTGACTATCATTTACATTCTGATAATGTAAGAAAACAAAGCATAAACCAATTAAACTATGATCAGATATACCTAAATTCAATATAAAAGGTACTTGTACAACATTTAAAATTACTTGTTTTAGCAAACTAACCAATATATGGTCTATGCAGATAGAGGATATATTTGTTGTTCTAGTTCCCTCATTTACAAGAGACAGAGAGCCATATTTACTCATAATATTTAGATATCGAGCATTTTTAAATTTATGTATATCTTATTTTATTTATACATTGATATGTGTATGTAAATCATATTTGTTAATAAATATACTCATACTTTTACTATGTATAATGTTTTATTTCAACTACCTCATGTGTAGGCCTAACTATAACTTATTATAGTTTTATAAATATCTAAATAAAGTTTTTTTGAATAAAAAAATAATATTATTGAAAAATAGTTTTATCAAAATCTAAATAGAGTTTTTTGAAACTATAATATTATTATTAAAAAATAGAATTTTATTTTAAAACTTTCACTCTAACATTATTATAGTTTCATCAAAATCATAATAGGGTTATTTTAAAACAAACTTTCACACTAACATTATTATAGTTTCATCAAAATCTATATAGAGTTATTTAAAAACTTTCACATTAACATTAAGTGTCATCTAAGTGAAGGTCAACAAATAATAACGTTGAAATTTATATATTTGTGTTGTACTACACAATAATTCATAAACAAGTTCAAGTAATATAATATTCTTAGAAATAAATGTTTACAAATTATATACTTTCATTAACATTTGTATAAAACAATTGCAATCTAAAATAGTTTATACACATATTCAAACAGATTACTTTAATTTCAGATAACAACAAGTCTTTATTAATAGTTTCACTTTTTAAAACACTTATGTCCATTTCGTTCAAAATATTTACTAAATAACTGTTTACCACAGAGTCGTATTTTGATGATTCACTTGGTACATTAGTTAATAAGTATTTGATGATTTAGAAACGAGCGTTGTTACAAAGACCAATGGAAGGAACCTGGTAAAATACATAATAACTAATCATGTAGCGGTCTCCTACCTCATTTCGTATTTAGCCAATAACAAGCCAGCCATCTTGCCGGAACGCAATTGTCTGCACAGTTGTAAAAATATATATACTGACCGCTATATGCTGTTGCTACTACACGGACCGCTTATTTTAAAAACATATATATATTTATAGTATATGTTAATATATTCGTTCAAAACCTTGTAAATGATCAATATATACCAAAACTTCTATTTAAAACGTTACTGTATTCAAAATAAAAGGGGGGTCCCATGGAACGCTTTCTTATTTTGAATTTTACAGGACCGCTTGTTGATGGAGTTACACAAATATATATATATATATATATATATATATATATATATATATATATCTTTACCAGGTGTCAGGATTAAAATGGTTTCTTCTTGATTTATCCAAATATCTTATTCTTATACTGTTAATAGATATATATTTTAAAAGTTATTTTTATCAAAACATAAAATTTAATAATAGTAAAATTTCTTCTGAAAATATGTATTTTTAATATGTACCAATTCTTTTAAATATTCTATTGAACCTTTTACGCTTAAAAAACAATAGTAAATTTATTACTTTAAATTAATTATGTAACTTAGTGAGTCTTAATATATCAATTTTAATACAAAATTTCAATTGAATTGCATAATTAAAGATCGTTTCAAAATGTTTTATATAATCATATTCATCTTGAATGGAGACGCAATAATTTGGTTTTAGTAGAATTTGTGTGTTGAATTTGTATTTATTAATTAAATACTACTAACCAAGTCAAGGAGAAACTCAAAGGCTTTAAGCAAAACTTATCTTAAGATGTACCGAACTAATTTAAAGTTGGTGTTATTGGCATTGAAATTGGATTCCAACTGTCGGATGTTTTGGGAGTATTATTTTGGTTAGATTCTTGAGTATTGTCACATAGATATGCATTAGTTACGCAATAAGCAAATCGCTTGATTTAAAAACATCATAGCATAAAGTTATGCATACTTTTAAAAGGGAGTATTTTTTGTGATACCTAATTCTTGCAGTAACGGTCATGTAAAAGAGTAATTATTAAACTATTTCTATTTAAGACTATTATATTTACGTTGTATATTTAACAATTTTCTATGCTATTTTTGATTAAATAAAGATTAATATAAGTTGAAGCACGAAATATTACCGATATTAGGGAACTAAGAAATATATATATTCAAGAAAATCCAGTATATAATGTCAATTTTAAAACGTAGTGATTCTGTACCACCTAAAAGATTAAAACTCCAGTTCAAGTGATTAGTGAAGAATTAACAACAAAAATCCAAGCAATAGATTTTACTCTTAAGAGTGTGACATTCTGCCGTGTATACAATATGTATACATATTATACACTTATTATCAATACACTTATGTAATTGATATTTCCATGAGGTTATTTACATGATATAATAAAGCAAGTATAAATAATTTTTGATTTTCAAATAACAGTAACAAATTGAACAATCTGAATTAAAGGTAATCAATTTAAAAGAAGTTTAATTTTGGTTTATAGAATATATATATATATATATATATATATATATATATATATATATATATATATATATATATATATATATATATATATATAGACTGAATTATCACATTTTAATAAATAAATGTAAAATGTATTATTAACTAACGTAATTTTATCTGTATAATTATTATTACAACTTAGGGAAATAACTTGTTTTTAAACCCCCAGATCAGTTTACAATATAATCTGATTTTTTCGTTCAATAAACCAATTCACATATAATAATGGATTAAACTACGAGTACTAAGATATTATTTGTGTACAGAACAGGTACTATCACAAACAAAACCAAAGTTACAGAAGTCATATAGTATTCATACCGTTAACACAATATACTTTGAACAATTTTTAAAATTATATTTTCTAGGCTTCGAGGTTGAAATTTTTAATGATTATTAACAATGTTAACTAGTAATAGTAGAATATAATGATAATTAACTGCCTAACCATTTTTTTTTGTTATAGAATACGTAACAATTTCGCAAACGAAAATATTGCAAGAGGTAGAGAAGACAGGAACATTTGTCTAAGTACACATTGTATGTTATTTAGCTGAGCTGCTGCTAAAGGTATTCTCCGACTGGAAACTACCTGCAATGTTTGGTTAGGACGGAATTAGAAAAAGGAAGCGTTTCATATTTTAGTTGAGGTAAAACATGGTATAGTATTCTTCGCAGATTTTATAGGTAGAAGTTATTACAAACTCTATTTAAATAATATGTAAGTATATGCAGTACACTATTTACATGTGGATACATATATACTGAGCTTGGTATTATATATTAACTTCACCTCATGGAATTATCATTTATTTATTTTTTATAGAAGAACCTAATGCATATACAGGATTATGAATAACATATATGTTATAATATATAGATATATCAGTGGCCATATCGTCTGTCACCACTGATCATCATTTCAAATAAATTGGAATATTCCAATACATTGATATTTAAAAACAAATTTCAAATACAAATAATGGAAAATGCTGTCGTAAATTATTAATAATTATAAATTATAGTTTTAAAAAAGTAAGAGATTATCATAATTTATCTATTTGTAGTGAATTATTAAAAAGTTTTTTAAATACTAATACAGTAATAACAAAAACATTCAAAACAGCCCTATATTCAATAACGCAGTCCATTATCCACGCAAGAATTCACCGAGGGACTCGTTAATATAGTTTACATCAGGAAAACTTGACAGTTTAGAATTTGGAGTTCTTTAATAAAGAAATATCTGAAGAGCTTACTATTTGAATTGTATACATAGTTGTTAAGATTATTATGATTATTGATGTTTAACCGATCATTTTAATTTTTTTTTAACGTTATTAAATACGAAATGATTGAATTTCGACGAACCTATCATCCTTACCTATAAATTACTGTTTTGAAATATTGTTAGTAAGTAACATCAACTTACTAACAATAGTGGAATAAATTGGTAAAAAATATTAAAATTTAGGGTAATGTACTTAGGACTAAAGGTTAGTAAAAATTAATATAATTGACAAAATGTCAATTGAAGTGGAATTTCCGTAATTTGATTACATGTACAAGGAAAAGAGGTCGCAGCAATTGCTATAGTTACAATATTGTTGTAATACCGGAACGGTTGCAAGTTAGAGCAACAATCGATATTCAGTTTAACTACAAAAATATTGATAATTAATAACGCTAATGGTAATATGAGAAATAAATTTTCACTATTATTTTGACATTTTATATCTCTCTATATTGCCATTGGTGACATCCGTGGGTAAACATAAGGAAACTTTTCGATTTTAAATAATATATGTATCAAAAATTCAAGTAGAATTGATAACGAGGAATAACTTTTCCTAATGATTCTGCTATAGGTTTTAAGACAATTTCGAAAGATATAAAACAAATAGTCAAATAATGTTAATACATTTTTATATATCATACACAATTTTATAAAGTTGGGGATTATTTTTAAACACAAATTTGCTCACTATATATTTAGGAACAAATAACAACTATCCTATTAAAATTAACAAATAACATTTATAAAGGTATTACATAAACAATTATTATTCTTGTGAGGAAATTGAAAAGCGTGAATTCATAATAATAATGATGAGACGCGTCAGTACATGGTGATTATATTACCAGTAAGATTTGGAAAGAAGTACTCATTTTTTAGACTTATGAATATAATTTCAATCTTTGAAATGTGGCGGGTGTAATATGCATTATGTCGGTATTTATTTCTACAAGGAATTTTTTTTCTTTAAACCGATACTCCGATTTTTAGATGTCGATTAGTATTTAAATGTATCTTAAAAAGTTGAAATAGTAATCATAGTAACTATTTGATAAATTCAACGGTAATATATTAAAATATTTATTAAAACTTTAGTTAGTTTATGTCTACTAGTTATTTACCAATTATTTGAAGCACCATGTTCAATAAGTTGATATGAGATTACAGGCGTTGGTCGATTCTTTTCGGTTACTAACTCATATCATGCATTCATAAATAATTTTCTTCGAAATATCCCAAAATACATGATAAAATATCAACAACTACGAATAACACGTAATACGTTTTTTAGTGGTTTTGTTTGTTAGTTTTTGTTATTTTTGTTGTTATATTTTTATTTTTATTATATACGTACAATTTTGCATATTTGCTGCACACGGCGAGACTTGTGGTTATATATGCGCACGACTTATAGGATATATGAGCATTATTCTTATTTTTGTGGGTGATTGTTTTCATAAAATAAATAAACAAATTAGGTGTAGTCCTAAAGTAATATCTTATATTCAGCGTTACACCTATTTTATTTGTTTCAAATTAAATATATGTTTTTAAATGAAACATATTTGTGTTTCTTTGAAAATTTTGATTTTATTATTTTTTTTAAAGTTCCTGTATAAAAGACATATACTATAGAGTTATATTTTATTCTACGTAAAATGTTTGACAAACCGTAGACTTCAACTGATAGCAAGACAAATTAATTTTGTTCCTATGAAAAAGTAGTAATACAAATTTAACTATGAAATAATTATTAACAACTTTAAATAATTCTAAAATGTATCCCAATGACTTTCATAATATTTAAAGTAACCGAAATACTATTTCATTGAGACAATTAGCCGTATAGTGTCATATTATTTGGTTCTGACTGAACTAACAAAAGAGATACTAATAAAGAGTAATTTATTGTACACCAACTGTATTTAATAAAATGGATGTACTTTGCAATATGGTTATTTCCCTGACCATTTTAGACATATCATATTTCGGATATAGGTAAACATTTTTCGCTGATATTGATTAATCGAAAAACAAATGTAAATATATTTGTTAAACTATTAACTTGTTTCCACAACCCGAAACAAACTCAATTAGATTGATTTTGTTTACAAATATATTTATGTAAACAAGATATACTTGGTATGATTCTATGTACAAGAACTCTACTCCTCCTTGCAACTTGTTTATATCTCCTAAAAATTAGAAGGAAACACTAATAACGTGATAATTTGGAATATTTGTTTTTTATTGCTACTAACGTTTATAAAGTACGTCATTATGTACAGTTGTTTTTGGTTATCCAATGACCAAACTGTTGTGTTTGGTAGTAAACAAATTTTTATTGATTTCAAGATGATTGTTTCACTATTGCTCATGTCATTTACAATTTGGTAGGACATCTCTTTCAACGACTCTGTGTAAACTGAGTTTATAAATATATATTCAGTTATCTATTGATAATATACTATTTAGATTTAAGAAGCACATCGAGCTTCTTGTTGAATATACACCTTTACTAAAGTGAATATTGCCAGGTCTTTGTGAGTGACGAACGACTCGCCGTGCAATAACGTCATATGCGAAGCCCATTGTAGGTCAACAAGCTATTGAATAAACGCACTCAATTGTTAGTAAATAATTTTATATTGTTATCAAGATGATTGTTTCACTATTGCACATGTCATTTACATTTTGGTAGGACATCACTTTCAACAACCCGATGTAAACTAAGTTTATAAATATATATTCGTTTTATCTAATTATAATATATTATTTAAATTTAAAAAGGAGAATTTCAGTGTTCTCAAATATTGGTCCAGTCTGTGTGTAATTTGCACCGTGTAAAATTTATTTTGTGTTATAGACAATTACATTTTGTACACATTTATGGTTATTGTTTTTTATTGTAAATGGCGTTAAAGATAGTTGTTGTATTCAGAAATTATAAAAGCATTATCTTTTATAGTTTCTGAAATATAGTCATGTCTCATTAGTATACATATATTTAATTTAAATATACTAGATTCGTATTTATTCTAAAACTTACTGATAAGTCAAGATTTTTATAAATGGAACGATGAAAGTTATTAATTTTCAAGATAATCAATTCATCAGATATTATAACGGAAGGTTTGTCACAATGTTTATGATATGTCACAATATTTCATTTTTGAGTAAACAGTGGATTACTCTAATATTATACGTTTAAACGTTAAGAATCAATTTATGTTGATTACATTTGTGAATTTGGATTTACACTTGCATATTTTGTATGTAGTAGAAGAAAAGTTTACCAATTGGAAACAAAGATTTGTCGTTCACAAAGAAAACTCAACTCTTTTTAAAATGAAACAAAAGAAATAAGTAATTCTCAACGTTTAAATAAAGAGTTCTAACGGTTATATGTGCCAACTTTCAACAATAGAAAATAGGAAAGTAGAAAGACACAAGAGTTCAATGATTGCTTCCCATTAAAAGGCTGTCATTGTGTGTTAAGTGTAAACTAATTGAAAGAAGACGTCAGTTGTAACAAATCTTTTAATCAAAGTTTGAACGTAAAACCAATATATAAATACATGAATGATCCAATAAAATAAAAGTCTCACCTCTTTGCAAATAAAACATTATATATTATATCACAACAAGTAGAAAGGTAACACGTGAATTAGTAATTTACTTAATTTTTTTTGATCAACTATTTTTTTAGGACCATCTCTTAACTTCTTCCAAATAAATCCATCAAAAAGAGAAAAAGAGAAAAAAATAAAAGAAGAACGAATAATTCAGAGAAAAAAAATCATTCTATAGTCATTGCATTATTGTAAATATAAATAACTCAAAACATGGTCAAATAATGATGATTAAAATAAACGCAGTAGATATTGACCCACAAGTACGTTTTGAATTTTCTTTCGAATTTTTAAATTAAGGGAGGTAACAAGAAAATCATTTTTAAATCCATTGAAATTAAATTTAGGAATGTCCTATTACATATTAAATATCTCGGAAGAAGTATAATTCACATCATATTGTTGAACTTACAGCCTAAATTTACTTAGTTTTCTACCGTAATTGTAATTTAAATTTAATAAAACCCATCATAATAACCCATCATAGTCGTACGTGTTGTAATAAACTATTACGAATATATAAGATTTACCCAAAAAGTGCAAGTATTTAAATAACGTACTAAATAATGGATACTAATCCTTCTGTTGTTTTTTACACGAAATTCCCGAGGAAGTTATTGATATAATTTAAAACACAAAAAATGTCAGCTGAAACAATCACCCGATAGTTGTTAAAACACACAAGACTGTCATTGATATATTGTTCAAATTAAATAAAACTAAAATAATTTTTTTATATTTAAAAAAAACTGTTGAGTATCTTTATTCTTGGAAAATTATGTATAGTTAAATTCTTTTTGATTTTTTGAAATCATATTTTTTGCCATTTACACAAAATTTTCTTTTTTGGCTAATATTATTATAATATGTACAGTTGGACACTTATAGAGAGATTAATGCATAATTAATAAATATAAAATATAAATATTGCATAATTATTCAACGAATTATATGGAATTTTTTTTTTTAATTTAGCAACATCTAGAGAGGAATAAACAAATTAAGGAAGTGAATTAACTAAATTATTTTTAAAAAAATTCATTATGTAAAAATAATTAGATTGTCTGAAATTCAAACAGCACAGGGGGTACAGTAAAACTGTCAAGGACAGCTGGTTTTAGTGTTCTAATTACATATTTAAAGACTAAAAAAACTATTGTTTTTAAACCTTGAATTTTCTAAAACGTAAGTTAAATGAATTACGATATATCTTGCATATAAAAGTCCTTAACGTAATTATTTCTCTTGCACTTAGCAGTCTTCAAATACTTGACTTCAATTATTATATACATGAGAGCCTGCTATGAAGAGAGCCGTACAACACACCATGCTGTTCAGCATCTAGCGACAATTATAAAATCTTCTTCTCAATCCAAATAACATTATTATATAAACTTATGTCTATTCAGAAATAATATACAATAGCACAATTTCGTTTTAAACACTGTAGTGTAAATGTTAATGAGTTTTCCCATAGTTTAAATACCATTTTTTGCCATTCTTAGACATAATCTTTATTATTTTTGAAATAAAAACCTCTCGGATACCGTTACCTCACAGAAAAAAAGAAGAAAAAAAAACAATAAAAAGAAGAAAACAGTAAACAAGTAAATAAATACTTCTTGTCCTCAAATTCTCTAATAACAACAATTTCAGATATATATATATATATATATATATATATATATATATATATATATATATATATATTATATTAATAATAATAATAATAAATTTATGTTACTAACATAATAATTATATGTAAGAAGTCTATTTCGATATTACAACTTTTAAAAGAATAACATGCAACAATACTTGTGATATAAATCTTCAAGTTGCAACAATTTTATACATCAGGATCCAGTTAGTATGAAATACCTTCTATCATTCTTGCAAACGGAGATATATTACTCGTGAATTCCCAAACTTACCTCACTGACAAATTCAAGTTATGCAAATTTAGAAAGAGGAATCCAAATGTCGGGACAGGAGATTTATTGAAAATAATTCACGGTTTGTTGTCACTGACTTGTTTCATATTTCCTCTCTGTTTTGGTGGAATATTTGCCAAGCAGAATGATCATAGTTACAAAAAATATAATTGATGGTTTTTAAAGTAATTGCCATCAACAACTGAATAATCGTAATACCTATCATACTAAATATAAAAATAATATCACAAGATATATTGCACATAATTTAAAATAGTATGTGATTTTAGAGTACTAACAAACATGTTTCTATGACATGTTTTTATTACTCTAAAATATACTTGTGTGTATATAGACTTGTATGTAAATATTCAAAATTACGTTTAATGATTACACAGCTTAGAACATGTAGAATATTATTCTTGTTAATATTATTATGCCTATGGGCAAATAATATTTAATATAAATTAAATTTTAATGCAAATTCGGAAGACAGCCTTCTAATAAAAAAGAAACTGTTATTGATAAAATCTATATGGAAAAATGCCTTTTTTTAAAAAGTACAATCAATTTAAAATTAAATTACATTAAAAAGAAATTAATAATGAAAAAAAATATAAGAGACATTTTACAAATTAAAATTTGTTATTATGTGTTATTGTAATAACGATTTATACATGTTTTAAATTTCTTGCTTTATTGTTTTGAATTATTGTCTTGCTGTTTATGGTTTAATTTATTAGATGTATTACCTAATTAATATATTTTTATTTCGTTTACAATAGATTTGATTATATAGTTTGTCGTTAGCAAAGTCCCCAAGCTTTACCGTTGGTTTCTTTTTGTGGAAGCCGATATTGGATTATACTAGTTTGTAAACACTCCTCGCGGCAGAATCTGAAACAACGATACCAGTCAAGATTAGCGGGAGTGGTGTTTCAACCTCCAAGGAAGCGAGACCTATTCTGAGGAAAGGACTTCGCCCGCAGACCGGCCGGATGTGGACAGGTTCGCTCAAAGTATTTCCTTTCCAATAGCTAAATTGCTACCTATAAGGTCTTACCTCTACAAAGGCGCCGGGAGCCACAGACTATTGTCGTTACCACACTCACCAAGGTTCTTTTTCCTTCCTAATCTTAACCTTTACATATTTAGGCGACTTAAGAGTTGTGCCTTAGCTATATTTGTACATCATTTTTTCCGCTTGGAAATAGATTTTTATTTATTGTTTATTATTAACAAATATTCTTATATTTTGGAGAGCAGGGACTGGTTGCTGGTGCCTCTTTTTGGTTTTCCTTTTATGACTCGAACTATTGACCCTAGTTTGCACTGTTCAATACGAATCCTCATCATATTATATTCATTTCATTATTTTCTATCTTTAAAGTTTTGGTCTTTTTATTCTTGGTATTATAGGGTATGAATATTATATTATATCATTACGCACTATTTAATTATAACTATAGTTCAGACATTATAATGTAAATTCCCAGAAGCGATATCCTCACACTTGAAATGGTAGTCTATTGCTTGGACGACTAAGCGATGACACGCAGATATATTTTCTCCCAGGATGTAACGCCAACGAGCAGGATTCCAGGGATAAAAGTACACCCCGCCTAGTTTAAATTATATTATTTGCTCGTACTTGAGACACAAATAATTATTGTTAAAATTAAAAAATCGCCAAAAAATACAAAACCTTTAAATATTTCTGTAAAGGTTAATTTGTAGGGGTTAATAAAGGTTTATGTAGGGCATTTAAATACAATACATAAATATATTGTGTTTTTTGGGTCGACCTACAGGTAGGTGACAGTCGTTCATTCCATTGGTTTCTGCCTTCTGAAACACTAGCAAACTTATGATGTTTTTACTGGTAAACGATAAATGTATAAAAAACAAAACAAAATAATTAAAATTTCTACAAGCTTATAATTGTGCCGTCTTATTCTTTCCGATGCACTTCCTAATATCTACAAAATTCTCTTTCAACCACCTTTTCCATATTTTTAATCCACCAATACCTCCAATTTTGTCCCAGCCCAAGTAATACCTTTTGTTTTGAATTTTTATTCTCAATTGATTAAAAATTTAATCAGGGGTAGTGCTTACTAACCTGTTGCAACCAGTTATATATTTTCGTATTCTTCTCACTGTTTTTATCTCTCCCCTCACTATATTCTAAAACCTTTTACCAATCCCCCTTTTATTCTTCCTCAAGTCACAATTTAGATATAATATCAAAAATTAAAGATGGAATGTGCCAATTAATTATCAAAACTGAACAAACAAAACTAATAGTCGACAATGCTCTTTTTGTCGCTAAAAACAAAATGAAATAAAAACCATAAATAAATAAAAAGTAAAAACAATATCCTTAAAATATATCTATCATTCTTTTCTGTTCCATCTTTTTATCTAAAATAATAAAGAATAGTAAGTTAATCACTCCCACCGAACTTAAGTATTTATAGCTAACTTTTTTGTTAATTTTACCGCGCCTTTTATTTACTCAAACCCACATTTTAATTATTCTCTACAGCCTTCCAACCATATACACTTTCTTAACTGTTATTATTATAAATAGTTATTAACCAAAATAATAGTTTTTATTAATTAGGTTAGATTTTATTCGTTCATAGGAGCTGGTCTTCTGTTGCGTAATAGCAGGTTTACTTCCGATTTTCGTTCCCTGGAACTCCATACTTGTAAAGATACACGCCTTGAAATATCGTAAATGTATCCGGGTTAACCAGAAATAACAACACGTTTTTAGGATGATTGTTAATCATTGTTTCATAACTTGAAGTTTATAAGCAACGTATATGGTATTAAATATTGATTAATTGAGTGAGGAAGTGAATTTCAAAATTTATCTGTATAAATGTAGGCTATAAGTAATTAATATAATGAATTGAATACAGTATATTTTGTTTTTTTAAATACTGCGTGTTTTGATAAAAATGGTCAGCACAATTGAAACAAAAATCACAAAAAGTGCTGTATGGTATTATGTTTTAACATTTTTCAACATATAACCAATTACTCAACACATATGAGTACATACAACTATTTTTGTTACTCTTTGACGTTCAAACTGTATACTCAGATTGGAAGTGGATCATTTATAAAACCTGTGACAGTATTAGACTTCAAAAGAAGGAGAGTAATATATATATTTAAGCAGAGTTTTTTTTTCAAAGAATAATACTTATGTTGGTTGGTGTAGTTGATA
This sequence comes from Aphrophora alni, assembly GCA_963513935.1. NCBI lineage: Eukaryota > Metazoa > Arthropoda > Insecta > Hemiptera > Aphrophoridae > Aphrophora > Aphrophora alni. Next base: position 134,767,222 of record OY740768.1, on the reverse strand, counting down.
TAACAAGGCTTACAATTTAATTTCATATTATACAAAAATTAAATTTTTTGACGGAACTTTCTGTTTTAAAATGTTAATATATCGCTGTTTCTATTCATAAGCCTCCCATTCACAAATTTAATTTAGCTTTTGTGAAATATTTCAATAACGGAAGAAACATTGTAAGAAAAAATATAATAGTAATAATAATTAAAAAACATTTGACTATAGTAGAATCTAACCACGTTATAATATGTATTATTGAAGTTGTACTTTGTCATTTTTGTAAGCTATATTTGCCAGCCAGTATTTTTTGAGTCTTGCGCTTTTCATAAATACCACTCTTAGGAAGTATTTAATGATCCTTTTGGTTAAACACATTCGTTTTTATAGTTAAGAACTGATGTGTAAATTTAATGAATAGTTGAGTAGCTTAAATTATTGAACTGAATTAACACATCCTATTATGATAAATATTCTTGTGGTATCGTACGATTCCTTTGTTTAATGTTTTAGAACAAAACCCTACCAGTATAGTTCATAATTCGTAACGTTCTGCAAAGCATTGATAAGACATGTTGAAGGTTTAACTTCTTCATGCGAACACAGTTCTGGTTAACGAGCTGGAAAGTTTAGATGATTGCTCTAAGGTACACTGTTCGCTAAAATAATTGTTGAAGAATAAGTAATCTTGACTATATGTAACATTTGATGCACAGGTATAACGACGAAAATGTAAAATATTGTGTATTATATTTAAGACTAAATGATAGTCGAACTGTCCCATAAATAATAACTAGTTACCGAATTTTTAAAACAACTAGTTCAGATACAAATCAAACCAAATTCAGTTATCCTGTGCGAATCTAGAAAGTAGCTTTTACTATTTTCCTATGGCTTCAGATTATCAAAAGTCGGTATATAATCATGTTATTCACAATGTACTCATCTGAAGTTTCATCATAACTATATAATGTTGCAACAGATATCAGTTTATGACTTTTAAATGGATTTTATCTTCTTTTTTGCCTTTCAATGAGAAAAATGTTAATTTCAACGTGATAAATTTAGCGATTTATAATTCCTTTGTTTTTGTTATCATTATCAATACTCCCATTTAAGCTGTAGTCTATAGGAAAGTTTTGTCTTAAGTCAACCATTCGTTCAGAGATCCAAAAAGTGTTATCAATAAATATTGACGACAATCCGTCGTAAGTGTAGAGTGTTATAGCCAAAATGGACTGATAGATTTTATATGTCTTCAATTTGGTTATAAATCGGATTTTTTTTTATTTATTAGATAAATAAAATAAGCTAGGACCAATAGAAATATATTAAAAATATAATTAATTCAAACTTACCTTTATCGAAGTTGAGAAACATATTTCATGTGTGGCCTTGTAGAATAAAAAAAAGGGATGGGTCACTATTTTTTCAAAAAATCCAGTTCAAGATTTATCCTTAAAAACAACAAAACCAACCAAAGTTCTGTTGCAACAGACGTAATTTAGTGCCGATTTAAAAAATTTTAAATGTACATGAATACTCTTTTTTAAAAAATAAGTAATGGGGTAATTATCTCGTTTTATTTTCAAAGTATATAGACTAATTTGAAAAAAAAAATAAATTAAACACATTTTGGAAGCAAAACCCTCTTTTTTAATATCACCCTTTCGAAATATATTATAGAGTAATATAAAACATCGGCGGCTTTCTTTCTCAATAAGCTTTGTTTCATAAAAATACCATCGTAAATAACAAACAAAATGGGAGTAAACAGCTTGTAAACCTTTGAAACATAAATTACACGACGTCAAAGGATCTATTCAAACAGGATTTCTACCTGATACGTAGAAAGAAGGATTATATTTTCAAAACTGAAAATATTGCTTACGTATTTAGAGTTAATGTAATTTTATTTTACACATTCTTTCAATTATTAAAAATATTAAATACAAATTATTATTTTTTTATGGTTTACAAAATCAGTTTCTCAAAATACTAACTCCTACTTTTTGGATAAGTACTAAAAAATCTCTATCATTCAGTTAGGAATTAAAACTTAGTATCAAAGATAAACATACAAAATAGAGTCAACGACATACTGCGTTTATGAAATGAAGCTATGGCTATCGATATATAATTTGAAAACTTTTATTTCTTTGTTTTTTTATTATTTACAATAACAATATAAAAATACAGAAATATAATTAAAATTTATAAAGTTTATAAATTAAACTTCATTTACAAAAAAAAAATGAATTGTAAAAATAAAATAAAATGAATGGATACGTCTAATTTTTATTGCATCACAACTAGTACATTTAATAAAACACTTTTTTAAATTTTAATATACAAGAACTTTACTTTAAAAATAAATTTGGGTATAAATTTTGGGTAATAAATAAAAAACGGAGTGGATTTTGTCTAATAAATAAAAATCGCAGTGGAAACTATATCCTGCAATTTCGAGAGATATGAACTGGTAATTTATAATTTGACTTTATTTAAAGACAATATTGCGGCCTATACTATATGTTATAGAAGTTCTTGCTACACTTGTAAACTATTTTATCATACTTTTATTTTGGTACTTAGACAAATGATACTTTATTTTATTAGGGTAATTTATGTATTTCATCGAAATACCATTCATATATTTCTTGTACTTCTTTTTCAAAATTAAACTGCTTTTTTCTCTTTTAAATTACGGCTTTCATGTAAGTAAATGTGATTAACTTTATCAAATTTTCATTTCCATTTCAAATCAGTTACTCTGAATAACAATCGTCTTTCACTTAAACTGCTTTATTTACTATTAACGTTTTATATTATTTGAAGAGTTTTATGCATTAATTTCGATTTTATAATATTTTTTTCATAATACACAACAGTTGGGATTTAAAATTGTCGAATTTTACTTATTTAAAGTTTGTATTCATGCACTTTTAAAGAGCTGTAATAAAATAAAATATAAAAAAACCTGGCCAAATTATTAAAATATTATCTATCGTTAAAATAAAAAGAAATATACTGTCATTGTTGTTGTTATAATCCAAAAGGTGTATCGAAAGGAAAAAAAAAAAAAAAACAGATTTGGGAAATGAAATAAATCAGATCTTTCAACGTAGCACTGTTTGTGTAAAAATAAATGTTATTAATTTTATTCTGTGTAATTTATAGATATAGGTCTCTATTGTTTATAAATGATAGGTTCCAATATTATTTGCTACTAAATTTACATCAAAATATATTAAAATGTTTATTAAAGACCAATCATTTCAAACAATTGTACATATATGTGTCATTTTTTCTTGCAAAATGATTAATTGTTATTAATTTGTTAAAATATAATTTTATTCAAATTACAATGTCAAATGTGGAGGATTAAAAAGAGTTTTTTATTTGAAATTATACAAAAGTTAACCACTACCATAAATTCAATTTCACAGTCCATTATCCACACAGGAATCCAATGAGAGAATCTTTTACGTATTTTACTTCAAGGACACTTGGCAGTTTAGAATTTCCAGTTCTGTTAGTAATGAATAGTCTGAAGTGGTTTATTATTCGATTATATATTTATCGCTAGTTTATTTTGGATTCATACGTTCATTGAAAAGAAATATTTTTATGCGTTTAATAAAAAATGATTCAAAGTTATCAAATCAATAATAGTCCAGTATAAATAAACCTTAAGCGATCTGCATTATACAGTTGTTTAATATGTTGTAAAACATTATAAAATTATGACGAATTAAAGAAAAAGAATGTATTATAACAATTGTTGTAGTGGGTAATATTAAATTAGGTATAAATAAAGTAATAGTGTGTAAAAGGAAGGGGATAGGCCTATTATTTATTTTCTCTAGAGGGAGGAAAGCATTCAACTAAGCGACACTAACGAGCAAGTTTGTATTAAAAAATGCAGGCTGAACAGAGTTACTGCAGAGCACAATATCTTCGCAAATATGAGCAACAACAGAAACCTAATGTCCATTATCTTGACACGAAACCTGTGATATAGTCGATGTCGGATTTACTTCCAAACTATGGGTGTCCTTTTTCTAGAGACAGGTTACGAGAATAATTTGTTATGTAATAATCAAATTTGTTCTTACAAATAATTACGTTATCTTCATTAGAACGTTGCTTAAACGAAATTTAATTTATTATTATAAATGTTATAACAATGATTCAATTTCTAGAAATTCATTATAGATTATTTTAGTTATTTTAAACATTGAACAAGTTCAAATTTGAAAGATATATAGTCTATGACAAAATGTAAATAATAATTGCTTCCTATATTTTTAAATAGGTTCTGGACAAGTTCGTTAGAATATATTCTTAGTTATTTATAAAATTCAAGTATAATAATTTTTCAATTTTATTGGTATATGATTTTTAAACGTAATCTGTTTTTTTTCTGTAAATTGATATTTCGTCAATTTTAAGTTTAATTAAAAAAATTATTTACAATAAAAAAAAAAAAAATAAATAAAAATCTTATTAAAAAAAAATGGTATTTCGCTGACGATTACTGTCAGTCGTCGTCAACAAAATTTGCTAAATCCATTAATGTGGACTCAATGGACAAGGTATGGTGTTAATTATGGGAAAGAAATGGGTTTCGCTGTCTAACATTTACCGTCCTCCTGTAACCAGCGTAGTCCTTCTTGAAGGTGAAAGATCACGACTATCTTTCCTATCACTTCTACTCTTTACCAGTGTATACCTTTTAAGAGTATGTAACTATAAATGTCGAACATCTACCCTAATGTCTATCTCTAGCCTATTAAAACGAGGAACCCCTATACCTACTATACTAATTCGTCTGTACTGGTCATCAAATGGGCCAAGAGGCACAAACATTGGCTAACTTTTTTATAAATAATACATAAATACTATATTATTCAAACATTAGAATAAAGAAATTAACCTAATATAAATTAGAGGTGAAAACAATCTTTGTAACTTATGATACATAATATAACTAGATAGTTGATATTAAAATAGTCTGTTTAAAGTATGTAAAATGGGTCAAAATACATTATCAGGACCACCAATTAAACTTTTACCTGAACTGAAATGGCCAACTATTCTTGAAAGAGAAGTAAATGGGCAGGAAAAGAGATTGTATCCTCTCGCAAACAATCCTTTCCTTGCATGTTTAGCAAAGTTTTACGTTCGAGGGATATTTAGAACTAAATTTCCTTCTAAAGAACACTTTGAATTCCCATTAGTCTATTGTGACGATGTTGTAAATACCAAATTGCACTAATTAATTGAAATGGATAAACACAGCTAAATAACATTATTAAAACACTAAAATATTACAAATTATTTATGTACAGGTATAGTGCGTATTTGATAGCCACTTTTAGAATATTGTCCAAAATATAAAATTATTAAAACTTGTTTGTGATATACATTGCTATGAAAACACTAAAAACATTGGTTATTTTAATTTTAATTTTGTGGTATCGAAGTCACTTCTAAACATTTGGTATGTCACGAGACTTCTTAGTTAGGATTCGACATGTTTCGGATCTGTAACTCCATCATCAGGAGTTAATAGTTATTCACTCTAAAAACATCGTCGAACATTAAAACAAATTATACATAAAACAAAACCTAATAATTTTACAAGATGTTGTTTGTTCTTATGCCAAAACAACTGATATAGACTTTTAATAATTTTTATAACGGACTCAATTGTATTACATTTTCATTACCAATTGTGTAGACTTACACACCTGTAGATTTTAATGTTTGGTAGTTGTATTTTTAAGTCTAGTAGGTTGAAGAATTTCATAAACCTAATTTCATATTTTCTTCCATTACAATTTATATATTTAAAAAAAACACCATTTTACTTAAATACACTTTACCAACGAAGTTCCTCAGAGAATTTTAAAACAAATATAGAGAGTCCAATAGTCTCAACATAATTTTAGGTGAAACCACTTGGGAAACTAAAACAACAACACATTATTAAATAACAGAAGAAACACTTATTTGGTAAAAGTATATTTAATGTACAGATGGAAGATCAATTGATTGTGCGTACATATATCAAATATTTTTAACGGATATGTCTCCTAGTTAATTAATAATAATCCTTTATTAAATTTGACATTTACATATTTTTATTAGTTTAGATAAAACAGAAAAATATAATAAACTCTTACATTTATATCAGTTTCGATTTATATAAATACAAGGTAAGATATATATATATATATATATATATAGTGGCTTACCTTTATCCACGGTAACATTTGTAAATATAAATAATACAATCCTCCATATTTGACACCTCTAAGTCTGGAACGTCCGTTACAGATGACCAAATAAGATTAAAGTGATTGCCAGCGCATATAATATAATCATTTTATTTTAAATATTTTCGTAAAAAACATTTTTCCATTTTAGTCACTTTACCTCTATATCATTAGGTACATTTACTATTCAAATAAAAAAAAATTTATGATATTTTATTTTAAATATTTAATCTAATTAATAATAAAATGGTAGTTAATACAGAATCTTGATTTTACCTAAAAATTAATATCTTAGAAGTACACAAAAAAGTAAACTTTTAAATATTCTACCTAATCCGTTCTTGTAATATCACGGAATATCTATTTTATTCTCACACTTTTTCATTATAGCTGTTAAATATTTTGGGAGTAATATTATCGCATTGCGCAATATTAAAATTTGAAAATTGTCGGCACTCTAATTATCTATTTTTGTAGACTTTGCAAAAAAAAATGAAATTCATATTAGACGGGAGGAAGAGGATGAAAAACAATATTTTAAATATGTATCTCATTGTGAATATGGTCTAAACTATCAAAACTTTGTGTAGTATTTTTAGCGACATGAAAATAACTTTCTTAATCTCTAATTGGAAAGTTAAATTATATATTTATTTGTATTCTTCAAACCATTTATATTTTACTTACATCCACTTTTGTGTTTAAATACTCGTGTCCAATTTTCGTCATTTAATTAAACATTGCCTTAAACACTTCAGTGATATTTTTGTTTGTTCGTGTCTTCAGTATAGTAGGCATAGTCAAATAGTGAGTTTTCTGCCAGTAATTACCTGTTAACAGAGGTAAAGATTTCTTTGAGAGTTTATTTTGGTTTCTCGTCCAAACTACGATTGGTGAAGACGTCAATCCTTTTCCAATTACTTTACACTTAAGAAACGTTGACAGCCTTTGAACGGAAACAAATTGCTCAACTGTTAGATGTTCTTTTCTTTCTAATTTTGGACGCAGGATCTTAGAAACGTCGAATCGCCTTGTCCAAACAATCAGAAATACTTTTGTGTTATCTCTTGACATATTACAAATAATTAATTCTTTCAGTGACGAATCAAACAGTAAGAATTAAATCAAAAAATTGTTATGCTATGTGCTATGGTTTACATAATATATAAAGCAATGAATAAAAATTTTAAAAAATGTATAATAAAATCCTTTCACAAAATGGATATACTTACGGTATAATATGTTGTTCTTAAAAATTATTAAATCGCAACTAATTAGGAACTATATTTATGTGAAAATGAACAATAAATATATTACACGGGTGTCGGCGTAAAACAAGGCGGTCTTCCTATTCCACGCTTATTTTCATTGTTTATGAACGATTTAGACGAGAATTTTGGAGGGGGTGTATAAGTTGATAATATTTAGGTCAGGTCGCTATTTTACGCTGACGATATAGTACTGTTTGGGGATAAACCAGAATCATTGCAACAAATGCTAAGTAAATTAATTATCTATTGCAATAAGTGGGGGGGGATAAGATTATGGTATTTAGACGTGGTGGGAGTTCGTCAACACGGGAAAATGGTATTGATAGGGCGAGCAGCTTAAGGTAATAAGTACAGTAAATTAAAATATTTGGGTTTTTTTGAAACCAAATATTAACTTCAGTGACCATAGGAGAGAAAAGGATTCAACAGCAATATTTGCTTTTAATAAACTGTATAATAGTATGTTTGCCAAATACTATTTTACAGTATATATATATATATATATATATATATATAAGATTATATATATCTTCTAAGTGGACGGTATTTAATGCTATTTGTCGTGCTATAGTCGGGTATGGGGAGCAGACTTGGGGATTTATAAGATTAGAAAACTTGGAAAAACTCCAACGTTTTGCTTTAAAAAAAATTTATGGTTTACCGATATCGACCAATAATTGCGCAATGTTTTTTTGAAACGGGAGATAAACTAACGTTGCATTTTTGAAGTTATAACTTCTTTTGGCCCATTGGGCACTTTTGGCATGTAGGAAAAAGTGTAAACTCACGTCACGCAACGTACCGTATAGCGCCATTCTGGCGTATATCTATATATCTAGAACCATCTACACAAGCGACGGTGCGCGCGCATACGCTCTCTCTCTCTCTCTCTCTCTCTCTCTCTCTCTCTCTCTCTCTCTCTCTCTCTCTCTCTCTCTCTCTCTCTCTCTCTCTCTCTCTCTCTCTCTCTCCCTCTCCCTCTCCTCTCTCTCTCTCTCTCTCTCTCTCTCTCTCTCTCTCTCTCTCTCTCTCTCTCTCTCTCTCTCTCTCTCTCTCTCTCTCTCTCTCTCTCTCTCTCTCTCTCTCTCTCGGTCTCGTGGAGCACAGAGCGGGGGGGGGGGGGTTATAATTTTTTTTCTATTTATATAGTGATTTGGTCTATTTAGGGTGTTAAGTTGAAAGTATTATTTATTTGTATATTTTATATAACTGTAACTCGCAATTGCTTCTTTTTTTTCTCTCCTTTTCTTTCTTTGTTAATTAATTTGTAGAGATTGCTACTCTGGGAGACGGCCTCTGTATTGTTATAATTGCGCAAAATAATAAATATTTATTTTATTTTATTTTCGTTTATGCATAGTAATGTATTAATTTTTTTTTTTTAGGTTTAATAAATGCATTTCTTATAATAATAATAATAATAATAATATTATAACTGCTGTTTCTATTTGTATTTATTTTTCTAATAATGTTTAAAACAATGCGATGTTCTCTAATGAATAATTAACTAACATAATGGTTCTCAAAGCAACGTTGCCACACCTCCAATGTCCAGTGATATTACCATCTATGAACACCAATAGCAACTCTTAGCCAGTTTAGTTAACATATTGAAAGCCAGAACCCATAAGAATAATATTTACCAAGAGTTTATATTTGTGTAACACTAAATAATTAGTTATGAAACTAAACTTACCATAATTATCCAAACCCAGTAAAAATAGTTTTAACGACATAAAGAGTTAGAAAGGACTTGCTTATTAAATAATAAGGTGAACTGAGTTTTTAAAATCGGTATACAGAGATTCAGCGTCTTTTTATATAACTTATTACTTATAGAAACGAGAAACAAAGATATGCACACATAAAGGAATGATGTGACAGCTCTTCTTATCGGGAATCACAATAATGTATCATACCGTGAAATAAGTTTATAAAATCTTTATACAAAGATTCAGAATTGTTATATATAACTCATTACTAATAGAAACGAAAAACACAGGTATGGACACACAGGAATAATGAGACCGTTCTCCTGATCGGGAATCACAATAATTAATCCCCTATAGATCATGTAACACTATATTTTTTTTTTAATCGTGAAAGGGTGGGTTTTACTGTTATCCACAATATGACTTTACTCGTCTTCTTCATGTGTTCAAGGAAACTATGCTTCTATTCAAAACATCTGAAGTTGAGCGACAAGTTTAATTACTAAGGTTTATCTCGGTTACAACAAGCCTGAAGTATTATAAACTATATATTCGCAAAGTAAGTTAAAATACGGTAAAAGAGTGCTTGGGTAAAAGTTATTGCTTGCCCACAAATTATGATTTTGTATTTATATGTTTATTATCATAACTAAGATAATATAAACTGTACTGGTGTTGTGATAGATAGTAGGGGCCTACATAATTAATTTACGCTTAAAGCTTAAAAAAGTGCAATGGCTGGTACTGAGTTTGACGATAGAAATGATATCAACAGGAACTTTTACAACAGGAACTGATATCAAAAGTTTTGACTTTTTGAAGGTAGATTTTATTATAAAAACACACTTTGGCTGACTAACTAAAGTTTACTAATCCTGAACAGTTTAACTTAAAATCCTCAGAAGCCACACTGATATTTTTATCATAACGAATGACTCAGGGATCAACCAATGTTTTATCATAACTCAATTATCCTGAGAAGAAACAAAATGGAAAACTTACATTAACGAATATTTAATAAACATCAATTAATGTGCGGCGACTTTTCGTGTTACCTTGTTCATTATTTTCTGATCGATCATAAACTCTCTTGGTAGTATTCGATATCAATGAATGAAATGGTAACGTGACAGATCAAAATAACAGAGTGCATTCCTGTAATTAGTTGTTTATTATAGAACACATTTTACTGATTACGTATACGAAATATAAATTGATTGATACATCAAAAAATACGATAATATTTCATTATGTTATTTTACAATGAATTATTAAAACTTAATTAATATGGGTGTATTTCTCAGTCAATAAGAAATTATACTACATGTTCTGAAAATTTTTGTGCTCCTAGTGGCTTTAAAGTGAATCATATGCCCGCCAAATAACATCGCAGTTGTCATGACAAACAATACGCAAAAACTATCCATATATTTTTTGTCATGGTCTCATTACGTAGATAACATCATTAAAATAATAAAATTTTTTATACAGGACGAATTGGCATATGTTCTAAGGGGATATGAAAAATCTTTTTTTCAAATACAAACCTATTGACTTATCCTTAAAGAAAATTCTACCTACAACCTAATTTACAAGAATATTAATGTACTATGTAGGTAATAGTTTTTGATTAAAATTGTTTTTTATAATATGTAGTAAAAGAGTGAGTAATCGGGTGCTCGTACAATGAAATTATTATTTAGATCTCATCAAATGTAATTATGTTCATAAAATACAAAATAGAAAATTCAGGAATTTAATTTATTACATTCTGTTAATAGAAACGCGAATAATTATAGGTAAAGGCGACTAGAAAATAAATATAAAATGTTGAAATTATTTAATATTGGTAAAATTTTCAAAATACAATATGTTGCAAAATAATATATATATATATATATATATATATATATATATATATATATATATATATATATATATATATATATATATATATATTTGTTACTATAGTTTTCAATAAAACTTTGTTTTCTACTTTTAATTATTGAGAACAAGAAAGTTCAGTTGCAAACGATACAAAAAAAAGTTAAAGGTAAATACATGTAAAGGAATATCTTTGAAGGAATACAGCGTGGACAATATAATTATATTCTTTCTATTTTCATTAAATACACGTAGAACTCTAAATATATTTGACATTGTAATCAAATCAATTCCGTTACACGGGATTTCCTTTTTTATTGAACTACAATTTATAAAAAGAGCTAAATTTTCACAAACTCTAACTGAAAGTAATTTTCCAATATATATTCAATCTATATCTTCGACGTTATCACAGTTGATTTCAATATATATATATATATATATATTTACCATAGAATAAAGTTGTACATTAAGCGTAAATGGATATAAAAGGATACTTATTCCATTTTTGCATCATATTAATACAGTATTACGATTTTTATATAAATTAGGAACAACTGTTTTATCATTCACACACACACACACACACACACACACATATATATATATATATATATATATATATATATATATATATATATATATACTCAACTATGGTAATGCAGAAATTATAGAAGAAACATTAATTTATAAACAGTGGAATAATAATAACGAGGAAGCTATTAGTTACATGTTCCAAATGTTCACATATATAGTTAATTGTAATAGATTATAACATAATACTCTTTCTTTAAATTATAACATGTTTAAAGTGAATAGATTTCGAGTTTAATTGTTATGTTTTTAACAAAACTTGTATAAAATAAGAGTAGTTATTAAATAAATTTATTCATAAATTGTCATTAATTATAAATAGTACGTTTTAATGTCTACTGTATGGTAATGTCATACCTAATTAATTACAGAGTAGACACTTCTGGAAATACAATATTTCATGAATGACCTTCCACTTTAATCCCATATCTTAAAAAAAGCAACATATGAATCTGGTGTGTGGCCCGCGTTTTGTATTTCTTTCTGATATGAGCAATTTTTGTATCATAGAGCGAGACTGTAATTAATAATGTGCTACTACGTGTAGAATTATTTTTCCCCCTTTTCATTAATTTTTAATATCTCTTCCGAAACAGGAAAATAAATGCAATTTCATAAATGATAAATTGTTGTGTCATTGTGTATGTAAATAATTGTTCTTTATTACATTAGATTTATATTTAAAAATTGTATTATTTTTTTATTAATACAGATTATTAATAATAATAAAGTATTAATAAAATTAATATCAAATTTTTAAATCTTGCTTTACAAATTTTTTAAAACAAATATTATCTTAAAACCAAATTACCAGAAACAATTGGGTAGTTAAGAGGAGTATTTTGGGGTCGAGTTTCAATTTAAAAAATATTATTATTATTATTTCGTGACACTATAAACCTTTTAAGGAATGAAATTTCGGTTTATTGTTATGCATCTTCTCAGAATTTTAAATATTTATTTGTAGAAAAGGTTGTTTACTTTAAAGCATTAAAAAGCATTAAAGCATTAAATAAACTTTAACACCCCTGGTCATTATAGCAACAAAATGGCGGGAACACAAAGAAACTTCTATGTCTCAATAACGCTTTGTCTTTTACTCTTGCAGGATTAATTGTGCAATTAAATTGGGCTATTGAAAGTTGTTTGATTTAAATTTATGGTAACCTAATTAAAAACTATATAAATTTCAAAAGAGTCGGTTGAGAGATAAGTAATTAATATAAATTCAAAAATCAGTACCTCTTCGTGGGGCAGGATGTGTATAATTATTTTTATGTTTCTTACATTCATTAAACATGCAAACCCTCTATTTAGCTTTTTCTGTCCGTTTATTTAAATGTTGTGATCGATGTTAACTTGTTCAATGACTCGAAATGTTTAAATAGTATCTCATTTTTATAGATGTCAAAGGTGTATTGTAACTAAAAACAGATGTTAAAGACATAATGCAAATAAATAATATGATTTATTATAATTAATCATACATTATTGGAAACAACGTTTTTCATAATCTACGATAGCTATTTATAGAAAGGAAAACAAATTTAAGTAAATGCTTCAATAAATTTAACTCGTTACATTTTGTGACAAATCTTTGGATGCTTCTCATTGTTTAAAAAACTTCATACCTTGCACACGCATACGTATTATTGACGTAAGTTTAATATGTTTAAATTTGTCACTTTTAAGATTTGAATATTTTCAGACTACACCAACAATTTGGTTATTTGAGAAATAGACTTGTTAAGTTGAGGCAATCTTCTCTTTCCTCCTTGCTGTATGATTTTATACTGTTAAACAACCAATCAATGGATGTGTCAATGGAAAGTTTTTGGTACGTAGGGATAAAGTATTAAAGTAGAGTTGTTTTTTTCCCTCCCACTCCGCGCAATTATCAAATGGTTTGAATTTACTTAGAACTAAATAAAAATATTATTCTCACGATTCGGGGTAGCGCAGTTTACCATAAATAATAAGAGTACACAAGTGCTTACCCACTTCTATTTCTGTAACTTCAACGTGTCGGATTTCAAGATCCTCAATAGCTTGGACTTTCACTAAAGCAACTGAGTAATCACTCTATCCTTGTCGACAACTTCCCATCGACGTCTCTCCTCCGATTTCTCTCTACCAATACCTAACCCTCCAACAACTCCTTGTCTAGTGTGACTGTAGACATCTAACAGTTTTGGTAACCCTCTGATGAGGCTGACCTTGATTTTCTTCAATCTCTAATTAATTTAATCTTGACTGATCTATAATACATTTAGTAATTGCATACATAAAGTAAATTCAATTATCTAACTTTATGTTTTTTAGCGCAATTATTGTTTATATTCTGGTAACTGTTGTCGGGACATAGAATATCATTATAAAATCAGTCATAACCCTAATAGTGGTTTAAATCTCAATACTGCTCAAAATTCACAGGATAATATCTTTCAACACCATTGTAAAAATGGAAATGAACTAAATAAGCGCAATTAACACATGATGATCTAACGTAGGTCAGAAACTGGAATAAAGATTATTTTTTATGTAATCAGTTTTTTAGTTTAATAAATAACGCAGCTGTCGTTCACAGTACTTTCTCTGGTTCAGAAATATTATGATTGGTTTTTTTTGTTAAACATACATATAGTTAACCATTGAATTGTATTTAATTAGTTTTTTTTTTCATCATCATAATCAGTATTTGTGGTCATTACTATTATGAAAAAAATCTCAAACTTTAAACACTAAATAATACAATTTAGTTAAAAGAATTTGTTAACAGGAATATATCTCCAATGACTAACCAGTAAACAATAAATTTATCTTCAATTGCTAAAAAAGGTTCAACCCAAAGTCGAGACTTACATTAAAAGAGTGGACAATCTCCATCATATCCCGTAAATTTGAACTTATATCATCGATAGCCATTGATGATCTGTAAGTTTCGATGTCAATCGTACAACTATTGAATAGTGACCTTGATATTTTCCGTCGATGATTTTGAGTACTGAAGCAAAATAATGCTCTAATTTTTATTGCATTTTGAAATAAAAATGTGTTTAAAAATAATAAAATATTATTAATAATTTAAGTGCATTTTGTTGGTGCAATAGAGAACGGGGAGGAGGTTATGTTTTTGTGTTTAAAAAAATTAAGTGGTATAAAAACTTGAAGTTATTTATAGTAAAAATAGTAGCCTCTTTTATATTTATTTTTCTAGTTAAAACCAAGACTCAAAATATAAATTGTAGATTAGGGTGTATATTTAAACTCAAATATTACTTAGTTTCGATTTACTCTAATTTTATGCATATTACAGCTAGTATTATGGATGCAACCATAACAATTTCATTTATCCTTACAGAGAGAAAAACACAGCAATAAAAACTGTATAATATTCAGATGTTACAAAAGTTTTAACTTCACCAGATTTGCTATTATGTATATATCATGAAGATTTAAAATTTATAATATCTATTTCTACTGTTATAATAATAAATTTACCTGATTGGAACTAATGTATTCTAAAGATTTGAATCCTGGGCAAAGCCAGATGTTGAAGACACCCCTAAATCAAGATAGCTATAAACATTGAGGATGAATAGAGACAAAATTTATTGTTGTCAGTAACAGATAGATTAGGCAATAGATTCAATTTACTGCTATAGTATTGTCATAATCATCTGTTGCGGATTTTAGATAAACTGGTTTGTTGTACCAGTTACGTATAGTATATCCAATATTCAGTTTAAATTTTAACTCAAATTTAAATATATATGCAAATTAATACGACCCGTAATTTAAAGAAATTATATGTATTACAATATATATTCTCATTAAAAAATGTGATTTTTCTGTAAAATATTCCGATAGCTTGACTTAAAAAAAAACCAATAATTTCACACTTGAATTGGAAATTAATTTGAACGTTTTTTAAACTATTTATTATAAATGAAGTGGATTTTTACAGCTTAGAGATTTTTAACCAAATTTTTTAAATATTATATATATTATTGCGAATAGGGTAATAGTTTAGTTTATGACAGTATTGTCAGTTGAATTGGTACTACTTGTAAGAGTATCATATTTATAACTATAATATGTGGTTTTCTAGTTGTCCTAGATGTAAATTTGAATACGTATCAATAGTGTTACGTAATATTCACAAAGATTGTGAACAATCTGAGAAATGAATTCCATTTATTTAAATTTATATTGTATCCTACATAATATGTTAAAAATAGGAAATTTGTGAAAATTCAAAAAACATATGTAAGCTACTTTGGTAAAAAGATATATTTGAGTATAAGTTTGCCTAACTGTTTAAAAAATCAACTACTACTAGGGTCGAGATAATTAAAATGTTATTCACTTATAACATTTATGGTAGGAGTCCTTTTAGTGTATATTAATGATATAATTAGGTAAACTTACTTACATGCAATACATTATCCCGATGACATTGGTAAATCTTCTGAACTGTATATTTTGCCTTGGTGAAGAAGCTCGTTAAATAGTCTTGTTTTCCATGTCAATCATCATCGCTTGATAAAAGATAGATATATACCCTCACTCTTCCAATAGGGTAGTTCAAGGATTTCCTTCAAGGGAGATCTGATAAAAAATATGGAGAATTCTAACGAAAGACTTCGAGAAAATCGTAGATCTAGTAAGGTTGCTTCGGGATGGCCACCCTCGTACTCCCTTTAGTGAATTATTGAGCGGGTGTAGTGAAAAAATAAAGTATAAAATCTGACTCAGATATGTAGATTATTTGTGATGGTTTCAAGTATTGGTTTATATATACTATCGAAAACAAACATATATTATATGTAGAGAGCGTAAACAAACATATCATAGTATTTTCAAATGTGTTGACTGGAACATATCATTCCCAATGGCTGCCTCCACCTGTTCTTTGTTCATGAAAGTAAAAGGTTCAACTCGGCGTAAAACATTATCTACATTGTTTTATTTATTGTTTAATGTTTGAGATTATGTTCATAATAATATTGATCACAAATACGGATTATGGTGTAGGAATAAATAAAAAAACAATCTAACTAAATACTATTCAATGGTTAACTATATTTATGTTCAACAAGAAAGATAATAATATTTTTTCTTAACCGGAGAAAGTACTGTGAACTACAGCTACATTATTTATTAAAATAAAAAACGGTTTACATAAAAATTGATTTTTATTCCAGTTTCTAACCTATTTTAAATCATCATGTGTTTAATTATTGTGCTTATTTAGTTCATGTCCATTTTCACAATGGTGTTGAAAGATATTATCCTGTGGATTTTGGGCAATATTGGGATTTAAACAACTGTTAGATTTATGTCTGATGTTATAATGATATTCTATCTCCCGACAAAAGTTTTACAGCTGTTGTCTTCAGTTGCCTGCATTAGAAAATACAGATAAATTATTAAAACAGGAAACGGTGATAATTTAAATGTTTTATAAATTTTTAATCATGTGTGTCTTTGATTGTTTAACGAAACAAAAATGGATCCCAAAATAAAATACATATTTTACTCATTAAGGAAATAAACTATGTATGTTTAAACGTTTGCAATAGTGTATATTTAAACCTTAAAGTCAGCTGTGAAAACTTTAGGCTCAACTGTATTAAGCTAGTATGTATTGTTTAAATGACCTATGAAAAACTGTTTTACATATTGATTTTTAGATCCTCTGAGGCTTACCTTTATTGAAGTGAATTAAATAAAATTGGTTATTTTTTATTTCACCAGTTCATGCAATTATACAATTTTGTTTTCACGCAATTCATTGTGGCGATGTACAGTGAGTATTTTTTCTGACCTGTACGTAGTTTTTATGTTTTTTTTTCCCTACTACAAAGGCAATTCATATATTTATTTATTAAAATAAAGTATTTTTTGTCCTTTCCCTTATCAAATATTCTAAACTTATTCTTGCAGAATATACCGAACATATGTATATAAATTGTTGAGAGAATATTGTGTATTTAATTTGAATACATTATTATTAAGTGCATATATTGACAATAGTTTATGTTTTTTCGAGTGTTACTTTAAGAATCGATACACCTGTTCATTACAGATACAATTTGTTCAATATATGGGGGAAAAAGTTTATTCTAAGAAATTATTCTAAACATTAGGATAATTTAGTAAAGGAGATAATTGTTTTCCAATTTGAAAAATCAGTAATTTTAATATTCTTTTATAGTGATAATATGATTAAGTTTGTTTTAATAATAATAAATAGACATTGTGATTGTATGGAAAACTATCATGGATTTACATTATTACAAAATTGACTAAGTGTTTACTACATACGTCTCACAACGACATAATATCAAATATTTAAATTCATTTTTATTTCATTTCCGTTACGTTTTTTATATTATAATATTCAGGACCTTTAAAATACGTGTGTTTATATAATCAATTATTTGTAATTAGATGGCGCTTATTTAACACGTTACTTAAAATAGTTTAAATTCAATTAAATTGTAATAGTTGTATCAGTTAAAGCCTACTAGTATATATAGACTAGTAGGCTTTAACTATTACAATTTAGTCGAATTTAAACTCTCTCATAAATTTTATGATTTTTTTGGCACTCATAGACAAAGGAAATGCCAACTGGTTATTTTTTCTTGTGTAAACAGATTATAAGAAAAGTAAAAAAAAGAGCAAAACAATTTATTTCTAACGTATTATATTAAACATTTTACTACTTTTCTAAGTAAACGTAAACGATCGAATTTTCAAGTAGCAGAATAATCATATTGATGTATTTTTTTTTCCTGCCAATTTCATTAAATTTATTAGAGTACGTTAGGTAAAACATTATTGAGCTAGACTTGTGGTAGTCTGATAAAAGATTGAACACAATTTCTCACAAATATTACGTTTATTTATTGAAAAGAATAACAACGATAAAGTCGACATCATCATGCTAAGATGTAAGTTATAGTTTTGTCATTGTAGCTTGTACTTTACTAAAGATAGCGACATTGTCGTTGAAACACGTTTGAATAAATGAACGTATTTATTGTAAGAATTTCAGTTCAAGTTTTTTCTATTAAATTATTAGGTTTGTTTAATTTATAGACCGTTAATTTGTACTATGAATAAGTTGTTATTAACACACTTTGTATACTCTCTTTTTTACTCTTCCTATAATAATGATACATACAAAAAGAAAAAATATTACAAATAAAAAATAAAAAAAAAGTATGTTTTAGTTTATAAGAATTTAAGTAAAAGATATTCCTATAAAATATGTGTGCTAAAAACTACTATGTTTATCACTCTGTAATTAGTATAGAATTGTATATCTGTAATGTTTTTGATTGAAGCAAATTTCGGAATCAATAAATAATAAAACCATTATTTCTAAAATAAATAAAAGAGAAAGAAAAAATGAAGCAAGATTTAATCTAGTGTATATTCATTTTTATTTAGAGAGACGACTTAGTTGTGAAATCTCGCCTTTTCGACTTATCTTATATTCGACGAATTTAAAAATTCCTATTATTTGTGTAAATTACAATTTTTATGAACAGAAATGAGCACTTTTTTTTTCTACACTAAATTTAAATATAAATGGAACAAAGGAATGAAACTTTTTCTCCACGGAAGAAATACCTCGCGAAAATCATGATGAATGTGTAAACAAGATTTATAACGAGTTTACTAACAGATTTGCAACTGTGAAATAGAACGTGATATATTGTTTCGTAGAACAATATACTGAAAAATATAATAACCATAAAACAAAGGAGAAAGTATGATTTATCGTTGTTGTAGCCTACTCGCTTTATATGATTTCGATTCAATATATATATATATATATATATATATATATATATATATATATATATATATATATATATATATATATATATATCAGGGAAAATAGCAATTGTTAATAAAACAAAATTAAATTTATTTGTAATATTAAACTATTAAACTCTTTATGTTATTCGATTTTATGAAACATTATAAATGTGCCTTATTGTAGACTATCGTTACAAGGCGATAATATGGGAAGTGTCAGTTGTAAGAAGTGTCTCTTGGTTTTATGCATTTTACGCATGTAATAATTATATTGATTGGGAAATGTATTTAATTCGTAATACTTTTCCCTCATCCTCAATTATGAGAATGTAAGAATTTTCAAACAAGTCCTCCAAAATATTAATTAGCCTACAGAAACTGCCGACAATGAACCTATAATAAAGTTACTGAAAGGAAGATTATTATATATATCCTAACCATTACTTAGTACGGCGACCTTTAGTCGTTTAATGAGTCGGTTTGTGTCATGTTTATTTTATATATGTTTAAACAATTTCTACTACAAAAGTGTCCTATTTTGGTGGGTAACGACTTGCCTCGGAAAATTGATAAAATTTGGCAGGTACAATATTTGAGTTATAATTACAAATGTTTTGAACATCAAAACGCTTTTATTATAATTCGCTTGACGCCTGCCATGCTTATAATTTTGACCTAACAACTAATAATTTCTGTCATTAAATTGTTAAATGCCGATTACCATGATTTAGGATTTGTTGTTCCTTTATCTATATGAAAGATTTGCACTTAAATGTAAGACTATCATTTTATTTAAATACTTTTACATTGCATTTTAGTACTAAAGCGGATTATGTGAATAATTAAAATAACGATTTGGAAATATTTAAATCTCAAATGTGAGGTAAGTTCCTAAAAAAATGATATGATCTAAACGAGCATTACATTAGTATTTTCTTTAATGACTTAATAACTATCAACGGATGTTCACAAGATATTTTCATTTAGACTACTGTTAAAAATAAATCTGAGTACGTTGCAAGTCAGAACCATGACCATGAATTATTTATTGAAAAATTAAATGAAATTATATTAGATAATAAAACACAATTATTATCTTTAAACATGGAATTCCACCAAGAACCATCGGTCTCAACAATAATGAAGATTATATTAGACTATTGATAATAGTATAATAGTTATAATACTTATTTAATTTGTGGTAAGAACTAATTAACTAGCCAACCATATATTAATTTTCATTCCTCACAACTTTCTCAAAGTCATTTGTTTTTCATTCTACTTTATTACTACTTAATACCAATACTACCATCTTGACAACAATAAATGCGCAATATACAGTTGACATTTACAACATAGTAAAAATAAAAGATTAGTTATATATCACAAGTATAATACTTACTGAGATAGCGCATTTATCAAAGTGATTAATTATTGTAGGTAATCCTAGTTTTATATCAAGGTGATTACGTAGAATGGATATATTGATGTCGTTATAGCAATAGTTTACTGTGGATAGGATTCTGATTTTACAGCATATTATTAACTTACGGCCTTAATTTATGTTAACTGCCAATGTTTTCTTTTTATGCTTAAGTCATGAAACGATGTATGATTATATGCATCATAATCCTCTTTTATATGATGTTAAAATAACAAATTATAGGTAAAATGACGTAGATTAATTTTAATATACTTATTTAATTTGTTTTAATTGTTACTTTAAATTTAAAATACGTTGAATGCATCAGACAACATTTAGGAATATAGATTTAGTAGATGTAATATGTTTCACTTAACATTAGTATAGGACAACTTCATTGATTTAAAGTTAAAATTTAAATAAATCTTACTGTTGGTACTTTTTAAAAACGTATTATCTGTTTTCTAAAGGAATAAATTCTAAAATATCAGTTTTAAATTGAAATTGTAATTGTTCAACTAACATGTAAAAAAAACCTACGATTTCAAATCACTTAAACTGTTTAAAAAAATAACGAACAAAGATTATTTTGTGTCAATATAAATTCAGTTATATGTTGGTGTAAACTTACTGATATACTATAAAATTTATAGATCTCTTACTTATCTTATATAAACTAATAAAGCTTACAACTGTTTCGCCGATTGTTCAGGCATTGTAAGAACACTTATCACATTACAATTTTTAAAACAAATTAAAAATCACACATTTAGAAATCACATATAAACGTTATTAAAAATACAAATAAATTTTAAACACTATTTTTTTTTATTTTAAGTCTCATTGAGGGACTTTAATATTGTTTGACTAAATCAAGCATTTTTCTATACGTTTTTTTAAATGTGTGTTCTTTAATTACTTTCACATAATGTAATATAAGTGTTCTACATGTTCTGATGATGCCTGAAAAATATGTGAAACTGCTGAACTAAAAACCTTTATAGTTTTGCCTATAGAAGATTACTCAGGGAAATAAGAGATCTATATTTAATGCAATATAATTATTGCAACACCTTTAGTGACACGGACAGGATCATCAGGCCAGCTAATTAAAACTTCTTATTTATTCAAGATAGTTAGAATTTTGTGTGTAGAATTTATAAGTTTCTGTATAAGAAATAAAAATATAAAACCGATAATACAATTGTAATCTTATATTTTATAATGAATATGGAAAAGCAATTTTGGTGTTAAAAGAAAACCTCTGAATAAATTAATTCATATTCAGCAATACAATTTGCTTTTACTCATTCCGTTGTCCTGGAAACTGATTTGTGGATGACCGTTTGAAATGTTAATACCCCCATACATGTACCGGCAAGACTGTCAGTTAGGACTGTACCGGCGGCCGGTGATCGAATGAAATCTCATCAATTCAACCGGCTTGCCGGATGCTTTTTCAGTCAAAACTAGTCTTTTGGGGGCACCTTTAACTCTTTTAATAAATTTACGTCATATTACGTGTCCCTCTTCATCAGCCAGTTTTTCGACAAACACTCACGATTTTTTCACCGTTTTTTGGTAGCCCCTAATGCTAGTAATAAACCTAAAACGGCTTAATCATCGTCATCACTAGACATTTTGAACTATAAATAACCTTCAGAAAATAAATTTGAAACAAAAAACAAAACTAAACATTAATTAAATTATTCAAAACAAAACTAAATATTAATACTGGACACTAATTAAAATACTAAACACTAAACAACTACACACAAAAAAAACTTTCGAATCTATTAACTTAAAACGACTAAAAATTTTCAACGCACGAAGAAATCAATGAGTTTTGATGCGCTTGCCGGACAGAATTGAACTGAACGTGTATGAGGTAGTCAGTCCAACAGGCCGCTGGTTTCCGGCCGATTGTTCAGGCAAGACTGACAGTCTTGCCGGTACGTGTATGGGGGCATTAACAAACACATAGTGATTAGTTTTAATTTTGTTCCTGCTCATATAGTCCTTAATCAAGTCAACTGTAAAATAGACACATTTACATATGTATTCTTATATTGAGTCAAAATTCAGCAAATAACTATAATGGTTGCATGGGGACTTAATAAGATATGTGTTTAATATTTTGAGAGAAGTTGGAAGTTAACAGTTTTGAGAGTAAACTTATTATCCCATATTTTGTAACTTATTAGAATAATTTACACATATATTTATTAATTGTATCTTCTGATACACTTTTCAAGTTTTATATAAGTTATCAATAGTGTAATATTTATATGCTTTACTAACTTGGGAATAAAGTAAAAAATACACATCAAACTACATGAATACGATTTGGAAGACCTCTTTGTTCGAAACTCAAAAAAGGAAAATACTGTATTGGGAAAAATATGTTCCAGAGGCTTTAACCCAATACTATACAAATGTAATAAATATAAAACGCCATATGTCATCTTCTTAAATGGATATGTATATATATTGTACTCAAGGCATCCAATCCCTTTATGTCAGACAACTGCAACTCATGCAAATGTAAGCGAAGGAATACAAGTGTCAAGATGTGAGATCATTCTGTAATAACTTCCGTTAGGTTTTGTCTCTGATATGTTTTATGTTTACATTATTTTTTAATGCAAGGTGTTTCCCCTGCTGGACATGAAATTTTCGATTAAAGTTAAAAATTTCATTGGATTGGCGTTTAGTTGTTAGCTACTATTAAATAAATTATAAAGTATCAACATTTAACAAAATTAACGATAATTCTTTATAGACTTTTTAAAAGTTTTTCACTTTCTAAACTTGTAAGTAATACGTGGTTTGCCTACCCATTATTTAACTGTCCTTTACTTTGTACTTTGTAATATGTTACATAATCTACATCGTCTAATCCTTGGATTCATTTATTGACGATTAGCTAAGTTCCATGATCATTAATATCTCATCCTGAAGATGGGATTAAGACTATAGTAATCGTTCCACAATTCCGGAGTTATATGGCCCACATAATATAATTCCTACCCTAATAATCCAGTGAAAGTGTTAAAAATGTTATATCTGTTTTCTTTTAACGTGTCTACAGAAAATAATAATATTGAGAGTCTCCGAACTAATAATACTTTTCTACTAACTTAAAAAGTGTTTCTTAATATACAAAAAAATTAGCGTTATATATATATATATATATATATATATATATATATATTTAATTATTTGCGTTTAAAACAAACAAAACGCTTAACAAACACAATAAATACACACAAATATTATGTTTTAACCCTCCAACTGGTGCTCGACCACTTTTTGCCTAAAAGTGGTCGCGGCATTAGTCATGGCTCACTTCACCAAACTATAAAAGACGCATTTATCAATTCAACATTACGCCCACTTAGAATTGTCCTATCACAATAAATAAAATACCGTTGGAAAAGTAATGTTCCGTAGATGCATAATCATGCAAAAAAATACCACAAAACGTTATAAATAATATTCCAAAAATTGCTGAAGTTCACGTATTTTTAATACGTAACGTCAAAGATTTGAACCGTACGCCTTTTCGTAAAACGCGACGCCATTTTTCCCGATATCATTACCACTCTATTTATCTGTCATTTAAGTCAACTAAAACACTGTTCTATAGATCACATGTTTCTCTTTCTAACCGTTGATTACAAATTTTTCTGCGTCTCATAGATCCAGAGATATTCCTACTTGAACATAGAACAAACTTGACGAGACGAAATTCAATTGGCATTCAGCGCATTTTACGAATAGACGTAATCATTTCTCTATGGTTTTAAAATTATTTTTCTTTACAGTACGTGGTAGAAATTTCATTCTACAAGTTGGTACTACTTAACATTCTCTACAGTTATTTTCAGATACTGTACCTCTTTCCAAGACCAAACGTAGGCAATACTTCGAGATGCAGTCAAATAATTTAGACGCAAAAGGGCGTGGCATTTGTGTTATATTTTTATTATTTCTTTTATTTTGAAGGTTTGTGTATACAAATTGTTTATAAATTATCTATACAAGTTACAATATATGTGTTTTTATTTCTAAAGTTTGTTTTTGAGTGAATTTCTAGTGTGTATATGGAATAACCTATAAAGGAAAATGGTAATTCTAGCCTATATGCATATTTTCTTATATTTTTAGTGTTTTATATGATTATACAAGTGAATAAGTGTGTTATTCTTTCTAAAGTATATTGTCTTAGTAAAATCTAATGATTTTGTCTTAGGCCTAGCTTTAGAAAGTTACTAATTACGCCTAAATGTCTAGAGTTCAAACCTAACCTCAAACGTCAGAATAGCAAATTTTGGAAAATTGTCATTCTTATATTGAAAATCTAACTAATTATTATTTTTTTCCCCAAATATATTCACAAATATATGACAAATGTCAAGTAATGGTTGAAAAAATTCTGATACAACTATTAGTATGTTATTCATTACCATTTTTGTAAAATTTCTGTGCTCCGTTACTATTTGATTTTTTGGTATTTGACCAAAAAACTCCAAATGTAATACATCTAACATTTTTTTTTCACTACACACCTACATTCTATGCACCTTTCTAGACATAATGATATATAGAAGTTCTGTATAAAATATATTTTACTATTTTATAATGTTTTTTTTTTTGAAAAAATAAAGAGAAAATTCAGTTTTTACGTAAAATATTTTTTTACATTTTGAAAATGTAACAAATTTATATATTTTTTTCCTAAATATATTCACAAATAATACACAAAAATTGTGTATATCTTAGAAATAGGTAGTAAGCTATTGATTTTCGGTGATACAGGTTTTTCTGAAAAAAAGTTAATATAATTTTTGACATCTAACATACTTACTCTAAAACCGTTTCAATTTTTTTTTATTACATAGATAAATTCTATGCATCTATCTGAGAAAAATGATATCTTATAAGTTAAGTTTTGTATACAAGTAATATATTTTATTAATTTTTAAACGAACAATTTTTAAAACAAATTAACATGCGCCAGGAGGAGGGTTTTAAATGTTTTGTAATGGTTTAAAATCTTGGTAATGTGCATTTTAAAACATTTACTATTTTAAAAGAAATACAACTCTTCTATTGTAAATGAGGTACAAAAATATATTTGTACAAAACATTATTATCTATTATTAGACTATTTACATTTATTTCAAACTTAAAATGTGTTTTATTACTATAATATTTTATTCGTTTCAGGTAGTTTAAATAACAATGGAATTACCCTCAATCACTTCTGTCATCGGTAAACAATTTTGACAATAAATATGAAAATTACTACATTGATAAAATTGTAAGTATTTTAAACAAAATACTTTAATACCATTTATGAAAACTTAATAATTAATCATCACTTATGGTAATTTTAATGAAGGTAAATTTAACACAAAATAGACTTTGGCTTAAATTTAAAAATAGGGAGTGTAGTTTTAATTCATATATTTTTCTTTTTTAAAGGCAAGAAAACCTCTCGTTCATCATTGCCTTATTAAAAGTTGTCAAAATTCAATAATATTTTGGTTTATTGTTGAAATTTCGGTTGTCCATTGACATACAGAAAAAAATAGAAAAGATAAAAGAGGAATATCATTGATTTCTTTTCCTATAAGTATTGTGTAATGTTAATTGAGTTCCATATATATGACATGTTAATGGTATAATCAATTTATTTATTCGGCCACTTTTTTTGAAAAAGTACAAAATAATGTCTTGGTTTTCTTTTATTCTGGTAAAAGGTTACATACATAATGCGAATACTAAATCATGTTTCGCCATCTTACCTACATCCAAATTTAAAATGTTTTTAAAAACATAAAATTGCCGACAGACGGAAATCGATGTGTTTTTGGACCAATGTTCAGATACACTTTTACCAATTTTGTTCTTTAGAATCAGCGACCAAAACATTGCCGCTTGATTTTGCACCTCTGTATAAATCTTTTAATGATTGTTTATTTCTCTAACATTTCAATTTCCATGGGGATAATATTTGTTGTATTTTTATTATATTATTACTGAAAGAATTATCCTTAATTTTTAATTTTAATCATATCACAACTATAGTTGTTCCTTAGTCAAATATCGCATGTTTTGAAGCGGGAATTATCCAATACTGAAAAAGCTTAATACGAGGCTGAGCAAACACTTTTTATCGTTATTCACCCTATCCCAAACAAAATCCAATTTACTGAACTAAGTCTTTTAACTTGCGTCTGGATATATGTCTGCTTCCAACTCCAATATTAATAATAAAGGAAAAAATAAAGTTTTTTGACATTTTGTTTCGTAATTATTATTTGTATTTATAATATATTGTTTTAAATTTGAGTAATATAATATATGACGTACAAATAATGCATTTTTTAAGTTGAAAATATTACTAATTTGACAAGTTTACTTTTTTTGCAAATGATATTTATATATATTATTCTTTTAACAAAATAATCTACAATTTTTGTTAACAAAGGGAGGAACTAAAATGTGCAAACAAATCAAAAGTGTGATGCAATAAATCATTTCTATTCACACTTAAATGTTTGTAGTTCATGTTATTGTAAACAGAAATATAGATGGTTAATAACATAATAATTATTTGTGCTTCTATTGGTGAGGTCATATGACTGTCGGTGACTCATCAACATGACAAATATCTTTGATTTTATAATCAATAAATTTAATATCATTCATTCTCAATTTACAGATATTCTTTTGTTATTTCTTCAATATCGTTAAAAACCTAATGATAATATCTTGATAAATTGACATATTTCCATTAAAATTACAACAAAAAAAGATAAACCCATATGGAGATATTTATTTTTTCATTTAGAAAAATATTTTTAATAAAGTCAACGAGTTTAAAGGAAAGAATATTACTTGAATGAGAACAGTTATTTATCTAAAGCTATTCCTAAATATTTATTTTTACTTTTTCTAAAGTTTCATTTATCAAAATGATAACAATTATAGAAGAAATAATAAAACACAATGTTTTAATTAATGACTTCCACTTCCACTTTAGCCGACCAATAGTTTCGCCTGTTGACATTGACGAGGCTGTATTACAGGCTTAAGACAATGAAAAACAGAGAACCTTAAAAACTAGATGGTGCGAGTTATATACAAAGAGTGGAAGGGTGGGGAAAACCTGGCCTGGGCACCGTAGGAGCAATACAGAATGGGAATTATGTTTTATTATTATTTGTTCTTTAATTAAACATGGAACTCCACCAAGAACCTTCGGTCTCAACAGTATTTAAATATATATATATATATATATATATATATATATATATATGAATAATGAATTCTCCTATTCATGGGTATCTTTTGTAGATTTAATTATAAGCATTACAATTTTTCAGTAGAAGTTACTGACACCGAAAATATTGAATCCTATTATTTAATGAATAAATCTTTGAATCTACAACATAAACAATATTATACTCAAATATAGCCTCAAATCAATCAAGAATTGTAGATTTATTCAGATAATAATATAACTTTTCCTTAATAAACTTACCTTGAACAATTTTACACAAACATATTTTTGAAGTTCAAGATCAGCACCTCATTGGTAAATGGTCCAAATGTATACGTTCAAATAATTGCTGTATTTAACAATTTTATTCAGAATATTTAGCCACAATTTAAGTAAAGTATTTAGTATTTAGTACATTTAGGAGCTGTGTCGGAAATATTAACGATAATGAAACTAATATTATGTATTGGAGATTTTAAAACTTGTACAATCAAAAGTACAGTAGTTGTTATATTGGATAAACGAGTATTTTCATAATAAACGATACATATTTTTAAGTAGCTCATTAATAACTCTATCTTAATACATTTTTTTTTAACACTTGCATGAATTAAGTTTTCCATATAATGTTGCTTTTAGGATCATTTATATTCACGCACAATAATAAAAGTAATATAAAATTAAATTGGAAAAATAAAAAATTGGACACATCTCAATTGAGTTTAAATGGCCACATTAAGTTATTCATGCTTACCCTTGCTAAATTTACCTTGCCAACGCTAAGGAATTTATATATTTGAGGTGAGTGGCTCAAACTTTACAGAAGTGAAATTTGATCAAGACATCCCTGCGTCATGATTATGGTTACTGTTAGGCTCTTGTCAAAGGAAATGATGTAACCATATTCTCAACAACTCTCCTCAGGTAACCCTTTTGTGTGTTTCGAAACCCGAAACCCGAACATACCTAAACCCGAAATTTAGGTATGCATAATTTGGACGAGATAAAGTCATGTACCATATAATATAAGTGTTTTTTTATATTTTTTTAAATTTTTTATATATTTATGATGAATGATACAATGCAATATATTTTCTTAACACACAGTAACTTGCGTAAATGTGACTTTTAAATGAAATGTTATAGCCCTCAGAGACTCACTTTAGAGAGTACGGCATTACTGAACAACTGTAACAGGATCTACACTTTTATTGTAGTATTAGGTAAAATTGTCCTTTTTCAACTTTCCTATCAAACTTCTCTTCACTAATTCTTGTTATCTTCTGATCCTGACGCTATTCGAGTATCCGAGGGCTATGTTTGTTAGTTATGTGCTTCTGCTAATTAATTTTAATGCGTCTATGAGCGAGAATTTTAGCTTTAAACAACAACAAAAATAATTGTGTAGAAATAATATGAATATATTTTTTAAATGACTTCCAATTTAAGCTCATAAAAAAAGTTTTTAATGGAAACTTAAGCCTGTAAACATGTAAAATACTGATGCTAAATAACTAATGTGTAAAAAGAAGCATATATTTAGGTTATTTTGTATTAAAGTTTTCAAATTTCTTAAATTATCATAGAAACTTTCAGTTGGTAGATTGATTTCTACTCTTGCTTAACAAGAGAGAGAAAGAAGCTTTGGTGTCATTCCTACGATTGCCAAAACATTTAGTAGGGATTTTTAACAATAGATATATTTGGGATCGTGGTAGAGAGAGATTGTTCGTGGTTCTAAAAAATATATGTAATAATAATAACCATAATTTAAATGATGTATGTTGTATAGCAAAACTCAATCGGGCGGACACAAACATAGAACATACTCAATCCTGCATCCATAATAAACCTTATACAGGTTCTTCAAATCTCTTCATCGTGTAAGCTTTGTCTCGTAGCTTTGTCTCTCTTCCCGCTTTACTCATGTGGGAAGCGTATATCCACCTTATACTCATGTGTTGGTGACACAGTTCATTACTCGAAATTTTGTTATGTATATCTACAGACACGTACACGTAACTTTCAATATAAAATTTATTTTACCTTTTGTTTCTTTTTCTAATAATCACACACAAGTACTACTGATCACTTAATAATAATGATAAAAATCAATTTTAAATGTCGATTACAAAAAGATAAAGGTCGAAATATTCACGATTACAGTACTTTCAATTCACGACGCAATACAGTCTAGGTTCCATAAGCTCGTTTTTTCTAAGATAATTAAATAAAATGTTTATATAAACACTCATTTTTATCATCTGTTAAAACTAAATATTTTTAAAAACATAAATACGTATACACTTGTTTTTATTTGTATATACAAATTTATTTTAATATGGTAGGACTATCTTTTTCATAACAAACCTCAGTAATAAGCACACAGAAATTCACAAATGGTTAAACAGCTTTCTTTCTTATTAAAAAAACAAAATTGAAGAAATAGTATGTTTATCTGTGGATTGGACCTTGGATATGATTTTTTTTTTTAATGTTTTCAAACAATCTTGAAAAAAGTGAAGATACATTGGATACTCATTGATTTAACATTCTGTGTCTTTAAAAATCGTCAGAGATTATTACTGGTACAAAGACTTTAGACTATGTTATACATCCTACTATATAAGAAATCAAAGAAGATTATTATTGAAGGGTTAATAACTTCAATGTATTGACTTGTTTACAAAGATATAGTGACAAATAGTTGCACTGAAATAACAAAGAGCTCTTTCAATCGGATAATAAAGTCTGGGTTAACGACCGACACCTAATATAGAGTACATCTAACGTGTCGTAGATATCGTTTGACCTAAATTAGTTGGACAGTTTTGTCTTATTGTTTACAACCAACACAACATGGATAATGGTGTAGCTCAAGCTTGATCCCTCGGTATTGTGAAGCCGTACTCACTATAAGGTCCACCTAAGGGTGAAAATTGGTTGGATTTATATTATAGTTGTTACAGTAGGTTGGAAATGAAATTTGATTATGTAATTACAATTATATCAAATATGAATCAAAGGAGAGCAAAACATTGATATAAATAATGATAAAAACTTGTACAACAAATTTATGAAATAAAACGTTACTTAATCTTCCATTTATATTGTACATGTTAACGTATAGAAATGAAAAAAATAATATTCAACAAAATCATTCAAAGTCTACCAGGATAGTGGTAAAAAGACGTCTCTAGTTATATAGAATTGTATTTATCAAAATTGTCAATTATAATTATAAAACTTTTGTAATACTTATAATTGTACATAAAGTAAATTATTTCACTGTATATATGAATACCTGTTAGGAAAAAGTGAAATGAAAGAAATAAAACATACATTATACTTTAAGATCCAGTAATTTATTTGATTACAATTTTTAATTTAAATAAAAATAAATTTAAAATTTAACTATTACTGTTTTAATAGAGAACATCAAAATCAATCGCAAGGTGAATCAGAATGAAGTTTATTGAAGAGTAATTCATAATTACTAACATTTGTACAAAACAGTTCTCTAAACTATAATATATATTGAATGATAAAAAATTATCAAAACAAACTCTTGGAGCATTATTCAAAATAAGTATAATTACAGTTTTATTCATAAAAGATTATTAGTATAGAAATCTGTCCGGTATAAAAATAAAACAAGTTATCTTGAATAAATAAAACAAGGGAAAATTAATGAAAGAGTTCATGTTGTTGGCGATCACCCCGCCCCCCCCCACAAAACAATACCATTCATTACTCCTCTGGATAACATATTATTTCCAAACAATGTCAGGAACTGTGAGAAAAAAGAAGGATAGAAGTAGAAATTTGGCTAGTGCCCAGAAACATTAGAAAGGTCACCTGTACACCTTTTATGGAAGACAAAGTTGTGAAATGAATGTACTTTCCTTGCAACGCACTCCTGAACTCTATTAACATTCATACATACAATTTAATCTTAATCATATTCTTTTATACAAGAACTAAAACTCTACTCTCTTCGTTTGTTTACAAAATAAAATTTAACCTACTCTCGTTTGTCCTCAATTCTCATTATTCAGTGAACAACCTTTATAACCTTATAATATCCTTATAATCTCGTTTAAAAACCTTGTTCACAAAGTAGATGAACTAATCTTTCCTTACGTCCTCTCAAAATGGCTTTAAAAAAATATATCAATGATTCTTCAAAACCCTATTGTAATCATCAAAACTGAAAACAACTTATAAAAAAAAATTGCATCTTATTATCTTATCTACTTAGTGTTTCTTCAAAACTAGCTCTCGAGGCCTACAAGAAATCAAAAACTTTTTTTTTTTTTTTTTAATTATTATAAAGTATTTTTAATATAAGTCAATATACACCTCATTATTACTCTCAACGATTTCCCGACACATTATGTTAACGAGCCAGCACTCACTACGCTAGTGCAGGTTATGGTTCTCATATCTATACGTACATCAGATTTTATTGGGAGTTGTGTGTTCGTAATTACGTTTTTAACAATATAATATTCGATATTTATCTACCTAAGGAGCTGGTGTTGGTACATGGAGGAATTAAACTTGATAATTTGTATCTAATTTATTTTGTTTTAAGTTTAATAACACATGAGATATGAACAAAAACAGTTTAAAATGGCTACCATTTTGAAATATTGAATTAGGTTTTTTTAATAATAATGTCCACTATGATCATCCTACACCAAATGTAATTTCCATTTCTTAATTTTTGTCGTCTATATAGTGTTCATGCAGAGAGGACAACAATTATGATGAAAAAGATAATCTATTTTGGTTTCTTGAAACATGAATTATAATTAAAAAACAGAGATCGAAATTTTCTAATTACCAAACTTACCCAACTTACCCAACACTTCGTATACTGTCTAAGAAAATGAAATAGATTTTAATATAACGAATGAATGAATAAAGCAATAAACCTAAAGTTTCAAAATTATTTTAATAATATAAATGAGCTACAATTGTTTCGCCTTGCGGCATCATCGGGCAACAGTTGTTTATTTAATCCATGAAATATATTTTTATTAAGATACAACAATTAATATACTGCACGGAATATTAGTGTCGTTTTCTAGTATCATTATCACATTTGCTTAATTATGTGAAAGAGTGTTTTCAGTAGGTTTTGATGTTTTCATACAGGCTATAAAACTACGAAACAAGTTGTAATGGAATATTAATTTAATAAAGCTTAACTGATATGCTAAAACACGGGGTGTTATTTAGTGTCTTTTATTTTTGATATCGTTTTTTGAAATATTTAATACTGTTTCATAATTACCATCAGTAAGTAGTAACCCTTTTATCTAGTTTTTTCTTCTCTAAAATTTATACACATATTGACCTCAATAAACAGAACGGAGTTAAAAAGGATACTGTATCGTAAAAATTGTCAATTGTCAGTTAAGTCGGTTAGTAATTCTAATGTAGTCATCCTTGGTTATCTTATATTAAGGCCAGACTGATCTTAGCTTTAGTAATCGTTCACTATTATGTCTTTCCTCGATACTATCGTAAATGAAGTTATAGTAATTTATTTTGCATCTTGTTCCTACTTAATTAGACGTTGTTTTTGTAGATAATGTTTCTTTGTTTCAAGACGCCATCTTCTAAGCATTAAAGTCTACACGTTATATTATTTAATTAACGTTTATGTACAACCCTTAAAGTTTATATATTAAAAAAAGTACTTGTATTATCTATAATACTTTAAATATATTGTACAATATAACAAACACAAAGAACACAATTCTCATATAAAAAATACGCCAGTTTGTGGTTTGGTTGGTGTAGCTGGTGTATCACTGAAGAGGACGACCTTGTCGTTGAAACGCGTCTGATACTTAGGCGTATTTGTTTTATGAGAATTGTGTCCTGTGTGTTTGTTATACTGTATAGTTTTTCTCATAAGTCAAGCTCAACATTTAATATAAATATATTGTGTTTATGGGATCATATTTGAAGTCAAATTTTAACATACATTACTCATGATGTATATATTCAAAGATACAATACATCTTCTACTAAGTGTTAACCATTAAGCATTTTACGTGACTTTTCTTATATATATTCCAAAATTATATTTTTAGAAGATAATAATTTATTTTATATATAAAGTAATAAGTAATGACATTAATTTTTATCCGATAAAGAAAGAAATCTATATCAAGACGATATGTACTACAAATGTAACTTGTTAAAACTTTATATTGAGTGTAAGAGAATTGTTTTCTTCATATTCTATAATTTTATTGAGTTCATAGTTTTTCCAGTTATAGCATTCAAGCAGCCTCGTAAATGCCGTAACTGACCAAACCATTGGCGGTAATACATACTTAAATTGATGAATTTAACACGAAATTGCGTTTGTGTTTCATTTATTCCGTTTTAAATTTGTCAATACTAAATGTAATCTAGAGTAAAAATAAAATATTGAATTCAACGAACGTTGCATAAAAATTAGAAAATGACTGTACGTCGTAAATTGTCATTAATGTTAGAGATAATGTAAAGTTATTTATATTAAGTAGATTTAATAAAACTTGAAATGCCGTCTAGTGGAATCGATTTACACCAAAGGCAAATAAATAAAGTGCTCGAATTGTTTGTTTCAGGAAAATAGAAAACCTATTTGAGTTTGGTAATATCCGACAACTCAATCTAACTCTATTGTAAGGAACATATATTTGCATCGTTTGTAAATAGAAACAACTATAGTAAGTGAAATTAATAAATATTTGAAACGGTGGCTAAACAAATCTCTGGCACTAACAAACATGTCATCTATTTCACGTGAATAATCCCTAAACAACTACTTCCATTTAGTATATAGTCATTTTTGTTTGATTTATTTTTGTTGTTGTTCCTTAATTTGTAATTTAATAGAGTTTTTCATGGTTTATTATAAATATATTATAATATATAATAAAAGAATCCATAAATGGGAACAAACATTAAAAAATTAAAAATATACAAAAAAAAAATAAAATTAAAATTATTTACATTCATAAAATTTAAAAATGTAACTTAACAATAACCATCATTATATTGTAAAATTACTAAATAAAATACAATTTTCAATTTAGTAGTACGACCTCCATTTTTTGTAAAAAAACAAATATGTTAAATTCGTATTGATTAATAAAAGTTAATCTGAATGGAATGAGGCACCTCTACGACAGTGCTCGAGACTATAATAAAAAAAGAAGAATTCATGCGTGTAATAATTTAAATACGAGAAAAGATTTGCAAGTTGATTGTAAATAATAAACCCATCTAGAAAATGTGACTATAGTAAACCAAAATATAAACCACCCAGTACACCATTTTACGTTTAATGGAACTAGAAATACTCAAAGAATTTTTTTTTATTGATAGAACTTGTTTTCATTAAAAAAAAAAAAAATAAATAAATGAGATTGTTTTTCGTGATTTTTCAATGTCGTAAAAAAAGCTTACTCTCTAAAATTGAATTGTTATTGGACAATATTTAACTTGAAATGTTGCAACACAAACAACATTATCACTACTCTAATCTGTTTATTGAATTTCGTCTAATTCAGCATTGATTAATAAAATTTAGTAGTGATCTAAAGTAGGTAATAACTGACTGCTTAAATATGTTCACAATAAAAAATAAAAATAAAACAATAGATAATTAAATATATTATTCATGACACCAGAAAATTGTGGCGTATCCGTATAAAATATTTTGACAGTAGTATAGAAAAACACATTCTATAAACTTTAAATTAATGATTTGAACCAGGAAAGTTCTATAGCACATTACTTCACAGAGTTAAACGAGATGCACACGATAACTACCTTCTTCTATAACACTACTACAAAAACTCATTTATTAAAAATTATTGACCAACTATATAATTCATGATATTGATAGTCTAGAGGAACCGGATATGTTTGAATAACTATTTGTTATCTTTGACTTACCGCCAGCAATCCTTGATTAGTTCTTTTTTCAGTTTATATTGTCGTATATCTCATTACACTACACGTGTTTCGGACATTATCGTCCATCGTCGGGTGATAACACTCAGTTAAAACATTCATCACAAAATACAAGTATACACATAACATTCACACACAATACTACATTGAATAATACATTAATAGTATACTATGTAGTGCCGGCGCGGTGACTTTAATGAAAAATAAAATATTGTGTGCTGGCGGTAATTCAAAGATAACAAATATATAATTCACTCTGTAGAACCATTCAAAATGTTTGGGATGGGATTTGTGGTTACGCTATTCGAACTAATCGAGCCGATTACTAAAGAAAGAAAGATTAGAAATCAAAGGACATCAAAGTTAGAGTTAAATTATTATGACAACAACTTTCACGGTACAAAAATGTTCTTTGGAAAATAAAGCGGGGTTTTTCAAGTATTTTATTTTTAATTTGAAATATAATAAAAGCTTTTATATTTATGAAATTAATTTTGTTTGGAGTTATTTGTATTTCAACATTATTAATTGATTGCTATTCATCAATCCCCACAGGTTGACTATGATTGATCTAATAATAATTATCAGAGATTTAATAGAATCCATACAACCTTTTGGGATATTCGCTGATGTTCCGTTAATCACTGTTCCTGGATAAGTTACGTCAGAGCAAATAGATTATAAAATTATCAGATTTATCATTTACAGTTTTTTTTTTTAATTATGCGTTAATTTAACCAATCAGTTTCCTTTTGATATATATTTATTTGGATTCGTATTATTTTGTCAAAGTTTCATTCTAGCGTTATTAAAATACTTAATGTACTTTAAATATTTTATTTTATTTACATTAAGATCTAATTAATGCTTTAATAAAAGTGAACCTTGACTTGATCAAAGAAACTTCACCAGGTGGTCTAAATCTACTCTGCAGTTGTAGTAATATTCTTGCATCTTTGATCACGCTATATATTCAACTCAGTCTTCACTTAATTTTTCTTCTGGATCAGTTTAAAGTTGATCTGATGACTTAATCCACCAGTTGTCTCCAAAAACGACCCAAAGAAATATTTCCATTACGATTTTGAATATGCGTTTTCGAAATTTTATAGTTGCGTACTACACCATCTCAATTTGTATAAGTTAACTATCATTTTATAAAGACACTTGTTTTAATGATGATTTTTACAATATACGTGGGTTGAAATAATAGTTGAACATTTTACTTTTGTAATATTCTTAATATACGTTGAATATAATAACTATTCGACTTCAGTGCAGTGGATATGTGAACAGTGCAATATTAATGTGTTAAAATTTGCATCCCTTAATATTTAGTTTTTTCTAATCAATTTAATAATAAGTTTTTCTGCAATTTCAAAATTTATGAATTTGAAATTAATTTTGTAAATTTTTGTTATATTTTGAGAGACTGAATAAAATTTAATACTGACTTCGGTTAAATGGAATTAAAAAAAAAGTGAATATAGCGTCAATATCATTGTTAAATATTACAATTCTATATAATTTATTATGTATAATCTGTAAGTTTTTCTTGTAAATTCAATTGTTTTTACAATTTATATCTATTTCATTTCTAACTTATAGATATAAAAAAATAAATTTATATTATATTTTCTAGTCTTGAAAAATAGCTTTGTTTTCGGAATATTAATAATGTCGGGAAAAGCTATTTTATATCTTTGTTTCTCAAAGTAATCAAAATTATATTTATCTTTCAATGTCTCAAGATGTAAGCAATATAACAATTCTGCTCCTAAAAACAAAACAAAATTGAAATGATTTTGTTTTTAATATGTAATAACTGTTGTGGCGTGTGCAGTAGTGAAACTCATTAAATTGTTTTTCTTTATCCTCTTCAAAAGTTGGTAAACTGTAGGTTGGCCGTATATGGTTGCAGTCCAGCACTGTTGGCCAAATAAGTTTATAAAATTTCTTTTCCTTTCGTATATAAATATCTATGTTTTATAATTGTTGATGTAAACTAAAGAAAATGAGCTATGTCACTAAATTTCTGCGGCTTCAAAAAAAAAAACATTATTGTAAAAAAAGATGGAAATCAATTTATTAGTCTAATGTAAATATTTTTTAGATAGTTACTTTTTAACTACCGTATTGTTATTTCAATGTCACCAATTACAATAATTTCTCTTCTCAATTTAATTATCCATGTATCGAGTCACGTCCTTTGAAATATTACTGTCTTTAAAACTAAATTATATTCAACAAGCGTGAACAACTACTTTAAAACCCCTATACAATAACTAAAACGAATAAAAATAAAAACTACTCAAATTAATTATTTCATTAAAAACTTATTAAAACATTTTTACGCAATTATTTAATTATATTTTTTTTGATCACATATTATTTTAGTTATTAATACAAATAAACGTTTACTCTGGCCACTATTACAGAGGAGCAATTTCTATTCGAAAAATACAATATAGGATACATCAATTATATTTCCCTTTTATTAATTTATAACACCTGCTCAAGACTGGACGGAATATCGTGCAATTCTTCAGAATACGTGAAACAAACGACTCAAAAAAAATGACGGAATGAAAAGGTCGGATTGCGACCAAATATAAGACCCATATATATTTTAGACATAATATTTACTTGGCATTTCAAAATTCACTTCTAACTAAAATTTATCTATATATTTTTAAAACTTTCTATGCTATTTTATCTGAATCTCCTTCTATTCCAAATCGTATTTTCTGTCTTTGCCTTCAAGGTTTAGATTTTTTGATCTTTTATTGAATATCAATATCTTTTTACTTATTACGTATAATGTTGTTTACGGAAAATAAAATAAATGTATTTAGTTACGTTTATTTTCAAGTTTAATGCTTATATGTTTAGTTGATGTTATTCTATTTTTTTAATAGTATTTGAAATGTATTGCTTATTTTTTGTGTTTTTGGTTCTATATATTATCACGACATGTATTTCGATTCGGTCTATCTGCAGCCACATTAGAATAAACAAAATTTTGGTTAGAGAAATAAAATTTCCTTTCACGTTATATATATTTTACTTATAATGTTTTGTTGTTTTAATATCATTTGAACATCATTAACTAAGAAGTTGTTCAAAATATACAATAGTCTAATAAATATTGAAGCGCATTAAATTCCAATGATCAAAATGTAAATATAGGAGGAACAAGTTGAACGATTGAGGCACGATCTATTGCACTAGATGTGGCGGAATCGCGAAACTACATAGAATATCACATTACCATTGCTTATAGGCTTTAAATTGGATTTTACAAGCTTGCTTTAACAAAGCAAGGAAGTCTGTGTAACATTGCTTAATCACAGTGGCAATAAAAACAAATACTCCCCTTGTTAATCATTACAGATTCAATTATTTCACAAAATTAGGTTGAGCATATTATGACGTCAGTAAAATATGGCAATACTATTTTGCCTGTCTTAGCGTTACATATGTAATTAATCATTAAACAGCCCGAGGAAGAAATCGATTTGTACGATAATGTTATAGAAATTCATTTCAATTCATCTAACTCTTCGGAAAGTTAAATATGGAAAATTTTCCGGCTGCAACCGTAGATTTAAAAATAATTGTGACAATTAACTAGAATCATTGGATTTACTAAATTGCCCCTAATCTTTTAAACCCAATCTAATTTCTCAGATATTAATCTCAATTGAACTTAAATAGAGATAAAAATTATTAAAATTTATTAAAAAGTGGGTAGGTGGATTAAGAAAGATGAATGTATATTAAGAAATTAGAAGTATTTAGAAAACATTTTACCACAAGATTCAACCCTTCGTGACTGAAGGAAAGGGGAAAGGAAGGGAATATAAAATTAAATATTCAATTTTTCAAATTAACATTTTCAATAATTTATTAACAAATAAATTCTTATCCAATTACATATTGTGTATTAATTTTTTTTCTGTAAATATTTAAATTATTTTAAAGTGGTAATTGCTATTATAGTTTGTTTTTATATTTAACCTTAGTTTGTTTTTATTTTTAATTAGAAACCTTTTCGAATATTAATAATTATAATATAATTCTGAAACCAGTCAGCAGGATAAACAAATATAAAATAAATATCCGAAAAAAGCTGGTGGAAAATGTCCAATATGTTTGACAATAAGAATATCCTAATTCTAAATTATTATTTCAGTCAAGTGTGGTAAGCTATACTTGTGGAAACTTCAACCAGCAAATAAATGAAAACACAAATTCACATATAAACCACTTTTCTTGTTCAATACAAATACAATACGACGATTCAATGATTTTGTCAACATTCTCAGTTGTTACATGCACAGACCCTTCTGGGACTGGTTAGGTCCAAACCAAAACACAAAAACGTAGGGTTTGTGTAAATGTAGCACCTGAGGATGAAGACCTAGAATTTTAAACGTTGTTTTGTATTTGTATTTCATTAATAAAAGGGTTTTCGTGGAATATTATGTTTTAATTAAAAACATCTATGGTTGATTTTATTTATTGTGCCTTGTATAACTGAATCATGATTATTTAAAGTTCTGCTATTATTGCACTACTATTTGTTATATGCGACTAGATGAAAACTATTTCTCTGAGAATTATTCATTTTTGGTAATATAATATTCTAAAGCACTATAAACGGCTAAACCTGCTTATTATTATACAGTGTTGGATATTACAATAACCATTGCAGAAAAGTAAATGAGTGCTTTGATGACATTATTTCATGAAAAAATTAGATGATAAAAAATCATTTTTAGGCTAAATCAATTATGGCCTAAGTATTTTGTTATGCGATTTGGTATAACGTGAAATCTTTCAATAAGGTACAGTATCATATACATATACACAATATACAATATCATATTTTATTTCAACCTTTGGGATTAATAGCAATAATATTTTTTGAGGAGACAAATTTCCAAATCATTTTGGAATAGGTCTAGATGTGTTCCTAATAATCAAAATATTGACCAACATAGTAATATATTCTTGAAATTTTTAATTGTAAGTAATATGAATTGAAGTGTGAACCATTATTTGGATTGGCAACTTGGAGATGGGGTTACTTTTTTATTACAAATATAAAATAGTAAAAAAATATTGTTTTTTAATGTAAATAGTTATATTTGAAATTTTAAATACATTATATTCATTTTATACCTAATAACATTACACATACATATCAAAAATAATTTAAAATGAACTAAATATCATATTTAATATTAACTAAATTAAGATAAAGAGAACAGTTCGTGTATAGACTATGGAGAGAATACAAACATGAATCTTATGGAAATGTGATACCTAAATCGGAGAGGCTTTAAGAAAATAAACATTATATACCTTTTCAAAAGTCCATAAAAAACAATAAATTCATTGTGTTTTTAGTATACCATATTAAATTTGATTACTTTTAATTCAAATTAAACGCAAATTTCTAACAAAAGAGTGAATTTTTTTTTCATATACATTTAATTGATAACTGAAAATATGTTTCATTTCACGTTATTTCAAATTTTATAATACTGTTTTAAGACTTTAATTTTAACAAATTATGTATAAATGTTGATGTTTTTAAAAATTTGAAATGTCTAATGAACTAAACAATAAAAAAAATATGGTTGTCGACTCTTCTACCTAACTGTAGCAAATTTAGTGTGGTTTAACGATTTTTTAAAGTAATATAATAATCCATTATTGTTACCTGCTGTATTTAATATAGTATAAAACTCCATGCTGTTTGTGCAATTAAAATTAATTAAAATTTGTATAGTACCGTAATATTGATACTTTGTGCTATTAACATTGTCGATCAATTTAAAACCATCTGACGGTCCTTTAACGACCTTCTATGTAAGTAACTATTGCTCATTAATGTTTACATTAGATTGTTGTTGCTTCAAAGTTTTCTGTTTGTCACACTTTTGTTTGGCAATTGCATAGCATTTGTTATTGAAGCCTGAAAATACATCCGCATGACAAAACGTCAGCTGTTTCTGACATTTGATTGATGTGTGTTCACAATTTGGCTTACTAGATCTTTATTAAAACAACAGACTTTTATTATAAACGTATAATATAAACAGTTTTCAAATGTTTTAGTTCTGCAAACGATAAAATAATTTATTATTATTCTTATCACCGAATGTTAATATTTCTAATGTGTATTTTGGAAATAGTAAACATATTTAATGAAATGTAATTTGCTCATATTTCATTGTTACAAAACAAGTTTACTACATTCTTACAAACACCACGTTTTGTAATGAATAAATTGCATAAGAAAAGGGAAGAGGTACATAATATTTGATAACTCTTATAAATGTGACATCGTATGCGGTAAAACCCTACAGTGACATACGCCAAGCGTTAACCTAACACAGCATATTAACGGTGACATACAACTTATGATCGAACATAGTTAGTGTTAAATTAAGCATACGTCACTAACCAATCATAAGATTTAATATATATAAAAAGATTTTATCATTAACCAATAAAACAAGTTGTATCTTAATATATTAAAAAACTTGAAATTAAATAGTAATAGAATTGGAGAATCAGTGTGGTTGTTTATGAAATTAATTTATTCTTTTCTAAGAATAAAACAATTTAATTTTTGACTCATAAAACTTGACCTATACAACGTATATGTGAGGAAGTAATTATAACTATAACTTCTCAATCAGCTGCCTTTAGTTTCTAACAATAATTTGATTTAAACTACAGTTTGCTCTTCGAATTTGGCGAAATGTTGAATTATTGATCACTATAGGGCCTAATTGCATTTAGTAGCACACACAGAATAGAACAAAATGTTTACTAGAATTATGTGATTTTACTTTCATGCTTTGGGTGTGATACAATTACTAAAAATGAAAACGGACAAAAAAAAAAGTATCTGTGGTATAAAGACAAAGTTTTAAAAAGTACTATTCAGTAGAAGATAACTAAATACCTGCTTTTTCAATGGGCCTTAAATTAGTTCGTAAGTAAATTCCTACCATCCTCCAGCGCGATTGGAGATATTAAATCATAAAGTAACTGTATGTTGAAAATCATAAAATCTCTCTAATTTATAAACAGAAAGGAATTTCTATTATTGAATGTGGAATATTATTTAGTTTGTAAAATTCTGAAGACACTGTAAATCACAATGACTCATAAAAAAATATAAAATAATCACTGTAGTCGTGAATAATGATAAAAATCATGTAATTATTTAAAATTATATACATTTTTTAATGTAAAAATTGCCAAGTTTCGTATATACATTGTACCGTTCGGGAAGGGAAATTTTAAAAATGATTAAAGTCGTGCTGAGCTCTGAAAAAAACCAGAAAATGAACGGCCATGTTCAGTGATGGAACCTTTGGGTTATGTCGCTTCCTGAGCTTACCTGAGTTCATTATTTACAGAAAATGACAAAGCAGATTAACAAATAACAAGCTAATTTTTTTTTCTTGAAAAGTATATATATAATATTTATTTAAAAAAAGTTAATATGACCTTAGTTATTGAAAAATATTATTTAATGAAACCATTAAAAATATATTTTTTAACAACAATGAAAAGATCCCACCCCAAAAAGAAAATTTACCAACCCCCCCTTTTTAAATTTAAAATTACAAAACATCTTATTTTCCAAAAATGAGTTTTAATAAAATTTATGTTAAATAAACAAGTAAAAAAAAAAAAAAAAAAATTATATAAAAAATCAAAAGGTTTTGACGTCAAAATTTAATTTTGAAAACTAACCCCTTTGGGGTCGTGAAACCGAAATTTATTATATTTTTTTTTAAGAGTCTGATTTGCCTTAGTAATAATTTCACAACATTTCACACAAAGTTGGATTTTTTGTTGGACGAAGACCAAATTTTACTCAGCTTCGTATAATGGACGTTAATGTGAAATCATTCTTCGACCAGTTAAGAACTGTATTCACATATACAAAGGCAGACATTGTAGGGCAGACAACTGGAATTTTCATGTTTTAAGATGAATTTTAAGTTCATGTAAGGTATTACTATTTACAAAAAA
This sequence comes from Aphrophora alni, assembly GCA_963513935.1. Classification (NCBI taxonomy): domain Eukaryota; kingdom Metazoa; phylum Arthropoda; class Insecta; order Hemiptera; family Aphrophoridae; genus Aphrophora; species Aphrophora alni. Next base: position 134,722,883 of record OY740768.1, on the reverse strand, counting down.
AAAAATAAATAAATAAAATGCTGAAGCTGCGTTACAAAATTTTGATTAGATTGTATGACAAAGATATTTTTATTATAAATTTATAAGATTTATAATTTTAACTTAGAATACAAATTTTACAAGAGAACAAAATCTTGTTTTCCAACGTTCCTCCAGTGCCATGATAGGAAAGCGTAAGGTCTTCGCGATCAATGAAAACGGAGGACGTGGAGCAACCACGCGAGTTTGCCACTAAACAATCAATTGACAGTTACTTTCAGTCAAAAAAAAAAAAAAAACCTACAAAATACACCAATACTAGTAGAAAACCAAGCAAAGTATTTTACTCCAGTAACAAAGATTATACATACATCATTAGATTTGATTACATCATACAAGATTTATTTTATTTTTTTCTTTGGATCTCATACTTGAACCTGCGTGCCTGTTATAGAAAAGAAACAAAAGTTAATAATGAACTGCATTTAAATTACTTGCACAAGTTTTTATTATTTTTTTTCTTATTTATTTAGAAAGATTTAGAGGTTTAGCAAGATTCTCAAGTTTCTAACCAGTTTCAAACAGAGATACGGCTTGGCATGAAAACGGCTAGACGCGTAGATCCCTGCATGTCAGTCAAATGAATGAATATTTAAGAATGAATCTAGCCACGAGGCACAATTATCTACTTCCTTTCTTTTCTACCTACTTTATCTGAAAGGTTAAGGTTCTGTTTGCATATCAGGAAGTAGATTTATTAGCAAGATAAAGTATATAGAGGCATTTTATCTATCCGTTCGCTGCTGCAACTTAACGGTCCGTGCTGTGACCTATGTACGCTACAATCTAATAAAAGAGAACAAAATCTTACAGCCCAAATCAGAAATACAATTTTTTAGAATAATGAACTCAAGATGTAATTTTTAAATAAATTATGGTTATGAATTTAGGAAGAGAAATTTTGATTACATGGAGCAGAGAATGGTGATTCCTGAAGTAGTGATGTGAAAGTTTATGCCGTTAGAAAATTTTGAAAAACATGAACTTTTTTTTTTACATATTTTGAAAGATTTTTATCACAACTTGCACACACGTTAAAGTCTGGTAATGCTTAACCTTAAATACTTTTAAATTTCACATTATGCTCCTTTCAAACATTTAAAAAAAAAAAAAAAAAAAAAAAAAAGATCACCGAGAAAATATCATGTGTGTCGGTGTACGTCTTTTAAGACGTAGAAAAAAGGACAGACCAGATCAGATGAATCATGCGGTGCGTTAAGCGCATGCGCTGGGCGTATCAGCTTTTGCCTTTGTATCTTGCTTAAATATGCCTTCGGGCGTGTTCCAATGTACATGTCTAGAACTTATTTGTGTATGCTACCGTTTTAAATTGAGGTTTCGTTTGAATCAGGTTGTTTATGAATAAACACACGTAGAGGATTTAAATAAACGCTACAGCTCCCCCCCCCCGCGAAAAACGGAGTTAAGGTTGAGTTCTGAAGCAGCCAGAGCGACATGCCACAAAGTTTTGTTGAACCAGGGCAGCGAAAGAAATTTGCCTTTGCAAGTACAACTAAGACGAGATGCTTAAAAGATAGTACACAAAAACTAATCCTATTTAACCAACTGGTCAATATACCTCCACCAAAATGTAAAATTTCAATAAACAAATTACACATTACAAACAAATAAGTGGACTCGCTATGTCCTTCACAAAGAAATAAAATGCTCGAGAGGAAGTTTATTGGTTATCGTGTCTCTAGGATCGGAAGGTGTCCAGTCTTCGGATTTTGCGAGATAGACGAGATGCAGGACATGTCATGACTTACGACACTATTTATTTGAAATTAATCCGGCGCCGGGAATTTATGTCATGTCAAGGAAATATAATAACCTTTGAGGTGGCCAACTTCCTGGTTTAAAGGTCGAGTCCGGGTGCACTTAAATAAAACATGCGGTGCGTTAAGTGCATGCGCTGGGCGTATTAGCTGTTGCTCTTGTATCTTGCTAATGCCTTCGTGCGTGTTCCATTGTACATGTCTAGAACTTATTTGTGTATGTTACCGTTTTAAATTGAGGTTTCGTTTGAATCAGGTTGTTTATGAATAAAAATAGTATATAATTTAAATAAACGCTACAACATTTAGCATATAATGTCATAAAACAATTTTGTGAACAATTTTAATTCGTAATTGGATTTTAATGGTAATACATTCAAAAATTGTATCAATCTCTGACGTAATGTTATTATCTACGAGAATTTTAAGATTTTTGAATGAAATATTTCTAGTTGCTGTACATCTTTCTTCTGTAATTGTACCAGATGTTATATAAACCGTTTAACTTATTCTTCCTCAAAACTGTTCTTTACAAAAGATGTAAATTGGTTCAAATATTATATTGACCTAAATAAAACCCTACAGCATCTGTTATATACTGTACTGTGAAATGTTACAGGGATGAGCGTTAGCGTTAGCTTGACAGCGATAAAACTAAAGTCTAATAAATGGATGAAATAATGTTTTTCTCCCTTATTTCAATAAAAACTAAACAATTATATTTATGTATAAAATTGGATTATTAAATAATATTGTGAAAACCGCAGGTAACAACTCGCCGGTGTTTTAGGTCGTTTTTTAGACATACTGTACATAATGACATTTTACAAGACAATATGAGATCTTATTCATCTATTTAAATCATGTATCCTTTATATTGAGAAAATTGCTATAACTTGCTACGTTCATTTTGTACATAATTCAATCGCCGAGCATAATATTTCTTCAGGAATGCTAGAAATGAAGGATTTGTTTAAAACTATATTTCTTAATAATTACTAAATCCATGGTGAGCTTGATGTACGGTTCTTACGTAGTTTATTTGTGGGTTTCAGTTTTGAATAGTTTGGGTAAACCTAAATTAAAATACTCGTTTCTCAAAATTTAATATCTTACCCACAAAACTATAGGGTATGGATGCATTAGTTGTAACATATTACACTGGAAATTAGCACGAAAATGTATTGGAGTCATGGAACGTATCGTTTAGCACAACTGGTTTTGTTGGCGTTGATGTCAAACAACAATGGTAAATTGGTAATGGCTAGAAATGATTTGTTTTAGGACAAACGTCATAATGAGAATGTGATAGTGGAAAATAAAAATAATTACTCAGATTTAATATTATGCTTCAGGTAAACGACCGTTGTCTTAAATACAACTGGATGTAGATAAATTAAAAGTAAAAATTTCTAATTCTTTAATTGGAATTACAGTACATTTTGATGCAGGGAAAACGAAATTGAATGATTTTACAATCAATAAAATTTATTTTACCCATATTTATGAATATATATATATATATATATATATATATATATATATATATATATATATTATAACGTTTAAGACGTTCTCTCATTTTTTTATTATTATTAGTTATTTGCTACACGTTGGTCGCTTAAATATAGGAAAACTCTCCTATATTTCTTTTACTATTTATTAATATTATTATGATTCATTTGGTTATTAGTTCGTTAGTTATTTGACAATTGATTAAAATAATAACACTCAAAACATGTGGGATTATAACTCAATTTTAATTAAACATTTTGAATAATTAACTCTTTTAAATATTAATTTTTAATCATTTAAAACATAAATTTTACCTTGATGCTCAAAATATTACTGATTAATATCTTATTCTACAATTTTATTCTACGGCTTAAACTAGGTACATCTTCACTATAAATTCTTATCCTAAACACTTAGTCTAAAACAAGGAATTTAAGAATGCATCAATTTAATTTGTATTTAATTTTGACTCTAATTTTAATTAGCTTTATAAAATATTTGCTCCGGCTAACTGAAGGTTATTTACTTGAATTTAATTTAAATCTCTATTGGGGTTCGTTGGTTCTTAGGTGGCTATAATTTATTTTATTATTACAAAAAACAAAATTTGGTGGTAATTTATTAAATGTATTGTCCTTTAAGTTCTACTTATCAATTGACGTGTTCCTTTCCAGTTTTTTTTGGGTTGTTCTCGTTCCGTGGTTCTCTCGAAGATTGCGTGATGGTTGGATGGTTTGCCTCTCCCGTAGATGATCCCAATCGCGGGTTACACCTTTCTTCACTCACTCTTGCGACGATGATGCTTTTAATTCTTACGGCGATACTTCTTCTCACTGATTTAATTTTAATACGACGATGACTCCTTAAACTTCACACTTATCTCACTTAACGACCACGAAGACTTCTTATACTTTAATACGACGATTCTTTTAGTTTTTAAAACGACGGATAACTTTTTATTGACTTTTATAAACTTAACAGTTCTATTAAAAAAGAAAAACGACGAATAGGATAGGCAAAGTCCTTCACAAACACTTAACTCTTTCGATCAGGAGAAACACTTCCCCGAAACAACCTTCTAATACGACGTCGGAACCAAAATACCTAAAAAGAACCCCCGTGTCCTGCCTTTTACCCTTATTTATAAGTTCTCCTCTTTTTAAAACAGCGTCATGATGCTCTTCTTCCATTGGTTAGTTTTAATTTTTGGACGTTATTTCTGAACTGATTCACTTGCTCTGATTGGCTTGTTACAATTTGTTTCGGTATTAAAAGCTTAATTTTGATGGATCTTGTGTGACGGTTTGGGTGCGTTGTTTCCCTGTTGAAACATTTTTTTTATGTCCGTCAATCCTTTCATGTCTTGACGATTTATGGCCTGCCGGGTACTGACCTTTGGAGCTTTCTATTTCGGTATGTTATAATATATTAAGGAACAATAATAATTTAAAATGATCTCCAATCAATTATTCTGTCTTAATAAAAAACTTACCTTTTCAAGTTTTGGAGCCTCACGTACTCCGATCAGCTGACTACTTGAATCAGTCAAATAGGAGTAACAAATAAATACCAAAAAAACAAATGAGTAATGGTCTATACATGATACAACAGAAATAATGTTCCCGATGAAAAATTGCTGTAAATCTAGTTTTTAAACTTACAGATTATAAATACTTACAGACTATATTAATACGTCTTATATATATATATATATATATATATATATATATATATATATATATATATATATATATATTCTCGTATGAGTATATTTATTTATAAATATGTTACTTAAGTCGTCTCATACACACTGATTATTGTCTCCATCCAATTTCGCTGCTTCAATTAGTCAGCATCATCAGGGTTTATCTGCTACTGCTTCGTCATTAACATAAAAACACCGGCCAGCCACCTGACAGGACATAGAGTGTACGCATGTGTGTCTGTAATGTGTGTTGTGTAGTGTTTTTATGTTAATGACGAAGCAGTAGCAGATAAACCCTGATGATGCTGACTAATTGAAGCAGCGAAACCGGTTGGAGACAATAATCAGTGTGTATGAGACGACGTAAGTAACACACACACATATATATATATATATATATATATATATATATATATATATATATATATATATATATATATATATGTATATATATATATATACGTATTAATATATTATGTATAATTTAACGACCAGTTGGTAAATAAATTTGTAACGTCTTATTAAAATTGTAAAATAATATTTATAGTTTTTTTTTTTTCCAAAGTAGTATATTATAATGAGTAAATTCTTCTAAATGTTGAACAATGTCAAAATATACTAAATGTGGTTGTGCGTACAGATTTACTAACAAAAGATTGTATATACTATACAGTACATATATACTTCTCATAAATCAAAGTAAAACTTATTAATTATTCCTTAAAATATGTATATTTGCACTAAATGGTATTTTTGAACGGTTTTATAATCCAAATTTACGTTTGTATATTTTTCTAAACGAAAGTAAAATTTTGCTAAAAATGATTATTTATCTCAAAAAGTATTTTGAAATATAGATTTATCCTCAAATAATTAATTCCCTACACCACTGCATGATTAAACTATGGTGAATAATACAATAACGGTTATAAGTAGATACCAATAATTATCATCCATTAGGAATTGTTAAAAAATCGTTTTATTCATTTATATTTAGAAAGAACAAAGAACGGTACATTACTTATGGTTTGCATTTTACATATTATGGTATATATTTTTATACATATTTATTAAATATAATTTTAAAACAAAAACAATATAACATTACAATATAAAGTATAAAATATAAAATGACTGTCATAAATAAAAATAAATGTCACCATTTTCCGTTTTGTGAACGAAATCTATTAAGTGCATAGCAATGATTATTCATTCCACCTAAGCTGTCTGGCTTCACACTGTGATTGCTGCATATTAGAGTTTTACGTTTAAACTGTTACACATAGCGTAATTGACGTGAATGTTTGAAAACTATTTTATTTATCTCAATAAAACAATATTCATCACACCTGTTATTTTGTTTGGGGTGGAGTAAGTAAATTAGTATTAAAATCGTTTTAACATGCAATAAGACCACATTATGTAAACTTGAGTAAAATCATCTATATTTCAACGTATACTTGTTTATTGTATAGTTCGTGTTTAAATTAACACATGCGAAATTTGCAATGTATGATGCACTTTATTAGAATTAAGTTATATTATCCTAATGATATGTTTGCATATATTATTCTTGCACTGTTTCAAGAATTCATATTGTTTATTAAAATTCTAAGTTTAAAATTGTCATTATCGTGTACACCCCTGATCCACACAAGAAAAACCTCATAATACTTTTATAAAATTTCCTTATATTTCCATTAATTTGTTGCTGAGTTTGAATTTGTTTTAAGTTTCCAATAAGTAAATGGAAATGCACTTCTGGAAATATCGACTATAAAACTAATGAGGTACTTTACTGTAATGCATGATGGTGGATGCAATTTATTAATTCCATAACTATTTCAGTTTGAATAATGTGTTCTTAATAAACTGTGGGATTATTCAAAATGTGTACTTCTCAATTTCTCTGTTCAATAGAGCTGTCAAGATATTAGTCACTTGTCATTTGAAAGGTAAGATTTCTACGATTCTATTAACTGTTGCAGTTGTGCTTTAGAAGAGTTTATCTCTAACGACACCTAATGGCCAGTCAAGAACAAAAGGCGTTCTCGATTTTCTAAAATAATTCGGTACGGTCTTTGATGAGTAGTTTCGGAAGACAAGCCAACGTTAAAACGTAAATCCGCTATCTTCGAGATTATTCGACAATAGATTCAATAGTTTAAAGATACTGTTTTTCTTTGTATAAGAAAACGTCTAGAAATGCAGAAGAGTTTTAGTGGAACAAATTAAGAGAATTCGTTGTGCGTTTCAACCTAGACTATGGAAGGGAACAAACTGATCTAGCCGTCAGGTCAGCTTACGATCTCATTTGGTGTATGATTTGAAGACTATGAATATGAAACCATACAGACTTTGCTCGTTCAGGCAATTCCCGATAAGAGGAAGTTAATGGAATTTTGCTAATTAAAGCTGGAGATAATGAAAGTGGGGGTGGGGGTTAATCTTCGTTTTACATTTAATTTTCACTGATGAAGCGTCCTTTCACTATAATGGCACAGCTATCATAACAATGAGCACATTTTGAGAGCGACACCTCCAGATCAAACACTTGAGCACAATAGAAATACCCATATAATGAATGTGTTCCGCTGATAAACAACGTTTATTGTAAATTTTTCTTCGAGATAATACCATTATAGATTAATCCTATCTTGACATATTAAAAACTGTTGTTTATCCGTTACTGTTTATTCTGTTACTTCAAACTAGATGGAGCAAAATTTGTGCACGACGTGAACAAACGCGCCTGAAAAATATAAACAAACGATGGAATATATACTAAGAGCTTAGACCTTGTCTTTGTGTGTATTCTGTGAGATATCCAGACCTAACTCTAACTGATTTTTGGTTTTGGGGATATGTTAATTTTTTTTTCCATCCACCACCACCTACTGACAACAATTACCTTAAACATCTGGAATAGCAACGGCGATCATCTTAATGAATCGTGGCATGTTGTACATTTGGGAAGAATTCTAAAACCATCTAGATGTTGACCGTGCTGCTTCTGCCGGTGACTTCATTCTTTTTACTAACTCTGTATGTTATGAACACAAAATTAATGCAGTCTCACTATATTTCCAAATAATTCTTTTGCAATTAGATAAAATTGGAAATTATGTAGTTTTTTTATTTTATTTATTTTTTTTTAATAAATAAAAGTACAATTACATGTTAACAATATTAACGAGACCATAGGCAATAAGTTGCATTTATTTATTTTGAGTGTCTATTCATCAAATTCAAAGGAAATTAATTGTTTTATATCAATGTTTTTATTTTTTATATTTCACAACATATATATATATATATATATATATATATATATATATATATATATATATATATATATATATATATATATATATATATATATATATACCTGTTTTCTACAACAAAGATAGATTAAAAACATTAGTAGAATTTGGAGCACTTAAGAACACGATTAATCAGAAGTCTTCATTTGGCCACATAACGTAAGGACACGCCCATTTGAAAAGTAACGTAACCTAACTATATTATAAATTATTGCCCAACCCAACTTGTTCCTGCCACCAAGTGAAACTCGTGTTCGTGACTGTAACTATACGTAGCATGACATATTTGTATGTGTCCGCTTAAGAGTATGACAGATTACTCACCTGGGGTAAGTAATAAACACTTTCTAGAAAACCATAGCATATAGCACTGCTTAAATTAAAAAACTAATATATCACGGTCTTCATAATAGTTTTGTATGCACCAATCGAATACATCATCTTGCTCCTCATCCTCACCTCCAAAGAAATACTCCTGCCAGTATTCATTGTATTTTTAGTGTTCTCGTTCAAATCACGTATAATAGACGAACTCAAATGTTTTCAAGATATTGCAAGTTACGAATTGAAAAGACTACTGACGCCTCCGAGAAACTTATCAATTATTTCTATCATGTCGTTGAACTCAAGTGTAGAGAATATTGTTCGTGTAGATAAATATCAATTTTTGTGTCATATCGCATCCTGTGACAGTTTGATAGCATATAGATAGTGTACTCAAAGCTTCTCCTAAAAGCTTCCGCTTGATATCATTTGAGTGCTAAAAGGAATTATCAGTGATTGAATGCATATCGCTTCCGGTTACAGTTTGGTAGTATTTATACAATTATACTATTGATAATATACCTTTGATTTAAATAAGGAAAGTAATTTTAAAGGACATATACTTTTTCAAGTTATACTACTGATTCCCCCTTAATAGTAAAACCAGTATTAAATATATATTTGTTGCAAAATTTAATGTTATAATTAATTTTTTTTAAATTTTCTTACAATTTAGTATTTTAAGTAATCGAAGGCGCTTAATATATATACTTTGTCATGAGAACTAAAAAAGGAAATTTTCATTTGTTATTATTTATCTTGCTAAATATTTCTAATGCACATAATGTACGACTCCACACAATTTATTATTTTTAAGTTGACCTCAAGTATAAATAAAGACCATTCATAAAAACCCACCCTAGATAAGTTATGGTTCATATATAAAACCACAGGGTAGCCACAGATATTAAATAGAAGACTACTGTATTTTCTCTCTTTACAAAGCCTGAAGTTGGACTCCTTATTTATCAAATGAGGTGGACTATGTTGTATGTATGTATTAGACGGTACACAAATCGTTGAAATAAATTAAGACTTATTAACTTAAACTTTCTAACAGTATAAATAAATTAAGCTTATTCAACGAAAGTATTAATATGTGTCACGTTTTCAAAATAACGCCTGTATTGGCTAAAACTAGATCATTGCCGAATAAATATACCGTAAGGCGATTCTTCCTTCCAACGGTTTAAAATTCAATATAACTTCAAATATAAACAATTAGAATAAAATAGGATGAAAGCTTTCCATATACGTCATTCCGAGTTCTAAATGTAACACGTTCCTACAGTATCATCTGAAGAATAAGCTTTATTAATATTATTTCAAAACCGTATAGTGTGTTATAGAACTGTTGAAATATAAAAACATTGTTCACTTGACTTCCTGTTTTAATGTCTAAGATACACCTGAGTATAGTGTGGTACCACGTTTAAAACAGAATGTATTTGTTTGCCTACGTAAAAATATTGGATGCTACGTGTACTATAAAATAAAATTTAATGAATAGATTTATGAGTTAGTTGGTATTGATTTTACTTTCATATTATGTATTTGAGCTTTTACACTTAAGCTTAACTACTACAGATTTGTATACATTATTATGAACTCACACAAATTAAACATACATTGTACTTTGTCTAAACTATCACATTTAAATATGAACTTTAAAAAAATCTTAAGTCTTGTTTTTATTTTAATACTTGATGTAATCTAATAAACAATTATAATAAATATCGTCACTAGTGTATAAAATAATAAATTCTCATAAATATAAGAATTACGGTCTAACTTATGAATTTATTGCAATAACAATACATTTCGCAAAGGATTACCTAAATTATTCATTGATGGTATAGTTGTAGACTAAGGCACTCCTTTTATTTTTTATTTTTAACTACAATTTATTTACTACATGAGTTTGGCTCTTTTTTTGTCCAAAATATGATGAAGAACAAACGATTGTGTTAAAATATCTTTAGTATGTTTTACATTCATTGAGCTAAGTTTATAATTGTTTTCAAATATATAATTACCCAATAATAAATAAACCTGAAAAGCGTTATTATTAACAGAAATAAAAAAAATAAAATAACAGTGTACATTTAAAATAAATTACATACACTAAAGATTGTTGTAATCAAAAGCAATTAAAAAGTGTATTATGTTTTTTATAAATAATCTCTGTTAGGAATTGAATATTTGTTCCAGGTTTAATATAGAATTTATCAATTTAATCTTTGTAGAAACCGTCCAAGTATTATTTATTTGTTCATATTTCTAGTAACTCACTTTAAACCCTTATAATTTATACACCCATAATTATAAATCGTAATTTTCCCTAAAAGTATTCGATGCATTAACCACCGAAAAAACTGGATTCGTGTTCAGGATTTTAATTGGAAATTAAAAATGACAAGAGGCGTGCATTATCTTGCTATTCGATTATTGAACACCTACTTTAAAGGCTAATGTTTAATACAGTAAAAACTATATTCACTAAAAATAGAAACCCAGTATTATATTTTCTAAATATTTATTTATTATATTAATCTCCACAACTCCTACAAATTATAGAAAACTTTTTTAAGTGAAACAACATGTGTATAAGCATAGTTTGCCGTTTCTAATGAACTATGAATTATACAAAACATTTCAATATTCAAAGTTGTAATTGGATTAATTCAATCCATCAAACAATTGCAAAGCAGTTGTCTTACATAACATTATTAAATTATATTTACAATTTAAAAATTAATAATACCATTACTACGCCAATAATTCAGACGAATGAAAGAATAAATTGCGTACTCCATTTAATTTAGATTAAAACAACAGATTGAATTAATCAGTAAAGTTGAAATTGTAAAATGATGTTATTGTATTAACTACCTGGTCAAGCACACAAATTACGTGTACAATGATTGAAAATGCATCCAGATATGATCCGCTAAGTTGGAAAGATTAAATATAATAATCGACAAACATTATAACGTTTATACAAATTTATAAATAATAATAAAAAAAACATATGTTGTAGCAACTACATACGTTGGGATTTAGTAAAGATACCTTAACAATTATTGCAAAAATGAAATCATAATCTAAGACTTTAAATATGTATTATATATATATATATATATGTTATATATTATATAAATATGTGATAATGTCACTGTGTATATAGTTTCAAAATTGTCTATATATTTATTTAAAAACAATTGACATGTACAAATAATAATTGAACATCCTGATATCAATAAGGAAACACTAGTTCAGGGAAATATGTAAATATATTAAAAAAATTTCACTAGTCTTATTGACTGTGAGATGATAACTTTAAAATTCATAATACATACAGCTCCATACATGTCTACATTGCCAGGAACTCATCTCCGAGGGGAATAGTATTTTAAAATCATATTATAATAAAATTACCACTCAGTTTATATCTTAATACATATGTTTTATGAGGACACAAAGTAACGGCCTAAAAAGTAAACAAATGTGACAGACGGTAATAATATCTGTATCGTGAAAAACCTGCGACTTCTGCCGTCACCGTTATAACTTGATTTATTACACAAAAATAAAACGGACTGACCTAAAACTTTTTACATTATATGAACGACTATAAACTTTAAACAACTATATGAATGAGAAAATATAGCATTTTCTAATGGTCAGAGTATCATTAATAACTCCAGGATAAATGGTCTCTTCTTAAGTAACATACTATTTTACCAACAGACTCGGCCAGCTTTCATTAGATATTAACAACCTTAATTTTGAATACGGCTTTTCATGACAGTGATTAAATTCAAATTCCCAAGTTGAGTAGTTAAATATTTCTTCATTAAGGAGCAAACATGTTATTGGAGAATTTGTGGATGTCAAAATCTACATAAATCGAATGTACAGATAATACTGAGTTTCTAAAATGGGTTCAAACTTTGTTAAAAATTCTTTAGGACATGTCACTCACGTTTTTTATTATTATAGTTTAAGTATTACTTTCTTAAAAAATCAACTTATTCTCCAATTTCTGGTTCATTGTCACTTTAATTCCTACAGTTAATTATCACTGTATTATTGACAGATGTACGGTAGCTATCCTGTTTAAAACCCAAAACTTCTAACATAAACCACAAAAATGTTTAATAAAAGTTAATTTATTTAAATCGTATAATTCAGAAGTAAGACTATTTATTTTAATTATAATTTAGTTCCTAAAATCAGTTGTCAAATGAAGGACAATCTGAAGAAGAAAAACAAAAGAAGAACTATACTTTTATAAGTACAATATTATTATTTATGAATTAATGGACTATAAATAATATTTCCAATGGTTAATGTAAACATATCGTGTTGTGAAATTGTAAAAAAAATGACGTAAGCAAGTACAAAGTGTTCAAAAAGGATAGGCGTAAAGTACATTTATATTTGTAACAACCTACAGCCGATGAGGTAAACTAATTCAATGACTTGATTGTATTGCGGTAACATATTGCACAAACTGCAGGGGCATTTCATAAAATAATGATAGTTCTTTTCTTAGCCGCTCCAAGCACTGGATAATTCTTCATTGAATCTGTACAAGTAGGATATTGAATATAGCCGTTTATTTTTTGTTTTGGAATGTAGACAAGCCAATGTAACTTCTTCAGCGTCAGTACTTTCTAATGTTTTTTGTTGTAAGTAATACTGACTGCAAGATATTTCGATCACGTTTTTGTGTCAAGTGATAAGTGTCTTAAATGCGAGATACGTAGAAATCCAGATATGAACACATTTATTTCCAAATGTCAAATTATTCATGTTTTATTTATTTTATTATTTTTTTTACTTTTATTATAATGATGAAACAAATACTGTATTGTAATTATTTCAATATAAAATTAAATATGTTAAAGGCCTATCGGCCACTGTAAAATCAAACCAAATTAGCTTGATTTTATTATACAAACACCTAATTAGATACAGATATGGTCTTATAGAGCCATATAAATGCAAATTGTAATCATATATTTTTTTCCAAAAGAACAATATTTTTTAAAAAATTATTAATAAATGCCTGAACTTTTGGTTAATCGTCATCAAAAATGCTTCCTTAAATTTTTAATCAAAGGTGAAAATTATGCGGTTAGGCTGACTATTAAAAATATTTATATATTAAATAAGGGGTTAAATCAGCTTGGCTTGAGTCATAAACACCTCCTGAGCGACACTAACATTTTATTAAATTATGATGTTAATCATGGAGGCCATTTAAAGTGTAAAAATTAAAACGCCATTAGTGCAGATTTGTAGAAAATCGTAATTTTATGAATTGTTTTATTATAGCAGTAACTCTAAATTTCAAGTTATTAGAAACAGAAAACTATCAAATTCGGACTACAAGTTAGGACTCTAAAGCACTACATTATACGACAGCAAGACTGAATAACAAGTTTTACTACTCAGGAAACCTCAAAATAAATGTACCCGTAAAAATATGACGGTGATCTTATGACGTAACTTTCTCTGTAATAAATATATTTAAAAAACTAAAAACGAATTAACTAAAATTTAACATAGTTTCTTCTACATAATATGCAATACATTGAAGAGTATAGAATAATTGGTATTATTACAAATATTAGGTACTCTAGATAATACTTTGCAATTAAAGCTATGGAAACGATATGCCCGGGTGCTTGTTAAATAAACATAGCGTCCGATTGTAAAGTAAACTGTACAAACATCATCCATTTCTGGTGTTTCCACACATTTTGATCGTTACAAAGTATATAACTAAGCTATCGATCATCCGTCAATTTGTTCACAATATTAAAATATTTAATTTACATTTTATTTAACGTTTATATTATTATTTTTCAAATACAATATTTCTAATTCGAATCTAACTAATCAATATTTTAGTTTTTTATAAAATGTAGCACCCAAAACCCAATTAGATATTGACTCACCTTTAAACTCACTGACACGAGCATGAACATCAGTTTTATAAACATGAAAATAGGTTCGTCCTAAATGATGCTATATTTCACGTTTATCCAACTATAATATATGTCCCAATTTTTCAACAGTCATTTTATCATATGTTACTTTAATAAAATCATATGTTCTGTTTGGAAGTGAATTTATCAAATTAAACAATTTTAATATATTTAGCAAAAAAAAATATATAGTCTTAAATATATTTTTATAAATTTCAGATACAACACTTGTCCACCCGTTTTATTACCTATTTTAAGTATTTTTTTCCGTTTTAATAAGAACGAATTCTTAAAAAAACAACAAGAACTAAAAACAGAGGTTAGTTGAATGTTTATGTTGTCACTCTACAGTCAGCTAATAAATTCAAAGAGTTGAAAGTAGTTTCCAAATAATTTTTTTTTTTTATCTGATCATGTTACAAATGACTTTTAAATTATCCCCCAAAAAGATCTTTTAAAATGTGAACTTTTGGGCTAAAACGCAATTTTTTTACAACTTCAGGACATTTACTCAATTATCTCCCATGTGCATTTTAATATTGTTCTAAAAAACTAATATTACGTTTTGCAGTTGTTTGTAAATTAAATTAACATCGCTTTAAATGAAAGATACATACTCGTATATTTCTCTTTGTTAGCGAAATTGGGGAGTATTATAGATGGAATAACGCGATATGCGTTTATGTTGATAATGTCAATAATTGATTAGTCTTGGATAGGCTGATGGCGTCATTTTATTTGCTGCCGTGCTTCAGGATATATTAATACCTGAATTAATACGTTTGTGTTATTAACGTGCTAACACAAATATATTAATTAATTGATCTCAATATAACCTTAATACTTCGTTTGCAGAGCACTTTCATTGTGCCTTAGTAAGCAAAGTCTTAACACGTGAACAAAATTACATGTTCCGAAAATTGTCTATCAAATAAATGTATTTATTTCTTGTTAGAAATTTAATTGTAATTTTCGCGATAGTGCAGTAATGTATATACTATTCGTCTCATTCCATACTATTGAATTCCTACTCACACTTTAAAGAAGAGAATATAAAAAGTCACACTTTTTGGACTACGAATCTAATTTTAGTCATAATTAATATCACTTATTACAATTTATTGTAAGAGCTGGTTACATAATGATTTATTGTGTGGCGTTGTTTTTAAAAAAATATATTGTTTATTACAATCTTAATCTAAATATTAAATAAGTAATACTTATAAAAGAAATAACATGTATGAGACTGTTAGGAATAAAGATAGTTTTAGTTAGGAATATAGTCTAAGTTCTTTTTAGGAACACAGTATGACAACAATTATTGTGACAGACCTGGAAAAATGATGAAATTGCTTACCTTGCAAGCAAGGCAGACGTCATTGATGCTACAAAGACATATAAACCCTTGGGTGGGAGAAAACTTGGTCAGTGGGCCAATATTAATCGAGGGAAGTGCTGCAGGAATTTTTGAAGATAGCCAGACGGACTTGGCGAGTAAGAGAATCCTGGGAGTATTGAGATTCAGATGAGCATCCATGAATGGCAAGCAGGGTGAGCAAACTTCGTGTCTAAACCTTGTAATTATATCAGACACAAGTAATAATAAAATATAACGTAGAATCAGATCTGTGAGTCACAATAATTAGAGTCATTCTGCATTAATAGTAGTAATAAAGATATTGTATTATTATAATAAGATAGGAGATAGTCATTGTTAATAAAAATTATTTAGTATACTGAACCACTGATTTGATGATTTTTAATTGAAATTAAAGAACCCATGCAGTTTTGAGGGGCAGTTCCTAGCAAATGGTACATCCTTGCCATTCATGGATGCTCATCTTAATTTCCTGGTCTGTCACAATAATTGTTGTCATACTGTGTTCCTAAAAAGAACTTAGACTATATTCCTAACTAAAACTATCCTTATTCCTAACAAAACCTAGTTATCAATGTCCTGCAGTTTATTAATGCTTAAGTCCTCTTTTGTCAAATTCAACGTCCAATAGTTGGTTTGCTCCCTCGTTCACATGTTGAAAAAGACATTTTCATGCCGAGAAACACAGTCTTGAATTACCTCTGTCAATCTTTTGAGGTTTAGGTCTGCATGAAGGTCAGCATTCCTTTGTACCATCTTGCATTTGTAATTGTAAGAATAATACGATATTATACCGGCTGAATAATGAATGGATTTGAAAGTTTCGTATATCCTCATAGTTCAGCACCATATTGCCTAAATAGGTCTAATTATTGAAATTTACAATAATATCTTATGATAAAAGGCCATTTGCGATTTTCGTCCAATCAACTAATACAGATGGCTGAGTTTTTGTTTGATTTAATCTGCTTTCTTACATGTAGTAAAATGTTTACCAAGATGCATTCCAATAATATTTAGCAGATTTACTCCGCCGAATTAGTTTGTTATTGATAAACTCCAAAACTTGGATCCATGTGTCACTTAAGAGGATTTTAGTTCATTAACCTTGTGGTGTGGCTCTTGACAGAAAAAGTTTAAAGCTGTTTGAAGATCAATCTTCTATATTTAATGGACTATTAAAATTCGTTGAGCGATCAAATCTGTTAAACTAATCCAACGGTTCAGTTGCCAATACACTGTATTCTATTCTGTTGCATAAAACAGGATTCTACAGTATGTGTTTTAATCACATTATCCCAATGTGTTCTAAATTCTTTTATTCTAATCATGGATATAAAATATATTTGTAGCCGTTTTAAGTGAGTAAATGTAATCGTCCTTGAATTTTGTAAACACTTGCACTAGCCGTATAAAATTAATAGTACACTTCCCTATTGCTAGTCAAGAAATTCTTTCAACTCGGGTTAGTTTAATTACAGAATAATGTTAGTTTATTTTGTATAATATATTGTGCACCACTGTTACGTTTGGGTTAATTTTATTATCATTTTTCTACTGAAACCTTAATATAATACCCATACAACCCCATGAAATATATCTACACATATCAAAGTTATATTGGACGAGTCTATATAACCAATTCTCTTATCTGATCAGTTGGAACAATATGACGAAATTAGAGCATTCTCCCGTCCCGACAGCGTATTACTTTTTTTATTATAAAAAAACCAATTTTACCATGTTAAAGAATACTAATAAAAAGGCAAATTCCAAAAATAAAATATTTTAGATTTTTATCCCTGAAACAATCAATTTTAGGTTTTGTTATTCATATTTTACCAACAGTTTTCTGTGTGCGAGTTATCTCATCAAAACCGGAACCATACAAATACAACAATCATCATCCTATGGTACATACACACAATCCGTGGATACCACACTGTCGGATTACGTTCACCAAACAGTAAAATTTTTAAAAAGACAAACATGTTTCATTATGTTATCCTAAAAAATTGGTGTGTAAAAAGTTTGTTAACATAGGGTTTCTACATTAGTCATCTCAGTTTTTATTTGTTTATATGTAACAAACATGATATTTTAGTTATAAATCTGAACAGGGTAAATTTATATTTGACATGACCAATACCTGTGATAACTATAAACACCTAATAAAAGAAAACATACAACTTTCAAAAGTGTCCTCAGCGTCATCCTTGATAGGAAACTGACTTGCCCCCCCCCCACCCCTGCATGTACCACTCAAAGAGCTAATATGACACTGTCACAACTGTAGAACAAGTTCTCTTGAATTGAGAACGGTCCACCACAATCTATTTGTCTACAATAATTAGAAGCACCAGTATTTGAAACGAGGCACCACAATCTATTGACTATACTTAGAAGCACTATACTATCATCCTCTCTGCCTGTCTGGAAACACATGCGCAGACTATATATATTCCAAAACAAAAGTTAAGAAAAAAAAGTTACTAATTCACCAAGGTGCGCCGGAGTTAGGACCTTACATAAAGACTTAATGTGCTGAGGCATATAAAAAATATAATGATGATTATTATATTAACTGGGTGTTTAACTGAGCAATCTTGGTTGGCACAATAGTCAAAGAACAGACTATTCAACTACAACTAAATAAAACTCAGTCAGCCAGCACGTGATGAGGGACTATTACTAAATACTCTACTCTAAATTAGATATTAAAAATTCGATATAATATAATTAATGTACTTAACATTATACAGTAGGGATTGATTCTAACAAACGTAGTGGACCAGACGTAGATACTAACCTAAAATGGCCGCCATTCTAGACTGTACCGGCGATCGCGGAAAACCGAACGTTTGCGCACCATTTGACCCGGGGTCGACTGACCCTCCAAATTTGACTATCGAACCATTATTTCGAGGGGGGGGGGGTAAACTAGGAAGTAAAAGGTAATAGCTATGATGAATCCACGTTGAAGTATTCGTTGCAGCCTTCCACGGGCTCAGTTCCTTCCGCAGCTAATGCACAACTGTCTCTTCATTCGTGCGTGACCCGACTTCCCACTCCCAGGGTGGGGGAACTTGTATGATATCAATCCGCTGCACCTGCAATTGTGGCACCAGGCAACTGGTAAGTCACCGAATGCGGAAAAGTAACTGCTAACCCAAGTGCAGGGGGAATTGTGGTGGGCAGATCACCACAGCGTATTTCATAGTAAAAATAAATCTAAGTACTCCCAACTTCAAAGGCTAATATCATGGGACAGATACAACACAACACATGATAAGCACAAGCTGTCAGAGTCCTTAACACATGACCGACCTTGATTTGGAACCCTAAAGCTATCTATGTATATAGTTTATTATTTAAAATCCTTATAACTTCTCTACTGCTTAGCTATATTTTAGAGTACAAGACACACTACAGCGGCATGAGGCAAACTGTCGTCACGAGGACTCTAATAATTAGCCCATCTTCACATCGTACGCTACATCAACAAAAACCTGGACTCCTGTATAGTCTTAATAATTTTACGAGGTACCGTCTGACTGGGTTCTGACTTAGACATGTATTTACCTCGCCCTTAATTACTTACAGCTTGGATACATAACAAATGCTTCTTTACGTTTAAGCTACATTGTCAACATGACCATGAAAAGAGCTTTTCAGTTTTGTACATGGAAAATCATTCATATATCCTTCTACTACGTAATAAGGGTGCAAACTGTAAGGAAGGTGGCTATTTGAGAGTAAGAATCTCCAACTATTGGGTAATAAGCTCGGATTATTACCTTTGTATTTTGAAGATTTTAAAACTATCCTAAAAAAGTAACAAAATCACTATCTACCCCTTGTCTCTTTATCAAAATGACCACGTTTATTGAAGAACTTGTATATTTTCTCTTATTTAGTGAGGTTACATTATATATGGAAATTGTATATAACTACATATTCATTTTTATATAAGTTGAAGTAATTATAGATATTATCATTTTACGTTAATTGTGATTTTTCTTAATTGTAAAGTGGCAATTTAAAACAGAAGTTGAGAGGAATGTATCATAAATTAACTGCAATCGTTAATTTACAGTTTCAAATAATGGAGTGTGTATGACTGTTTAACATACGTTTTACTAATATTAACAATTATTATAAAATATTAATAAAATAACTTATTAATTTAATATCCGATTGATCATAAAGAAGATTTGAGCCTATGAACAGTAGTGCAGGCGAAAAGCTAACACATCTATATAAGCAAATAACATTTGATCCCTAAATACAAGTTTTTGTTTCATACATAGTCGATAGAAGGTGGAGGGAGGAATTAAAAAATAGTAATAACCTTAAAGCATTTTATCAAATGTGAAGGGTAGCTGCATTTTTGACGTTTAGATGAAGTAGTCCATCATGTGTACCCATTTATAGCAGTTTATGTTTTTTTCATTCAGAATAATTATTACTCTAATGTATCATCCCAAAAAATAAACATAAAACTATTTAAAATCTTAAGTTTTAGGAAATATAATTGAGTTCATAAATTATATAAATAAATAACTAACTAAATATTACTAATAAAATACAATTTGTAATTCCGTGATTCTGCTATCAATTTTCAATATTATTCTAGATCAAATCTTTCTTTTATTATATTATGATTTTCCAATAATGATCTGTAAAATGTTTAAGATTGCATGTTATAGAATTTATATTATTAGGAAAGTATAGAATATAAATGTAATATGTAATATTTATCCTTAAATATTAATAAGACATAGGTATATTTGTAATTAATAAACGTTCATTGGTATCAATATTATATTGGTCAAATATAATGTTTTATTTATTCTAAAAAATAAAAGAAACGGGAAATAAATATAATTTTCTTCTGTTTATTATAACATTTGTCAAAAAGAAATCAATTTTATACTTTTGACAAATTTTTAAATCAATATAAAATGTGATACATATATTTCTTTTCATTATTTTTTCTATAAAAAATAGTAGAATACATAAACTATACTGTAAATTCATATTTTTTTAACTTATGTGTATAACACAATGATTTATATTAGAAATAATTAACCTAATTGCTTATAATAGAATAATACCCTATTTACAATATGGACGAATAAATTCTAACGGGAAAATATTCGAATTATTTGTTTATATATTCCATAATAACTTATGATTCTCAAAATAATTTGTAAAAAAAGCTGTTTCATTTATAATAAACAGTTGTTAGCCCCCATATTTCGTTTAACAAACACATAAACAATAATAGTCGAAGACAAAAGGAGTAAGCCTAAGTATGTTACCGAGTATAGAAGATGGATGAAGCATAATTCTCATCTTCATACTACAGATGTCCCTACGCCGGAAAATGACATCTATAATTCCATTGCTTATGGACTACTTTTGTTGAACTCTCTAATAAATATTTTATTCATATAGCACATCTCAGTTGAGAGATGAATGTCTTCTTCTCGTTGCTTCTGTTACAAAGAAATTATAAAAGTTAAAAACATACATAGTAACAACTCGTTTATTTTCAAATACATTTTTATAAACTATTCAAATTATACTATTTTTAATGTAAAATGTACATATAATCCAGATATAGATGAAAGGTTGTAATTTTTAACAGCTTAACCTAACCCTTCGGTGGCTTGTAGGTATCGGTGTAGTATTACCGTGATACCACAGCTGTATACTTTTCATCAAGTTGTCTTGCGTTAGTCTCGTTCATAGTTCTTACTATGTCTATCTTAACGAAATATTTTTGTTTGACTAACCTGACGGTATAAGTTTCCAAATCAAGAGGTCACTATTTCATTTTTTTTTTTTTTTTTTTTTTTTTTTTTTTTTTTTTTTTTTTTTTTTTTTTTTTTACATAAGCCAATAATGACCGAGAATCTCGCCTGTAAACAAAAAGAAAAATTATGTAATATTTAAAAAAATAAATTAAAACAAAGTTAATATGTGATACAATCTTTTGGAGCACTCTAATACTTATATTGTTCAAATGTGTTGTCTTTCCAAAAATATTTCCAAATAACTCAAGAAAAAATTATGAAAACTAACTGTCACTTCGTCAGCGTGTTCTTCACGATGTTTCATCTCCATAGAGACCAAAAAAAGGTTCTAAATGTTGCCAAAATACAATAAACACCAAACCAATACTTGACCTCGAAATTGTAAACTATAATATTTGTGTTTAACCACTGTCATCGAAAGTTTAGAGTTTAAGTGTGTGTAATTAAGGATTCCGTACATCCGTCTGCCGCTCAACTGATGTTGTCTAGTTTCACCGTTTTAGAAGGAATATAATGTATTTTTATATTTAATTTTTCAATTATACACAATTTTTTCTTTATTAATATTGATTTACTTCCAATAATTAAAATCTAATTTCAATATCTTGACGATTATTAAGGTTTCAACGTTAATATAATAAATAATAAATGAAGAACTTCCAAATTATATAATATATAATAACCTAACTGAAGTCACTAGAACACAATAAAGTTTGTATATATTGAAAAAAAAAAGTTATCTAAATTCCCACCTTCCAAATGGTTAGTTATTATTTATATATAAGCGTGATATAATTTAAAACACTGCTTCAATTTAATTAACATTTCATAACTAGTAAATATATAATTATACCTATAAATTAGGATCAATGGAAATTGTCGTTTAATTGCATGCAGTGTGTGTATTTTATGTAAAAAGTATTTAAACAAGAAATAAAAAAGATATTTAACTTTAAATACCTAATTAAAAACAACTATAATATAATATTATATAAATAGGCAACTTTATTTGAGGCAAAAGATTTGAAATTAGAATTGTTTAAACATATTTATTAGTAGCTCCATTCGTGCGAGCGATAAATTTATAACGGATTACTAATGATATAAATATCTACACAGATAGCAAAATTCATGAACGTACCATTCAAATTGATCATAAATTGGAATTGTAGAATATGAATAAATATATAAGCTGCAGGATGTTCCCAGACAATATCGTATACAGTTAGGCTGAATCCATTTAGGGGAAAAAAAAACAATTTCTAGCTTTTTAATAAAAGGAATCAATATTAAGTTTATGATATGTTAAATTTAAATATATTTTTTTTTAAATCTACCCATTTTCTCAAATACATAACTGATTATTACGGGATGTTTTATTATTTATACTCTATGTAGAAAAACAATTATTTTTCTTATTCATGTTCAAATATGTAATTACTGCTTTATTTTTAAAATGTGGGACACTATCAACAAATATTCAATACATTACGTGTAAATTAGGATTGTTCGTGCATTTCATTTATATAATACTTGCCCAATTGCCTCACATACTGATATAGGAAATATTGATTATATCTTGTACCTTTATTGAAGTGTATGTGGTTTTACTTTACTGAATTAAAAAACAATCATTCACTTAATATTTCTAACTTATTTACATTAAATCCCATATACTTTATTTAGAATTAGAATACTGTATGTAACACATCAGTGTTATTAAGTGGAATAAAAATGTAATTGTAAAAATAATGTTTATAACTGAATGTTATTGCGAATAAAAAAGAACAGATTATGGCATATTTTTTATAAAACGTTTACCGAAAGTACAACAACAAAACACGAAGACAGCTCATGAAAGTCAAATAATAATTGCATATGAATTTTACGATAAAATACAAAATTTGACATAATGTTAGAACTTTCTTCGTTTTGCTATCATAATCTTTAATGCAACTTATTATAATTAGGACTATAACAACGTAAGTGCGTTTCACCATTACTGTTCCTTTGTTATTTAAAGTAATGGACTTTTAGCTACTGCTTAACAATATAGTTCAAATTAGTCTCAACAGATGGTTCTAAATGTGTCTTAACTAAATTAAAAATAATAGACCTTGATCAAACAAAAAGTAGGAAGTCTTTATCCAAAACTTAAATGTAAACCAATGTTTGGTATGTTACGGTTAAATGAAGGTTTTAAGGACTTTCTTTGAAATGACGGTTAACTAAAAATTCTTTGTACTGTACTAAAGAAAATATAAATATATTAAATACGACACACATTTTACAAAAAATTATATAAATGATTGTTCGTACAAATTGGGTTAAGTAATGCCTTGAGGTTATACTGATGGCGGATACGATTTAATTTGCGTGTTGGAATGTGAAAAACTTGTTTCAGTAGGAGATATTTATTGCCACAGATTCATTAAAACATTGATAAAAAATAGATAATGTTAAATTTAAAGTTAGATTATATCACTAATGATGGGACATTTGTGACTATGAAAAATATTTCACATAGTGTGTAGACCAATTTAGTAACTTATTCAAAAACATTTTAGTATTCAATACAATATTTAATTATAAAACAATTCAATTTGATCATAGAACGTTTATATAGGATTGTTGTCCGATAAATTTGTTTTAGTTAATTACCCATTAGCTTTACTTATATAAACATTAAAAACTACTGTGGGATTACCATTACCAGCTTCTTAATTATTATTACACGGAAACATATTGCAAGGACAATAGGTGGGGAAGTGGGTGGTTGAAGTGAACGAATTCTATACCAGGCCACCTCGCAACAATAACAGGCTAATATCCCAGTCTGTTTGAATAATATTTACTTTATATGAATTGAGATGAGGCTGAAACATTAAAATTATTATCCACAGTAAAAATCACAACTAAATGTCGGCATAAATATTTATATTAATGACATAAATTAATGTAAGTAAATATGGGCTGAATTAATATGTTAATAATATTCTTATATTATTTTTGTGTGTATATGATTTAATGTTTTTTTAATTACTTACGTTATATATATATATATATATATATATATATATATATATATATATATATATATATATATACATATATATTGTTTGAAAATATATCAGGATTTTTAATGAGAATATATTTGAAGTGTTGTATTCATTATTTGCACCGGATTTGAGTATTCTAATAACCAAAGCTGCCGAAGTGGCTTGTTCGCACTTCCAATGAGTTGTATATTTTTGCTGTTCAAAGTATTAAGTTTGGTAATCAAGTAATAGCATGCAATGAATTTTTGGTGACTCTTGTCGACCTATGTGTATTCTCGTAGAGTTAGGAATTTGGCTGTTATCAACCTATGATTTTTCTCCTGGATTTAGGTATTAGGTTGCAAATTCATTTTTAACAAAAGTTTCTATTTGGAACAGACAGGATATTTAGCCTTGAAATAAATTATGTTTTCTTGGCGTTTGATAACATTATACCTTCTATCTATTCCTGGTTTTTCCTTCCTAGGTTTCAAGGGATAAATACAGATCCGTAATATACATGACGTAATCTAAGTTAAAAAGGACGAATGAAACTGTTTTTCATTTAACGAGTCTCTTATAACGTTACCTTGTATTTAATGTTGTGTATTCATGCTATTTTGTGGTTTCAATTGGGGATTACGTTATTCGGGTTTCGCTTATATTTGATTTATTTCCTATATATAATGATTATTTAACTCTATACTAATTGTTCCTTTTAATTTGAATAAAAATGATTAAAAGTACAGAATTTTAGAATATTTCAAAAAAATTAACGTTTAATGAATCCAATATAGTAACGCATTTTATTATATTAAACATAACGATAACAAACAATAATAAATTCTGGGGGGAAATATTTTATAAATAATATGAAATTATCTACTTTTCTATTTATTCTAGTTACAAAAATGAAGATATACACATCAAAAGTGTGTACCAAGTTAATTAGTGTTAACTTAGTGAACAAAATAAATTCATTTTGTTTATTATCTGCTTTGTTTATATTAGAATTAATAAAAACAAAAATAAAATAAAATCTTTGTGAAACAAGAGATAAGCAGTCTCGTTTATCTGCTTAGTTAATAATAAAAGTCATAAAAAGAAAACTGTTCATAAATTATCAACGCTACATTGTACGTAAAAATGTAAAAGAAGAAATTATTAAATATTTATAATAATTACCTTGAAATTGTGCCATTTAAATTAATTTCTGGTAAACAATTCTCTTGGAGTATAAATAATAGTGGCAGTAAAACGTAAAAAAGTTTTAAATTTATTTCCTTCAAGTTAAATTAGTTACTAATCTAATTAATTATTGTCATTTAATTTTTTTATGATTTGAATTTTAAATACAACTTTACTTGAGATAAAAATATTGTAGTTATAAAGTTAATGTATATTAGTATATAAAATACATTTAAAAGATAACTTGTAGTAGTATATTTTTTTTTAGTTCTAACTGTGTAAAAGCAGTTTTTTTTATTAAAAATAGTCATATTTACTACAAACTGAATATTTTTCGCTATCGTATAGAATGAATTTGAAATTTTTTTTTAAATTTATTAATGTTGCATTACATAAAAATAAAAAATGAATTAAATTTAATTAAAATAAAGATTATACACATATCAGTATGTCTTACTTGCTGATTTCAACATCTCATGATACTGCCATTATCAAAATCACAAGGCTTTGTTATTCAATTAAGGGCAGGGTCAGATGAAATTTCACTTTATGCTACTGTTCAAGAGAGATATTGACTATTGTGTTTTACAATTTGGGTTATAGTAATAACATTAACGGTTGATTTAAATTAATACAAATTTTTACTTCAATGTTTTAGGAGTACATTAAACGGTGGGTTGGTAATTGATGAATTTGGGTTGAGTTTTGTATAGTTTTTTTGATCTGAAAAAAAAACAAAAACAATATTTTACCCATATTTTCTAAAACTCTATACACAATTTACACCATTATTTTAAGATTCCAAAATATTAAGTTATTCACACATAGTAAAAATTATAATAATTACAAAATATCCATCTTTATTATAATATAATTATGAAGTTCCACAATAATGGACTTTTTACAAAATAAAAAGCAGATTGATTAATAAAAACATTTTGGAAGTCTGTAATTATTCCCCATGGGTTCCATCCTATTCATGACTATGTGTTATGAAAATAATAATAAACTCTTTACATTAAAAACTCCCTCGAATTACATTATTACCCTTGTATGGGGTAATTGTTACTATACTATAAACATTCACAACATTCTCAGAAAAAACAACTATGGGTAGGAGTGATGTAAAGAAACTATACAATAATAGGTGTCAAAATTAAACACTAAAAAGCCCTAAAAGATCAACAAATATATTGAATTTTTTTTAATGTAAACTATATTAATTACTATGAAATATTAAATTATTTGTATTGTAATTTTATCAAAGCACTACCATATGGACACCTTTATAATGTGCGTTTTATGTTCAACAACTTTTTATACTCATTTAAATTTTAAAATTGGTATTAGTAACGTCGTAATTCAATGCGTCATTTTTCTAAATAATATCTTGTTTTTATATGAAAAACATTATTACAATAGTCATATGGTAAAAATGTAGATCACTATATGTACAACGATCAATTTATTGGATAATATCAAACCAACTCATTATCTCCTTCCCCAAGACTACAGTATATGCATTTACCCCATTTGTATCTCTCGGTCTAATGACGTCAATGCCAAGGGTAATATTATTTTTCGATAACTACAACAATTAAATTTCAAGCCAATATGCTACTGAAATATTCAGACTACAACTTACTTCGTCAGTTCATACCATGAATCTATATAGACACTCCCTTTCCCTGATGTGCCATAGGTTATCTCTTTGACAGAAATAAATGTCGATTGTAGCTGTAATATAATATATTATGAGTTCTGATTCAGTGGATTAAGGATACAATGCCAATTTTAATGTGTAGAACTAAAAAAGCGTAATTGTTTTTGCACAAATTATTATTTGTATAACATATTTGGACACACGTTCCACATATAAAGTCTTTTGTGTGAAATTTATTTTCTCTAATTTTACACGGTCATAGTGAAATTTTATAGTGGAGTGACTAGCTTGCGAGATGAGTGGGGCCTAATCTGAGTTTACCTACTAAAGTTTTTAATTACTGTGTCTTGATTAAAAATTTCGCGATGTGCCTAATTTACTATTCCTTCTTCGTTAATATGAAACATAAAATTCCAGTAATAAAATCATCCAATGTTAGAATGTTTTCATTTCTTTAATACCAAAAGATGTATACGTATTACAGATAAAGGTAACAAAAATTTCCAGATATAATATAAACCCAAAACACTATTTGCACGAACAATATACTTATACTTGGTTTAAGAAGAAAATGAATATTTTTCCAAAAATAAACCAAATTTTAGGTGTATAAATCTTAATGATATTTATTTTTATTTAAGAGCACAAAAGTTTTCAAATAGTGAACACCAGTTTCAAACTGTGGTTTGGATGAGGATACTACTGCAAGATGTCCACAATACTGTGTCTCAAAAGTCCCACGCCCCCTCTATTATTTTTTTTATTAATAGAAATAGACAGATTTGCTTTGGGGAAAGTTTAGTTAACCAAAGGAGGAGTTTTTTGAAGTATCCAAATTTTCAACCCTTACACCCTAAATGGGGTAGTTTGGGGTTAAGTCAAGAATTTTAAATAGCAACCCCTATTGAATGATATCTCATTTTAAATGTCTTTTAAAAATTAGAATAATGACGTAAACTATAGGTCTCTAAGTTCATCCTATCCAACATAGCGACCAATCAAATTGTGAATGTTAACCTACAAACTCCGTTTGTTCTTATTAGTCTACAATACAAACTGCTCTATGTTGGTAAAATTTTGGTAAGAGCATTACCTTGTTTTTTTAGCTCAGATTAAGTTCTCTAAATGGCTACCATTTACTTCTTGGCAGAAATAGATTCTGGACTCAAAAGCTTGTTGTACATTTCGTAACATTTCCGTTGTTATTATTAACGTAAACACCACAATTCGTTTGGTCGCTATGTTGGGTAGGATTAACTTAGAGACCTCTAGTTTGCACCATTATTCCTATTTTTAAAATACCTTAAAATGAGGCACTACTCTTTAGGGGTTGCTATTTCAAATTCTTGACTTACCCCCAATCTACCTCATTTTGTGGGTAAGGGTTGAAATTTACGGTACTTCGAAAAAATTCCTCCTTTGGTTATCTAAACTTATCCCAAAGCAAATCTGTCTGTTTCCATTAATACAAAAAATAATAGGGGGGTGGACTTCTGGGACACTCGTTATATAGTTGTAATTTTAGTCGACCTCTGAAGGAGTTTTTAACTATTGTTAATTAAACTATTCAAACGACAAAAGAAAGATTTTTTTTTGTTCATTTGAAATAATAAAGTTATATTTATGAATTATTTTATTGTAAAATATAACACTAATGATAAAACTTTGAATAACAATTAAAACAAATGATTTTATTAATGTATGTAGAGGCTATAATAACAAAACTATGAGGATAACAAGAACAAAACTATGAATACAATTTTTATAAATCAGAATGTCTAAAGTCTGTAACAACAGGAAATATTGTTTCCAGACAATTTTTTAATATTGTTTATC
This sequence comes from Aphrophora alni, assembly GCA_963513935.1. Taxonomy (NCBI): domain Eukaryota; kingdom Metazoa; phylum Arthropoda; class Insecta; order Hemiptera; family Aphrophoridae; genus Aphrophora; species Aphrophora alni. The sequence continues at coordinate 134,693,275 of OY740768.1, read as the reverse complement.
AGTGCATTGGCTAAGTTCATTGGCTAAGTTCATTGGTCTACAAAATTGCATGTAATTTATGTGAATTCAAAGAAGGTATTGTCCATTGCGATTAAAATTAATCTAATCGTTAGCGACCGCGCCAGTATATACTTTTCAGAATTTTTTCAGACTTTTCAGAATCACAGATAAATCATTTTAAGTTAGGTATTGCAATAAAACTATCTTATTGTTGTATTACATACTGTCAATCCAAAGATGTAATTTTAACTACAAGATTTCGACACAATTTTGAGTATTATGAACTTTAACAAGAGAAAAATTAATCTATGGCGGTTTTCCGAAATAACTGCTTAAACAAACATTTATACTAAAAATATCTTCAAGTTGACACCTAAAAAAATCTAATTGAATATCTATATATAAAACAATACAAAATTTATATAAGTAAATTAATTTGTTAAGCGGATAAATGAACCATTTTGTTTTCAAAATTTGGTTTGATTAATTTTATCATTTCATAAAACTCTGCATACAGGGGGTAATCTCTTCTCATTCCAAGTAGACTAATTTTTCTAAAGGTCCATTGAACAACACTAAAACATCAATCGATTAACTGAATTTACAGACTAAATGTAATATCCTTTTCATCGAAACAAGTTATGTTGAAATTTTTTTTTTTTTTTTTTTTATATATATATAAGTTTACATCTAGAATCTCTTCCACATATACGAACCACAAGTTTTCAATTCTACCTCATACAGTATTTTTTATTTTATCTTGGGATCAGTGTATTTATTGTATTTTTTCTTTTTATACCATTCAGGATGGATGTTGTTCATTTTACTAATCATCCATAGGCCTACTATATTAGGATATTTGGAACATTTATATTTGTTCATCTTCATTATTTGATTTAATTGCAAAGAATAACGAAGTACAATAACTATTTCATTACCCATCTCTATTTTATTACATTTACTAACGCCTTTTAGAACGTTTCCATAGTTTATAATATGTATTGCTAAAATATTATTTGTCTTAATGTTTGTATAACTGCATATCACAGTCGGTGTTAACAAATTTTTTACTCAATCCCATAAATGTTTGAGCATTACATATGTCAGTTATATAACAATCTATGTCTCACATATTGGAAAAAAAATGCGCATCAATAAATTGTAAACATAGGGTATAGTTTCCTTCATCTGGTTACCCCAAACTGTAATAAGTGACTTAAACGGGATACTCCATCTTCACATGGTAGAGATAATTTACAACATGCAATTTTGTTTGTTGCTACCACAGAATGGCACCATACATTTTGGCGGGTATCGTAAAAAAGTATAAAACCTGAACATTAGTGTTCAATCAACCACACGTATATCTCACCAAACACCTGGATGCCACAAGACATACGCGACCATTTATTTGTTTCTGTCAATATCACGGTTTATGCGCAAGACCCATTTTTGATTCAATATCGACTTTGTCATTGAGCGAGCATTGTCATGGGATACTCATATAATAATTTGAAAATTTACACTACTCTCCACCCATGTCTATGACTCGGCACTGGTAAGATACTAGTAAACCGAAAAAATCAACACTGTGACTATGGGTTCGTGTGCTTAGGGTTATTTTCATCTAATACTGTTCTAAACTTTGAAATATTCTTCTCTGCCTCGATCCACCTAAGTTTTCATTTTCGGATCATTATTATTATAAAGATATTTCTAATTTTAAACACATTTTAAATTATTTATATGTACTTATATTACGTACTTAATTATTTATATTATTTACAAGCACATTTAAAATTTATTCTTTATTATGATATATTAGTCATATAATTGAATTCAAAATTATAAAATTTGATTTCGGGAAAACAAAAATTTTGATAGAAGAGATTTTATTGTCCCTCTATAATAAGATAAAATTAATCAATGTAACCCTAGCAATGTATCTCCCTCATTTCTTAATCATTCTTTCCCGTTCTACCATGTATTATAATATAATAGAATAAATTCCATGAATGAATAATTATAAACCTCTTGATTAAAATGTGTACAATTTTTAACAACTTTTTTATTTTGTGTTGTTGTGCTCTTCAATACAAAAAAAAAATTATAGAAACGAATCTAATAATAACAAATACATGGCGTACAAATATTCACAGACATGAAAGTAATGTCATTAAATGATTATTTAAATGTTTTAAAAATAAAATGAATATATAATAAAAGTAATAACGAGTGACATATTTTAGAATTTTCTTGTAGATTCGAATCACTTTTGTAGAGAAGGTAATTCAATTCGAACCTTTAGTAACTCAATTCCTATAAATTCCGTCCTATTACGTATTGTCAATGCTGTGATACTGGTATTATTTGCCTAGTTCTTTTTACATCAAACAAAAATATTTTATATAGAATATATAGTATTAATGTTTTGTTTGAACATAGATTAGTTTATAAACATCTCGTGCATTGATAAACCGTCATCGCTTTTAATTAAAGCTGTTTAGATTATAATATGAAATTCATTGAGTAAGTTTCATTTAATAATTTTTCAGAGAGGAATGTAAAATCCGTGCATTAAGAGTAAATCTTTATTAAAAAAATTACATACAAGCTTATTTTTTAATCCTTTTATGTTTATTGCTTTTTGCACGGTTTAAATTTTGAAATAGTTAATCGGCAAAAGAAGAAGATATAAACAATATTGGAGGTTATGAACAACACGTAAAATATTTGTACTCACAATTTGTCAAATCAAAGTTGTGAATATTTGTGCAGAGTTAGATTGAAAATTATAGTGTTAGTTCATGTTTTATGTTAAACTACAATAAATGATTAAAAATTGCAATTATAGTAGATTTGCTCTTTTGGAAAAATCCATTTGTCTGCCTTGTAAGCCTGATATATGTTGTTATAATTGTAAAAATATAATAAATATATTATCTTTCCCCAAACTTTTCTTTTTTCATAAGTGCAAGTACCTTAAGATATAATTCAAATAATATCAGAATAAAAACACTACTTTGCTGTCAGAAAATATATACATTCACGTATAATAAATCCAATTTAAAACCAAAATTACTCATTGAGGTAAGTTATTCAATGTGTGTATTTACATTTAAAAACAAAAGGAGGACATTCCTAAAAAAACAATTGGAAGGCCATTTATACACAGAATTTACATTGAAATTATTTTTTGTTCTTATGATAACATTTTGGGGTTTGTGGGGGGTGCATTAACTATTGATAAGTAGCTCATGTTGTTTAGTTCTCACATGTTTTGTAAAACTTGTTTGTCAATTATTTTTATTTGGAAGTGTATATTTAATTAAATTATATATAAACATTGATTGAACGAATTTTTTAGTCAGAAGTTAGTGATTGCGTCAATAATTTGGATACCTCAATTCATTTGTTTGTGTTATCTATTATGATAAAACAAATGTTTAAATAGATTAAGAATAAAAAATATAGATAAGCAAGTAATACTTTTTTTTAAATAAGTCCTTTTTCACAACTAAACAAAAACACAATGTTATGGATGTTGTTAATATATATTAACTATGTTGTTGTTGTTTTATAGATTGCACTTAGATGTTAAATATTAAAAATAAATAAACAAATAAAAACAATAATAATTATAATTCATGCAAGATTATTATTTACGTTATATATTTTAAGTAAATTTAGAAACAGTTTTAGCCTCTTGTATTCATATTATGTAACAACTCGTTTTATGTGTGCTATAATAAAGGTAATTTACATAATGCACAGTAAATGCATTGCAGTAAACCCGGTTGGTGTGAAATATATTGTATTTTATTAGTATTACGGTAACTGCATGGTGTATACAGGGACATAACATTGAATATTTCATACTATAGGTAAAGTATCATAATTATTCTAGTATTATCAATATTTCACTGAATCAGACCATTATGATAAAAGTCGGTAAATGGTAAACGATAGATTGGAAACCTTTATTTCTGAGTAATTTTCGGTGATTTCGAAGACATAAATGTGTATTACAAGTCATATCGATGTTGAGAGTTTAATAAAGTTGGTATTTATAAAACGTGTTCCTCTGTGCATTATTTTTATTTATCAATAAAACTCTGATAAATTGTCGAACAATGTTGATGTTGGAACTGTAATAATTAATTGTAAAGTCTATCGAACTTATTAACATAAAAATTTGGGATTAGTAGCTATGATACGCTCCTCATAGATTGTTAGTGAAGTCGGTTTACTTTCATGGGGTTTAATGATAGGTTAATGACATAATCGTATCTGCGAAAAACGGTTTTAGGGTAATTCTTGTTTGTATTGAGTAAACTGTTGTTTATGTGTGTCTCCTATTTAAATAGCGTCTTTATTTAATTGAATATGTCAAGGTATGACAGCGACGTCAAGCGTACAAATTTCTGTTTTTAAAGAATTATTTTATTGTTTGCAGAAGTCTACATTTGTATTTGATTAAAAATGAAAAGCCAAATTTGTTCAAAGAAATTTAACTTGAAAATTTACTCTAAATTAAATAATCAACTTTTACAAATTGATCAGGCAATACGAAGACACTGACTTCAACCATCTTTGTTAAAAGACCCTGTGTATATTTTTTAATGAAATTGAAAAATTCCTGATGACTTCTTATCGTAAATAAGTAAAAATCTTAAGTTTTTGAAATATATCGAATAACATATTAATTTCAAAATACAAATTTTATTATCAATCTTTAGAAGTAGAGTGTAAAAGAGAAATAAAATGTCGCATTTTCTGATAAATGTAAGATCTGAGCTTGTGTATTTCTATATGTGTCCAAGGCCTTTAGTAAGATTTGACGTGTTTAGGAGCGCTTCATAAATTAAGCAGCTGACTACTAAAAGAAAGGTTACTCTGTGTTCAAGGAGATCATGGGATATTATCCTCAGGGAAGTGTCCTTGGGTCAGTTCTCTAGTTATCATACACAATAAACATCCACATAGATGAAAATCCACAGTAGCTACTTTTTCAGACGATACTGTTGAAATGGCTGTTGGAAACACTGTAGAAAATGTGTCTGCCAAGCTTAAGAAATCAATAGATAAAATCAGTAAATGGAAAAAAAAATGGCGTTTCAGGCTGTATGAGTCCAAATCTAGCGATGTCAATTTCACAAGTAATAAAGTGACAAGTACACAACCATATTTGTTAACTCTCAAGTAATTCCATTTAAATTGGACGAGAAATACCAAGGAATAACGCTTGGCACGAGGCTGAGATTAAAATCACATGTCAAAAGGAAGGAAAGCTAACAGTGAAATCTTTTGTAATGTAAGTAACTTTATAAGTTCCCTGCACATATATGTAGTGTAAAATACATAAATGTACGTCATTTGTCAATTATTTCGTCCTTTATAACTTATTTAAAACTACTTTACATTTCATAATCTGGAGTTATTTAACATAATTTTCATTAACTTCACTTTGTGTTATGTCAGTCGGAAATATCAACGCATACGATAGAAATAAATATAAAAATATGTACTGCAAGTACTTCAAAGAGCTGGTGAAAAGATAATACTTGTAAATATTTGGTTAAAAAGCACAAGTATGCTAACCAAATGATATTTAATTTTTTTTTAAATAATATTTTTTTTTTTTTAGAGAAACAATTAAAATAAAGACAATAACAAAAAATAACCAAAAATCTACGGCATTGAATTAGTATTTTTCCATTATTAGTATTCCTAACAAATTATAAAATTACGTGTGTTTATTTATTTTTTTAAACCCACATCGGTCGACCTAAGGCATAAGTGTATAGTGTTTTTTTTTTTTTTTTTTTTTTTTTTTTTTTTTTTTTTTTTTTTTTTTTCCATTGGTTGAAATTCATGTGAATTCATTTATAAATAAATTAGATAAGAGATAAAATAGTAAAAATTGTGCATTCCTTATTACATATGGTACTATACCTTAATAATAAAATTATGTACCCTTTTAATTTTTGAATTAAACCACTTTGAGTGGATGATTTAGTAATAAAGAGTTCTTTTTATTATCAAAATTGTTTCAGTAAGCTGTTACATGCAAGATTAAATAATGTTGCTGGTTTATGTTTTATTACTCATTTAAAAGAGGATTAAAACAGAAGTACAGCTCGTAAATCATGTTCACAAAATTTTAAGTCCTGGTGTTTTCAATTATTTATAATTTTTATTATTTACAAACAAATGTTTGTACAAGCAATGTATAAGCAGTGATTTTTATTGAACACAACATGAAGATTTATTCATAATACTTCAAATGGAAAAATGTACAACGTAATTTTAACATATGTTTATATTTAAATACATGTCTATTTTTTACTTCCCTTGTATATTTATTTTTGAATTATTTAATAACTAGAAGAAACACGTATTTTTAACAACCATTTATGTTACGTAAAACGTATGTTAGATTTAAAATTTATAAATACAATAAATGAAAAACTAGCAACAACAAACACCAGCAACATGTCATACTGAAATCCATAATTTTCACCTCTTCCATGAGGCATCTAGACCTCATAAAACCTTAAAAGTTGATCAATACCAAAAACTACTATTGATGTTTGTTAACCAGCCATATTTTAACTTAAATATAAACTATCTTTAGCCTGTCGGTCTCTACTTATTTTATGTGACCAAAATCAATTCATACAAATCATTCCATTGTAACCCTGAAACACATAAGTTACTAGTCACAATTAAATCTGCGGTGTATGATTTCCATTCCTACAAACACAATATGAAAATCAAGCAGTAATTAATTATCAAATTGAATATTCAAACCCTAGGTCGCATAACACCCAATATCACCTCAAGGAAAACAATAGCACCCCTCAGGAGAGAAACTTCTTTTTAAAAGAAGTCACTTTCATTTCATGTTGTCTATGTAATCAGTTTGTTATTATTTTTGAATAATTGAAATGATTATAGTTTTGATATCGCTTCTTTCATGGTTCTTCAAATTTTGAGACCCGTTTCAAGAGTTAAAGAAATTACGAGTTTTTTCTTCCTTTATAACAATTTGCCTCATAATTACTTGAACGTTTGAGAATTAATTTTGAAGTTTTTGTAGGGTTTTTCAGATAATGATTTGATTTTAGACTAAAATTTTATATGGGAATTAGAGAATTTAATTGATTTCATTACAGAACCTTTCTAGTTTTGTATGAAGTGTACTTTAACACGAATTATAAATTTTTGTATTAACCAAAATCTTTCGGCTAAGATTAAACACATGGATATCCTAACACAATTTTATATTGTCTTATTTAAATATAACTTTATTCATTATCTTATGTGTGTACAAATATATTACAATTTCATATAAATAATTAAGAATGAAAAAAAAAAAAATGGTATTTCAAAATAATAATTCTAAACATAATCATTACGTCCCAAATAATACTACTAAAACATAACGTGTTGGAGGAAGGAATAAACAAACAAATATCAAATTTGTTAAACAAATATATAAGCGCTCTCATTAGTGCTGAACATGTTATTTAATTATTCTGTTAAGGTTGTGTTAACACAGTTACAGCTTGTAACTATCATTACGTAAAATTCACCCCTGTTACTGTGGAGTAGTATTTAAACTTCCTGTAAATAAAGTCCACTTTATAATAATATACATAAACTTTTAACGAACGTAAAAATTCACAACACTGTTCAGACAAAATCCTACGTTAAGACTATAGCACATTTCGTTATCTCTGTAAGGTTTGGCTATAATATAATTTCAGATTTCAAAATGAAACAGTGACTAAAATTAATTTTATTATTATTATGTGTGTTAAAAATCAAAACACGACGTTTCGGGAATAAGAATAAATTCCCGTTATCAAGTGACTAAAAACTAAAGAAACATGAAACTAGAAACTAAGCCTATGTGAGAAGTAAAGTAAATAAGAATACCACCAACCAATAACTAAGCATGCATCTCAGAGCTAAAACTGAGAAGTCAAAAAACACAATCAAGGTAACGCACAACTAACGTTAAATACGTGTTGTTGTATCAAAGATACAGCAACAAGTGACGTGGTCCAGAAGGCGTGACAAACTGTTAGGGGAGTGGCCTATTGTTAGTTGTGTTAAGCTTCCTAGCTCGAGAGCGGGTTACTTCTCACATAGGCTTAGTTTCTAGTTTCATGTATCTTTAGTTTTTAGTCACTTGATAACGGGAATTGATTCTTATTCCCGAAACGTCGTGTTTTGATTTTTAACACACAAATGATGGCAAATGTCCGAAAAATGTATAATAATAAAATTGAACTTCCATCATTAACAAATAACATCAAACATAGAACTAAAATTAAGTTATGAATATGTTAAATAACTGTTTTTTAATTATTTTAATAAGTACGAAGAAACAATTATTTATTGTAAATAAAAGTTTGTTAATTACCTTTCAAGATTTACTACATTTTATAAATTATAAATTTGTACTTCAATAGAATATAGAGACTAATTATGAACATTTTACCTATTGTGAAGACTACCTTTTTACGTGTTAGCTGCATGTGTTTGGTTAATTGTCTTTTAATTTCTTTTTCTTAAATTTCAATATTGACAACTTTTAATGTGACAATAATGGAAATAATGGTTGATTAATTAATAAATGACACGCAAGAAATTAGATAGATTTGTTCTATGTAATAAAATTTATTGCAAATTTCGTTCTAAAATTTGTATTTGATTTTACTTAGATATTTAACATTTTCCTTTATTTAAATTAAATATAATTAATAATTTGCTGAATCGTATATTTTATCTAACTTGTGTAAATTGGACAACATTTAATTTAGTTAATTATTTCAGTTTCCGTTGTTAAAGAACATAGAAAATAATCTTTAATATGTAACTTCAATATCACCTGTTTATACAAATTGTAACGTGATCCTTTCTAAGTAATAAAACAGTAAGATTGAAAAGTGAGAGCATATTGTAACAGTTTTAGTGATGTATATATTTAAATAAGTTACACCCGTTAAAGATAAAGAGGATCTCTTGAAACAGACACATTCTTTATCACTGAGATTTTTTTGATTTGTTTAATGAAAATATAAAATTAAGTTTTGTCTTCAATTTCAATCAACTATTATACTAACGATTTAATTAGGATAATACCTATTAAGTACAAACTGCTCAGATGTTCAGCGATTAGTAATAGGTTAATTACTAAGGAAAACCAGAACCACATTACTTTCCTTGATACATATTTCCCTGTTATGATAATACTATTAATAATTACTTACGTTCTAATATTAATATTCGATTTAGGAAATTAAAAATAATTATCCTAGACAGAATGTATCACAGTTATTTTGTATAGGTCCAAATATGATATTCTAAAATATCATAGTTAAGTTGTATATGATTTATAAGCCTTACATTCCTGCTGTCATCATAGAAATATAAACAAATCTATACAGACTCGAATCCATCGAATACTATAGGCTAATAGTGTCAGAGATGGAATAAATTTTAAAAAAAATTCCCTATGTTGGTTAAGAAAAATGGATGTAACTCACAACATTAAGAGATGGTTATCTTTACTGGTTTCCTTAATTAGGATACAATTTGTTAAGTCAAATAAAGAAGAGGAAACCGTGAACAACGTTTTCTAAGTCGAAAAACGCTTAAGACCCATTATTAATCACCTAACTTGATATTGTAACTAACAATGACATCGAAAAAGCCACCAGCGCCAAAAGACAAACAATGATGTTCATCTATCGATCGTTATTTCACTTACAAACTTTCACTATCGTTCCACTTCGTTAACCTCCTTAAGCAGACCGTGACGTCACTTTCGTCTGGCCAACACACTGGAAAATATTGTGTGGCACGTGGGATTAGTTAGTACCTCAGATATTGCGGCGTGGAAAAGTTTTAGTAACATTTCCTCCCGCTGACAATTTTCTAGAAAAAAGGAACATTTCGTCCCGCTCAGTTTTAAAAATGACTAAACAAACTAATTACATCATCTCGTAGTGGCGAATATTATTACCTTATTCGTGACTTCATGAGCTTTACATCTCTACAGTTATGGAGTTCTCTACAACTACAAGAGGTCAACCCTGTTTTCTGTTAAACGGCTATCGTTTTACCAAGAAGAAGGAGAAGTGCGATGAAGTTGTGTGGCGTTGTGTCAATCGTTCATGTAACGGGAAAGTAGTAACTAGTAACAGTGGCGTTATTAAAGAAGAGAGTTATAATATGTGTGTGCCCGATGTAGCTGGAATTGATGTACAGAAAGCTATAGGAGAGGCAAAAAGAGAGCACGTGAGGAGTCTCCTACACCTAACCTAACCTAACCCAACCCAACCCTACGCTCGTGGAATCGGGACGAGATGTTACCGAGACGAAATGTTACAACACCATGGGAAAAGTCACTCACTAAGGGAAAAAAATACACGCAGGAAGAAATGGGGTTAACTTTGTAGTCGCTGTAAATTTATAAGTTGGTCAGAACACACACCCTTGAATTCGTAAAAAAAAAAAAAAAAATACTAGTAATTTATTAAATGTTGTAGTTTGTTTTGTGCAGTTTTATAAATCATAATCACTTAACCAGTTTGAAAATTGAGTACCGTACCTACCCTATATAAGTAGTTTTTGAAAAAGTTGAATGTCTTTTTAATATGTATGAATGCCATAATAATCGTTCTTGATTTTCGGGAGAATTTGGATAATTTGAAATAATTTGATAATTTCAGTAATAAATTTGGATAATTTATTACTGAAACTAGATAGATCTAAACCACTTTTTACTCACACGCGTGTGCTCTTTCTAAGCCATCATTCTACGTTGCAATACATTGGTAAATCCTTCCTTCACAGTTATTGTCAGACTTAAAGTGCTGTAGTTTTATTGTGTAATATAACTACATCCCGCAGTAGCCTGAGTTGTAACCACTTAAACCTAAATTATTAAATGGATGTTTATAATGCCGTTATTGTTAGTTAAGTATTTTTAATATTCCATTTCTTATCTATTACCCTACCAAATTACAAATTTTTTAAACTTGCTATTATAATATTCAATTAATTTTAATAATTAGTCTCTGAGTTAATGTTAAAACGGATGTTATATATAAAGGGTGTAATTAGCTGCTTGAACAAGTTAAGCAATGTTAGACTATTTTCAAATTTTTTTGATTGTTTTAATTTGTTGACGGGGTGGACATGATTTTAATTATATCATAGATCACATGATATTTGCTACTAAAAACCATCTTGGCATTAAATATGATTAAGCAATAATCAGTCAGTGGACATAAGTTGGTGTTCTATCGTGTAGCAAAATTGTCTTTTGCATTGAATTTGTCTCATACAAGGACACCTGTATTATGTATATATATATATATATATATATATATATATATATATTATATATATATACATAATTATAATTAAAATTATAATTTTTTATCAAACTACATATAACTCTCACCATCTGTTCTGTATTGTAGAGTAATTGTTCCGAATCAATATTTGGGATGACTTGACAGCATAAAACAGCTGGAGTCTAACTTTTATCTTTTTTGTGTCGTTATTCCTTATTTATGAGGACTTTAACTAAAAATATGAAACCAATGTACTATTGTAATTGCTGTGATTTAATAATATCAATTTACAAAAATAAGATTATATACGGTAGGTTTTGCAAAATTATGGATCTTATTATATTTAACTTTTTACGTAATAGTTTATAACAATATGATGAGTTGTCGTATTGTCCCGTTTTATAATTCACTTTTCTATTAATCTATGATGTGATAAGTGTACTCAGAAAATTATCACAAAAATGTATCGTTTTGAAAATGGACACACATATCAAGAATTTGTACGTACGTTTGTTGGAAGGCGAATAAAAACATGCATTGAACATTTCATAATCAAAAATGGTTACATGGTTGGGAACTATGTCGTTTATTTGTGGGTTATTATTTAGAAAATCGAAAGATGGATTTTATGTGTATCTCAAATATGGAATACCTTCTTACCAAACTTGGAAAACATACATATGGACTAGTAACGTATTGCATTAAATATGCTAATAAAATCTATTCGCGGCGTGTGTAGATATTTACCAGCACAATGAGCCTTGTCAAGCTTGTTCTTGTTGCTTTGATGTCAACGTCAAACATAGTATGGCTTTTCCTTTCACTACATTGCCTTGTTTATAACGTTGCATGGACAAAGGCGTACCTGAAAATAACGAAGGATTACTTGTACCCATCGGCGAAACGACCGAATAAACAACAAAATAAAGAGACCGGTGACAATGAAAATAAAGAGAATCAAATTTACAATGTTTGTTTTCGCCAAAGAAACAAAAGTAGTGGCGGGTAAATTAAATTTCAATTCAAGTTGTTTCTTAAATTGAACTTTTTATTAGGATACTTACTACTTAGTACATACATCCAGAGTTTATCGACTCATCGGTTTCACTTGTATGTCTCCTACAACAATGCCTAAAGTTATTAATCTTAGTGTTTTCTCCCTTCCAAGAGTGGCCTTCAGCGTCTCTCTAGCATACAATCTTGCCATCAATTTAAATATTAACTATTGAAAAATAATTAATATTAACAATCTTACTGAAACAACGTTTTCATCGTCCATTTTGTTATTTGTAACTAAGAAGTAGATAATGTGAAACTATAGAATGGAAACTGGCTGATTTTATGTTGACAAGAAAATTTTTATCAGAATAAATAACATAGCCTGTGCTAATGTTTATATAAAAATAAAACTTTAAAAAGATATGTTATATCTCATTTATTTACAGTTTTTCTCGTTTAATCGTTTGGATTTCCCTTCATTACATTTTCAACATTGCTTTGTATAAATAGAATAATGATTACTTATTTCTACAGATATTTAAAACAATCATAAGTTCTTCATATATGAACGATTGGGGTTTTTATATAAAAGAAATATGAAAAGGAAATATTTTAAATACTTAATTGTGAATTTGATTCAACATAATGGACATATTCTCGGTTTTAAAGTTATTATGTAAAAAAAAAATAAAAAAAAACTTTTTGCTAAATGTATTTACAAATTCAAAAATGGTTATGTTTCTTCATTCTAAACTGGATTTCATTAAACAAATTTAACCTATCCTCAAAACCTTTATGCGAATAAAAACGAGTCAACCATTAGAGGAAACGTTCTTAGTTGTAGATATCTTCCTTACGACCTAACAACTCAATTTGTATAAGTTGTATTTTAAACATTTGCTTGTTCAATTGTTGATTATCAAATACCAATTTTAAGTGGTCCATAATTCAATAAAAATTAAAAACCAATATTATTTACCATATCACTTTAAGTAGTTAGTAAAGACCAAAAATACTTAGTGTCTTATACAAATATGATTATCAAGTTTTACTCTTAACTACAAACTTTTTTAGCTGATTCCAAATTAGTTTGGTTAGATTAAAATTCAATCACTCATAAGAATACCATTCGTTTGTTATGGATATATCTAAAGTGAACTTATGTGACACATGTAGAAAAATAAAACATAAATACATTTGAGTATTACAGATTGTTGTTTATCAAATAGGTTACGGTTATGTACAGCGATAAAGCAATTGTGGATAATGTACTATTCTCAGACGTCTATAGTCGGCTTTGAAATATTAATGCGATTTCACTATATTTTACAATAAAGGATCTTATTAATATAATCTTCAATTAGATAATCCATGGGTATTAAATACACGCAGAAATATAATTTGTAATATTGCATATAAATCACGCAGTTCGTTGTCATACTATAAAACACGACCCTGAAATCTAATAAGCATTGGAAAGTAAAACTAAAACCGTCAATATCATCAAAATTCATAATGCACAATTACGAAATAATTTAATAAAAACTAAATTGCAACATTAGATAATTTGTGTACGGTGACGATGAGTCGGTTCTTATTGCAGTTGATAATATTTAAATGTGACCTACCACAGCAAAAAAACATCGATATTTCCAGCCGAATAGGTTGCAAAAAAAAATAATAATAATAAAAAAATAAAAAATTGCCCGATAAAACAACTACAGAGAGAAATTTAATAAAAGTTGTTAGTAAAGAGTCAACAAATGATCACACAAATACCCGGTAGGCATGTGGTGTCCTGTAGTTGTAAGGAATGTGTAGTATATCAACTGGAAACCTATACTTGTATATTTCAACCAAATGTAATGTATCCTAAAATATCCCAACATTTTATACGGTTGAAAACACGATCCAACGACTATCGGCAAACGAGATCACCATCAAGTTTTTTGCATGAGTTCATATGATCTGTTTACATTCAGTCCTGACTCAACTAACCCACACAGATAAACTTACAGTTAAAGTTTTCTTTCGTGCTCTATTCTATTCTTTCGTGATCTCTGATTTTTTTTAAAGTGCATTATGGTCAAAAGCTTTAATGTTCATTTCTTGTTCTATTTCTTATTTATATATTTAGGTGGTTAACTTATTGCAAACAGTAAGATTATGCTTTGAGTTTGGATTTGTACTTATATTTTAAATTGTAATAGTTGGAAGAACTATTTTACATATACCTCTTAAATAACGTAGATCGAATTACTATATACTTACTATATAGTTCCAATTTAAATCTACAAAAAGTTAATATTAAATTATAAATTATCAGAAGTGATGAAAAATTTAAAACGTATTTAAGTATCCTAACTTGGCCTATAATATATAAAAATAATAATAGCGTAAAATTATTAAAAATTGAGAAAAATCACGTAATGTTAATTTTTGGTACACCGTGATTTTTCTATTAAACTTTTGAACAACCTTATAGATATCTCAGGTTAAGAGCTTTGCAGTGAGTAGTGGAACATATAACTATCTAAATTAATTCCTGATATATTAGGCAGTACCTATATTTTTTAAAGACTTATTACAAAACAATATGATGAATATTCTGTATATTCTACTACAGAAAAAGTAAATAAAGATTGTTGTGATAAATGGATGTAAATTTCAATTATATTCAATTTAATTGAATTTAAATTTTATTAATATATAACAGTTTTGGAACTTTTTAATTGTTATTATGTTACTAATATTCAATCTCTGATATTTAATTACACAATTGGTTAATCTGTAACTGTTAATGTGTTGCCAAACAACTTGTATCAAGTTACACTTCAATAATATAATTTGTTATTTAATGTGGACAAATAATGGTCCATGTTTGACTTTCATAACGATACACGTAACACATCTGATATTTCATAATGAATAAACTTAATATTTACACTCAAATGTAAACAAGTGGCATGTCTGCAAATAATAACAAAACTGTAATAATTACCTGTTATGAAGATAAAGACTCTTGTTAAACATAGCATCACTTTCGATTTCCATGTTAGAAAATATACTTTTATTACTTTATTATGTATATTAGAAATATATACATAAATGAATTAAATATATTCATTTTATTCTTATAATTTAAAATAACTGTTATCCGTATACAGATTATATATGGGGTTTTTACGGTTCTTTATATTAATTATCGTAGATATTTTTACGTCATTTTGAAAATTATGTTTGTACATGAGACCGTACTAGTCTGACATGTACGGTCACATGAGTTGTTATTTGAACTGAATTGTTATTTAAACTATTTACTTTTATGCTTTATGAGGTGTAGATTTAACCTTGAATAAATCAAATATCCAAATTGGTAGTTTTTATTGTTAAATCACGTCAATTAATTGTTGATGAAATTATTGCCGCGTAATACAACAAGTTTTATTTTTCCGAATAACTTATTCCGGATATTACCTTTGAGAATAGGCTTAAAACTAAGCAACTAAGGATATATAGGATAGCTCAGTTGGTAAATCATTGGCCCGTAAAGACAAAGGTAATGGATTCAATTCCCAGTACAGGTCGTATATTTTTCATTTGAAATATTGTTTATAAGTACTACAAGCTGGTATAAAAATTGCTTATAAGCAAAAAATTAAAATCAATAAATATAGAACATCACACTGTTTATTTTATAATTATATCTCTTTTCAAAGTTATACACACTTATAACTTAAGAGTAATGTCACTGAACTACAAAAGCAAGTCTAATCCCTTATACAGTCAGCATGAATCAAAAAAGTTTACCCATATTTCAAAGTCCAATTTTATACAAAGTAGACAATTAAATACAAATTTTAGATTTAAAGACATTCAAACCTTAAAACTAATAGAATAAATTTTAAGAATAATATTTATAGTTATATAAAATACCTTACAAATTTCGTTGTATCATATAAGGTTTTTCTACTTTCCTGTTTCCTTCATTTATTAAATGAAATTTCCACAAATGTTGACGTAAGTATCATCAAGTGTATAACATTGACATTGTTGTTCAGCAAACTTAAGTTGTTACAACATGAATCTTTGTTGTTAAAACAAAGATTAGGCTCATGTAAGATGGTAGTTAGTTTTATTATATATTTATAATTTTTAATTTGTTTCCAACATGTACTGAATTTAATGTGTCTTTTGCAAATAAGATTAGTTCAAGGGTTGTAATTAACTAGAGAAACTAAATCTGTATATACTAAAACATGCTAATTTAGAGCTAGAGTTTTTTAAATAACATTTGAAAAAATAATATGTTTATTTGTGCCATTATTTGAATCTTAATTAAAAGCGTAGACGTTTGGTGTAATTAATACAAATTGTATACCCATATCAATTGAATTAGAGAATCATTTTTTCCTTTCACGATTTGTTTGTTAAACTGGTAACTTTGCTATGCTTGGATAATCCACCGTGCTGCACACATTCTATTACTCGTTTTGCATATTTTATCACCACGTCAGTAGTCACAGAACATTCATTGGGAAACAATGTTATTTCATTCTAAAAACATACAGGACAAATTAAATATAAACATCGAATGTAGGACAAAGCTGTATTTAAAGTCTTACCAACATTTATTAGAGTGTTTATTGATTTTGATGATTATTCTTTAAATTGTATGTCTGCAGTACAGTAACCATTCTAAACAATCTATTCAAAACAGATGCTATGTTAAATTGTAACTCAGCTTTTAACAATCACTGATATTTTGATGGAAGAGTGGATTATACATGGTTTTCCAAAATATTCAAGTATTGAAATATAGTCATAACTAAGAACTCTTATCATGCAAGTGACAAATTTTTATGTGATTTAGCCACCATTGACCTTTTCCTCCCTTTCTTTGTCCGGTATGCACACGAAGGACTTCATAAAACAGAGTCGTGCATCAACCAGGAATGAAGAAGAAGAAGTGTGTCACATCGCTCATCGCTTTTTCCCAATAGTGGTCCAATATAAACGTATGCCTTGCTAAACGCACAGGAATATGGCAAGTAAGGTCCTAGGGTTTATATCTGGGCGCATCGGGTTTTTTGGAACCGTATTAGTATTAGATGAACTAACAGACAGCCAGTTTATGCCTTTATTGTTATTCCGACATGTTGTGCCAATACAGTGTAGTTTATATTAACATTTAGTTTTAGTCTGAATTGGTGTTCTAAGTAATTTAGTTTTAGATTCAGACCTCGTCAAAAATGGCTAGCTTAGATTGAGATTCGCCCAGTGTAGGTTTGTTGCTTTACCACGCGATCTGACGGGCTGGCAACGCATTATAAAAGCAGATTCACGTTCACCCAAAAAGTTACCCTCGCAAATTTAAGTCTCTAATTATTATGAAAACAGCATAGTTTGTTATTTTTCTTTATTAAGTAGCTTATACACATTAAATAAAAAACATAGTCGTAATAGGAATCGCGTGTCATCTACATTTTGATTATCTCAAATGTTTTTTACTACACATTTTCTGTTTTTTAATTTCATACATTTTGGTTTTGGTGTTTTGGGGATTCGTCTTTATTTTATGACAACAATAAATGGGATAAGTTGATCTAATGATTTCTTGCCCAACTGATAGAGAACATTGTAACGAATATCCCATATATAACTTGCTTTCATTATTAAAGTGTTTCTATTTAATTGTAGCAATAGAATGTAGACTGTACACGTAGAAACAAAGCTTAATTAATATTTAACTGCAATAAATCTGCATTAAAACACGTCCTTAACGAAGGTTTAATGGTTTTAGACACATTTTGCAATTATTAAATATTACAATCAAATTATAATAGATAATGAAAATTGGTACATATTTGATGATTCACTTTTAATTTCTTATTTTTAGGCTAGAATTAAAACAATTCGTCATAATAGCGTGAACAGTAATACTGGACTATAGACTGTTAGATGAGATACCAATCGAACGATTATGTATTTCTCGGAATGTAAAATATCTCTATTATAAATTGTGGTTTGATTGTCAGGTGAATGGTGGGAGTGGAGAAGAGGTTTGAAACATATTACCCTGAGTAAATTTATCAAATGTCAAGGGCAGATCCATTTTGACGTTTTGAAGTAGTCCATTTACATTACTTCTACCCATCCATTTTATCCATAAATTCGCAAGTTTTTCCATACATTATATCAATTTAATAACATATCAAATACAGTTTACGTAAATGTGGTTTAAAACTGAAATAAAAAAGTTTAGAAAAGATATAAAAAATAAATTTGAACATTATAATTCTCAATTCAATATGGTACTATATAAAATATTTGTTAAATAATAAGATAATTTTGCTTGGAAGTTCAGTATAATTTCAGAATATTGGAAATACTAGACACAATTTTAACCTGAATATAATAAAATATAAAAAATTTGGCGTCCTTTAAAAAAAAAAAAAAACAACGTCTGATTTCAGTTACGGCTTTTTGATGATATGAAGTTAAAATAATGACAAATTTATTATTTGAAGTTTTTGTGTGTTAAAGATAAAAACAATCTGTTTCATTATATAACAACCTTTTAAAGGCAAACTCTTCTTTACTAAGAAAATGTATAAATGTTAAAAAAAAGAAAAACTCTGCTTTTCATTACTGTTGAGACCGATGGTTCTATGTGGAATTCCATGTTTAAAGATAATAAAACACAATTATTTATTTTGTATATCCACTTATAATTAGTCTAGCCGACCAATGGTTTCGCCTGTTAAGGCATTGACGAGGCTGTATGTCTGTAATACAGCCTTGTCAATGCCTTAACAGGCGAAACCATTGGTCGGCTAGACTAATTATAAGTGGATATACAAAATAAATAATTGTGTTTTATTATCTAAAAACTCTGCTATTGAAGAACACTTAATAAAAACAATAATTTATGTAGTTTTATTACGGCTCAGGGTGTATGTAATAATGATTAATTTTAAAATACGTAAACAAAACTATCATATATTTAAATGTTGACACAGCTATAACATACGAAACACGACTTTAAAATTTGATTGTTGTTATTAATTTATGATAATTTATAATGGCCCATGTTATCAGTATAAACGTAATAACATACATTCAGATGTAGCGTATAGTTTAGTTTAAGCATTACCACGTATACTGCATCAGAGAAGTGGCTGTTTGAATATTTTATGTAAAATTGAAGTTGTTAATTTCTATACGATTGTTGTTACAGTACTTGTAGGTGGCTGAATTTGATACTAAGCATTCAAAAGCAGGAACTGTAAATAATTATTTCTAGGTCTGGTCATAATGTATAAGTTACATAGTGAAATATCATCTTTGTTTATTTATGTAAACTTTTGTAAATCAGCTTTAAAATTCATGGCAAAAGAGTGACCTCTCTGACCAATAAAAAATAAATATAATTTAGATATTTTATTATGGAATGAGATTTATTTTTTTGTAGTTTAATAAATTCTAATACGTCATTATTAATTCTGTTATCAGGGATGGCATGGATTGTTACTTTATAGTTCATGTTTATAGTTTGAATTTAAATTTCCTTCAATATTCAATATAGACGGAGCTATGTATTTCCATCTGTTCTGTAGGTGAAGTGTTGATATATTTAGATTTTTCTTAGTTATCATTATTTCGACCATTTCAGGGATGATTTATGCATATATTACTTTAGGGAGTATAGTGAAATCTATGTAGAAAGTTATGAAATAATTTTCAAACGTTTCATTTCTATGTTGATTCAATTATGAAATATTATGTAAATACATTTGAGAACTTAAGACAATAAATTCTTAATTTCAAAACATTAAATTATGCAATATAACATAGCTGTTGTTTTACAAATGGTATTCGTTATAACATAAAATTGAAATAAATTCAGGGCGAGAAATTCAATCCACGGAATAAGTTGGGTTATGATTGTAATGTTATAATCCACTATCAGATATGAAATTATATTTACTTTACTAAGCCCTTCATCGGAAATATAAAACATATCAAGTACCGTTTTTAATCCAATTCTTCTTGTAAGCGTCTTCATAATCTAATCAAGATGTAGAATGAAATGTATCTTACCACCCTCCAAAATCAATCTGATACAAAAATAATTTAAAACAACAAAACGAATTCATTTTTAGTGATTGTTGAATAATTACATTTCTAAATTGGTTTAAAAAAAAAAGAGCCTTGAAAGATATTTAAAATAAGTATTGTTGTTCGGTTACTAACCAGTATACAAATTAAGTAATGTAATCGTAATTTTTAATTCCGTTTTACTTCCGACTGATCACCACATTTAATCTGGTCCGGAAACCGAAAAATGAATGCTCTACGTCCATTTTCATTTTAGTTGTAGTCTGTACCTAAACAAATTAAGGGCCACACTAATAAATATAGAAGAATGATATCTCTTATAGGTTTAGTGAAATCTCTATATATATAGTGTGATCATACAAAACCAATTTGAAATTCTGAAAAATCTAATTAAAAATAAATAAAAAATACGGACATGTTATGTATTGAAAAATATGTATAACAGTTAGACACTGAATTGTTATTTATTTTTGATGTAATTATGTCCTTAATTTGAAGGTCTTTTGTTAGATTTGATTACGATAGATGTCACTTTATATACCGAATGACATATTTGTATAAACTTAAAATGGTTATATATCATTTATTTATAATTTTGAACAAATAATTGTTTAATAGATGTTAGACAGTAGTATGTAAGTAATGTTACAAAATATCTATCATAATCTTTACAAGATATTTATGCATATTTACAAAACTCATCAATGCTTTTGTCCTAGTTTAGATTCTTATTTAAAATGTAAAAAATATATATATATGTTTCTTTAATCAATACAATTTAATAACATCTTTAATTCTACACAAGTTTAATAATATTCAGTAATTAATTTAATCTCTGACAATTTAATTAAACTAATTATGAGGTATAAACATTTACACAATGGGGCGAATTCAATATTTGTAATTAATATTCAAACAAGTATTATGTTATTTCATTAAATATTATTACATTTTGTTTTAAAATTGAATTATTCTGTTACACAATTAATTAGAAATAAAAACGACAATGTCATAAATTACATTATTATTAACAATTAAAATATTAATCTAATTAATTGATTAGAATAGGAAATCAAATATATCCGTAACTCTTTTAATTTCTTATTCACCTGCAGTTAGGTATAATCTACGTATTTATGATTATGTTTTCCTAAATGCAGAACTTATAATTAATCTATGAGAGGTTAAAGTATTTATCCTTTCTTTTTTAGCATTATTTGCTACAAAAAATACCCACATACTAAACTAAAACTATTTCTCAAACAAACGAAATTGTACAAATTAACAACACACATTGTGCAAATAAAAAGAAACAATACACAAACCTTGCAATGGTTATTGAACTGTTTACAATTGAAGGTTTTCTTCCACAGAGTATAATCACTGATGAACAAGGTGAGTTGAAAATTGTTAATGGATATTTTCTTTCCAAGGTACTACTTTTTATTTATACGGCAACATGTTGTACGAATTGAGACCAGAATTGAGACCAGAGTAATACCAGAAACCAACAACTTCCAACACTTAAACAGCTTTCATCTGTTGATTGTATATTGCAAAATTGGCTTCCTCGTGGAATGTCTATTCTTGTATTAACTGGCCGAATAATTATTTCTAAAAAAGCACACATTCAGATTTCATATTAATAAATAAATTTCTTCAATATTGCCGACATTTTAAGTAGCAATTTATTAGTATAAATTTCTCCAAAATATATTTTTGTCACTCTCTAATTAATTTTCCTAAAGGACCTAACTAACTATTTCCTATTACTGAACTCGTAATCAAACTTGCATTCAATATAAGGCACACGAAACACACAAACAAACAAGGAAGTGAACTTTAAAAGTAATATGTTTTACATGCCATTTTTATCCATTTGTGAACATATTTCTGAATCTCTATTAGCCTCAGGGATAGGGACTACGGCCCTATTATTTTCCCCGTTCTTGATCACCTAACAACGACACCAGTGCCTCTAACTAGCTCCAGGATTATGTGCAGGATGTTCTTGTCAAATTTTATGTCTTGTCCGCTGAGATCCAAATATTCTCCTTTTGGATTCCAGGACCTCACAATCAAACAAAATGTGTACTGCGGTCTCAGGCATGAGACCGCAAATACAACAGTTAGGTGAGACTAGTAGTTGTCGTCTCAAATTATTTAAGTGGCTCCGTATATGGCTATGTCGGGTAATGATAGCAACGATCTTTATCAGGGACTTTCTATCAAACTTAACCAACACCTTTGTAGACCAGGATCTGACCTCGAGAGAAGACCTTTACCAAATCTCTGGTCAGGAAATGGTCTCCATCGTTCGATGTTCTCTTCTTTGGTTCATTTTAAACTTCTCGTATTGACGTTGTGTGACATTATCCTCAAGAGGGTTTTGGTCCCACAAGACAGCCATCGGCACCTATCTTTGAAGGATTAATATCAAAACTTCTTTTAAATATCACGTTGATATTTTATTTTCAAAATATGCTAATAAAAATAGTAAATATTTCCTAGTTTTAAACATTCCAGATATTTTATATTCCATTACACAATGCAGCCGTGTAAATGTATGTAAATTGTTGTTTTTCTAATAAAGCAGCGTTCATTTTACACTAGAATTGCTACAGAGATAAACATAAAATGGGCATTATAAGCAACATGAAAGTAGTTAATGTAAATGTATTATGTAAATATACCCTCGCTTCCACAGATAAATGCAACGTGTTTATAAAGGATTAACTAGGATAAATTATATAAGCTAACTTTCATAGGGAAGTTACTGTTAATAAAAAAAAAAATCAATTTATTAATTAACAAATATACAGACAGTGTTGTTTGAAGTACTATGTAAATATTACGTATGTATTCTATTTGTTTCTTATGTTTGTTATTTCAGAAACATGGGTATATTTTAATCTTTAAGAATAAAGATGGATAACTCTCTTTGTAAAAAAGAATGATTTAGTTATTTAATGAAAAAAATATTAACGTATTGACAAAATGAATTGTATAGAAAACATATAATTAAATTAATTATACTTTGAAAAAACATAAATATCCGAATATAATAAATTCTAATGTTACACGTATATTATAATACTATAAGCTAATAAATCTGAACTTATTTCTAGATAAGCCTAGAATCTCGTTGTGTTTAAAAAAGTGAAGATTTTTTTAAATAATTACAACGGTAATTATCTTTATTCTGAAACTACAAAGATACTGGATTTATGTGTATACCCTCAAGACTATTCGTAATAGTAAAGCGACTAAACTATAAATAAATGATCTGGGCTGCTTTGTTCCTTAAAACTAACATACAAAATATATATTGTACGGTAATTAACAATGAACTACAGATTGCAATACTTCAATTTATTAATGGTAAAATAATCTCTAGAATTTTAGATTTTTAAATTTAAACCGTCAAATCTCTCCCCTACATTTAGTCTATAAATTCCATGCTTACGGTATCTGTTTTGAGATTACAAACAGAACATTTGTTTTAAACAATTAACTCACAAAACTTCTGAAATGCAAGAAATTATTTGTTAATAGTATTGAGAATGAAAGATGATTATAAATTGCAGTTTTCTCAGTACAATTTAAATTTATAGATCATAAATTTCGTTATAAAATATCATTATAAAATAAAAACACACCCTGAATCATGATTTTTCGTAAATCATGACCTCAAAGGATAATTTGTTTGTCTAATATTTTTTGTACTGAAAACTTGTTACGTTACCTTTAAATAGGTAATTATCAATAATTTGTATATAGTATGTATAATATAAAACTATCTGTTATAATGTAACAAATTATTATCAATAATTTAATTAGATTATGTAGTGTTACACATTTTTCTAAAATGAATAATTAATTGTGTTTTTTTTAAAATGAAGTCCGCTAGATTGTGGGCGTTATTCTTATTTCGATTTAATTTGATGTAATGAGGTATTTGAGGATTCAGACTCTCTTGAATTCTAGGATAGATTCAATGAATTTGTGAAAAAAATTGTCAAATACATTTTTCAAATCGATCACAGTCTATATTTTCAAGAATAAATATAAATAAATCAATATGCTCACTCTATTTTAAGTTAAACCACTTGGGAAATTAAAATACTGATATATATTCAACAACATATATTTGAATAATCCGATAAAAACTTCTTCTAGGGACGAAATAGGAGAATTGCTAAAGTGCTTTAGGTTTCTTCCACATTATGTACTAGTATTTATTTTTTCTGAGTTGTTTAAAAAAAATAAAATTAGGATATGTTTCACGAATTTATATTTCGTGTATAAAATATCTGTGCAGATATATTCTTTGTAGAATTACTAGTGATATTTAAAAACGCATTTAAAGGGAAACAATTGTGGAATCTCCACATCTATGCTGATTCACATAGCTTGACTCTGCAAATATTGACTAGAAGAGATTTATTACAGTTATATCTATGTACTCATTATTATCCATTATTGCATGTTATTGAGTTAACGTTTAAAAGTTTTTTCCACAATAATTTCACAGAAAAATACATTTAAAGAGTTACAATTATTTCCCAGTACTAGAATTTTTGTTTTGTTCTGTAAATGAAAGTGAAAGTGATGTTGATAAGTTACGTTTTCATTATCTGATCTTTTAGTTAATGATTTTATGAAATATGTCTGAAACTCATAGCTATTTTTTGGTTAGGGTGTAGGTCGATTATTTCTTTCGCGCATAGTAATAATAAAAAAAACTATAGATGGAATATATATATATATATATATATATATATATATATATATATATATATATATATATATATATATAATTATATGTTTATATATATATATATATATATATATATATATATAATTATATGTTTATATATTTAAATAAAAAGAATAGACTTATAAAAGTGAAATATGGAATTGTTTATAATTGTATTTTATTATAATAATAAAATTTGAAAAACAAGTACATTTATCTTTCTAAAAACTAATTTGTTTTCCCACTCAAACTGACTTGAAATTTACATAACCCAATGAAAACAAAAGAAATTATAATTCTTCATTGATTTACACCATTAGAAAAACACTACATCGATTATGATATTGAAGAAAACTTTTCTAATACTTTAAAGTAAATACTTTAAAATACGTATTGCTTAAATACATATGGTTATATTTTATTGTTGCGGGTATACATGGACAAAGGGTATTCGTTTAACCCATTTCCTTCTTATTTTGTATGATGTCATAACCAATGTGTTTTAGCGCTTCATTTATGAAATTTGTTATTAAATTATTACAGTTATTTTATTTGGTTTCTTTAACTCGTTAATTAGTTATCATTGTGTTTATATTTTGTCCGAGTGTGATTATTGAAGATTTAAATAAATATGATACATTTAATATGTTTTTATTATTCATTTATTACAGTCAGATTGTACAACATTGTGATTCTTTCAAATGAAATATTGCATGGAAATACAAGATATTTAACACTTTAAAATTTAGGTATTTAAAATAAATAAACAGATTGTGTACAATAAATAAACAAACAGTTAATATTGGGGTTGAAATCCAATTAACTATGTTAAATAGAAAATCTGAAATAGCTTTGAGCTGGAGGAAATTACTTATTGATCACGTTTCTATCACCAGATCCCCACCTCGCCTCGCCCCTTTTATTAATTATATCACCTCTTTGAGTTTTATTATCCATAATGATATAGTAATAGTCTAAACAGTTACGATTATCAAAGAATGCAAATACGATTATGAAGAAAACCAGAAAGATTCTAAATATATAATAAAACCTTTTGAATAATTGGGTATTTTCATCATGCAACGTATACATCATTAAATTTAACATCATTAAATTGTTTTGTTCCCTTGTATATATTTACGGAGAAAGATTTTGGAGATATGAAAAAATATTAAATGTTATTTTTTTTTTAAGTGTAAATGGATGCATTCGTATATAATATGAAAAAAAATTGACGATTCTAATTCAATTTTCAGTTTTTCAAAAAACATATATGTAAAAATTGTATGACATGATGAAGTCTTTAACGGTAGAGAAGACATGTAGTTTTGACTGGTAAAGACGCCAAAAGCGTCTAATAGGAGGTAACACGATAAACAATTATTAACGTTCCGTCGTTCATTATAGCATACTAGGAAATAAATAACATGAAATAAGCTTCTTGTAACCCTGAAATACTCATTGCACAATCGAATCAAGGTTGGAAAAAACTAGAGGTTTAAAGAAAAATTGAGAGGAACAATGAAAGTGGAGGATCTAACTCAAAACTAATTGAAGAAAGGAATGGATCCAGTTAGTTAGAGAACCTCTGGATTACCAAGCCTGTACCTATCATATGAGAACCCCCTTAATGTACAATCGGTATAACGTGAATCAAACCGCAATTTATTATAAAGTATTTTTTGTTTACAAATAAGGTAAATAAATACTTATTTCTTCTTTTTTTATTTCAAGAAATTAATTACTTTCACCCTACTCTCCTAAAAGGTTTTTATCTAAAAAAAAATAAAATCTCTGAAACTACTTGATTGCATATAAAATATATTCAATATTATATTAATATATATTAAATGTTGAGCTTGACTTATGAGAAAAGTTATACAGTATAACAACACACACAGAATAAAATTCTCACAAAAGAATTGTGTTATGTGTGTTTGTTATACTGTATATTAATATATGTTTATTTTGATAAAAAGAAGATCGTATTAAACCAATCAAAACATTGTTTTTTCCTTATTAAAGTGTAGATATTAAATTTTTTTTTCACAACATTCACTTTAAAACCTTTTTTACATTCTATATTTCTTTTAATATTTTCTATTTCTAACCACAACATATGAATATTTTCCTTCACATTATAAAATAAAGCAGTGCATTGAGTAACATGTTTGTAGTAAATTATGTTTCACTTGGAATATACCCAAGCTCTAAACCATTGTAATTCAATTTCACAGTCCATTATCAATGGAATAAATTCACACAGAGTATCTCATGCACAATTTAAGTCAAAGATTCTCTTTAGTTTGGTATATCGAGTTCATTTCTGAATAACGATAACAAATATTTGAAATATTCATTAATTTTCCAATGTTTATTACGATGTGTAGATATTTTTTAATACAAAATTCCGAGTACACGCATTTTTTAAATATGTTTTTATTTCTATTGCGATAAACATTTTTATATATTTTTGTGACAAGACAAAGGGAATAATAACAAGCAAACAAATAAAACCTGCAAACATTAAATATTCACAACAACTTAAATTCAATACTAATAAGTCTCAATGTGACATTTAGAAACTCCTCCACGGTGTAGACAGCACTCAACTTCAGCAGCCGATTGATTTTTTTTAAACTTTAAATTCCATAGTTTGTTTAAATTATTAGGGAGTTTGTGCGTGAAACAGACTCCAATCTCAGACGACATCTGTGCTGTTGGCTACTGAAGTCATGTTGTGATGTGTATTGTAGGTACATAAATGTTTCCAGTCTCAGATATCTTATAATTGTATTATAAAATAATTTCACTTATATACATAAAAGGAAAGGTCAAAATACCTGGTTTTTGAATGCAGTCCGACAATAATATTCGCAAACCAAATGAGCTAAAATTCTTACAGCTTGATTTTATAAACTGACGGCTGCTTGGGTTACTTGCTTTATGTATTTATCTCACAGAGCATTTCAAAAATTTAAGTGAGAAGAAATCGGATCAAATTAAACTAAAATGAGAAAGTGTTTTTAACAGAACTATTTATATATGGTGAGGGTATGCCTTTGACCTTCAATGCATTTTTTTGAAATTAGTTTTCATAAAAATACTATCAATCAGTGTTTACTATGATATATGCACATCTCATATAAATAAGAGAGTTCTTAGTGTCATAATTTGTTTAGTAATGTTTTGGGAGAACATATATTATTACAATATAATACGTTATTGGAGAGTACATAATTCATAAAAAAAGTCCACAGATGAAATTTAGTTATGGAGAATTGTTGCTATATTTTGGAAGGAATAATGTTTTAAAAGATTTTTGAAATTTGAGATTTGTTTCTATCAAAAAATTGAAATTAATTTCATATTACGCACATTTACTTGGATATTACTTCAATTACATAATTTTTAGTATTTGGTGTAATGGGAATTCGTCAAAATAATCAGTAATCTATAGAATTAAAAAGATGTTTTACAATAAATAAGTCACAGTCACTATATGAAGAAAGGAATGATAATCAAACTTTTTAAATTATTTTACTCTTAAAACCGTAAGGTTCTTTAGAACTGTAAATGTTCTTAATGCTAGGTTTCAATTGATAGATTCTTCAACCTGTTAGGTGTGTCTTGATGAATTATAAAATTTTTTTTTTTTTAATAACGCCAATGTTGATATAAAGAAGATTTATAATTTAAAGTTTTAGAGGCCAGCATGCAGCACGTGCACTCATTCTTATGACAAGTTTTGCAAAAAAATCCGCTATAAAAACAACCGGATGTAAAAAAAAATATGTTGCCACAATTAAAATATGATAAATCACGTTCATCACATTTGGTACCAAGTAATTAAGGCCAATAATTCCTATTTTTAAGAGTATAACTCTGATTCTCTAATAAAATTAGAGAATCACTAAATCTAATAATTTATGACACATGCTGTTCTATTTCGACTATTTAAATGAACTAATAAATATAATAATATAATTAATTAGGTACTTTAGCTTGCCAACCAATATAATAACATAATGCATATAATTTTGAATCCGTAATAAAATTATGTCATATGCTATTATATTTCAACTATATAGTTGAATAATTAAATTGTATGGTAATATTAATAACTTACCCAACTGTAAATCATGGAATCTTTTTTTCCTTTACTACCTGAGAGAATAATTGCTCCAAGCCACATCTCACAAATTTGTTTGCTTGCATACGTTACATAAATAAATATCAGCTTCTTTATCCTCTGAAAGTTTTATTTACGCATTTAACTGAATTTGTACTAGTGACAAATGAAGTCTCTTAGGCTTATCTCCATCTTAATTTCACAAAATATTATTATGTCATAATTATAAATTTATATATGAACTGAATGGTTGAACCATATTATTGTGTTACTTATATTTAGTCGATGAACAAGTTTTACAATATTTCCTTCTTTTTTTCCTTGTGTTGTTATTATAAAATTTCAAGTAAAACAAACAGATTTTTGACTTTTGAAGAACACCCTAAATTCTTCCTATCATCGACACCACCAGTGGCTCTCGAATTTAGTACCCACATATCCTGTAAGGTTGGTCCTTAGATATTACGAATGACGACCTGTCTGGTAGCAGCCCTGATATGACCATCAATTTACAAAATTCCTAAATGAGACGAATACATGTTTTTAATAATATAACCCATTCCTAAACATACACCTTTGTCTTTTAGAATAAAAATAAAATACATACATTGTTCAATTTTATTATGTTCGTTACTATATAGTCGAGACACTATTTTCAATAGCGATAACTCATCAATTAGTATTTATGAAATTCCTCTTATCATCATGTATAATACGTTTTTGTCCTTTGCTCAATACCTGTTCAGATATCAATTTCAACGCTAGTTATTTAAAAGTTAATTTTATATATTTAATATTGTACAGTAAATATTAGCCGATAAATCTTATTATTTGAAATAATTTTAAACTTTTCCAATCCCTTTACTAGCTGAGGAATTAGAAATAATTTTAATTATGAGTTATTAGTTTCTAAAGTGATTAAAAGGTTGTTTCTTATATGATCTGGACACTGAGGATAAATATTGTTCTCAAAATTCGTTATTTTTTAGAGTCCAGTTCATTAACTCACATGTCTGCTGAAAATGGGTAGTAGAGGTTGAGGTTAACTAGAGACTACAGAGAGCAAAATATCTCCCTCGGTAAGAACCGCATTCCGATCTTAAGCTTTATTACATCAGATATTATAGCTGTATTTACAGCTCGAGGATCAATACAGTCCTCCTTACCACCATAATTCGCGAGCATTCAGGATTATGCCTTACGAAAGTGTGTCGAACAGAAAAGTGTTGTAAGTCAGAGTTAGATATCTAGCTAATATTTGAGTTGTGATTACATATGTGTTTTTATGTTAAAATATATTCAATTATCAGAGAAGTGTCAATAATTGTCCTATAACTTTTAAATTTGAAGAGAAATTTACATGTACATCTACTGCTGAGAGATTGGGTGCATAGTTAATGTCCACAGTGATAAATGTTACTATTAAGTGAAACATTGTCCGATTCCAAATCACCGTACAAATGACCGAACATTAGAAAGTAGAATGCAGATATACTAAATCAGATGTTACATGTTACAGGGATGAGATTTATACCAAGATAAAAGATCTTTACAACAGTCGATGAGATCGCTTTAAATATCAAACTCCTTTTTATGTATCATTTAGGTTTAATTTTGAGTTATTGAAATGATATTTACTAAACCATCATAGTTGTTGTCCAGGCCTGAAATTCAAATCAATCCTTAAAAGATACATTTAATTCAATATTTCCTTGTCCATAACATACATCCAAACTTAACGATTTTAACTAACACAAATGAAATATACTTTAAGGTCAAAATATTTTGTAAATTGGTTTTATGTAATTCTAAAAGAAACATATATTGTATAAAATTTATATATAAATAACTCTGTTATATGTATAAACCAAATTTTAAATATTTTTGTGATGTACTTACTTTAAACTTAATATTTATTGCAAAATGACTTTCGTTGGCTGCAGAATGATAAAATATGAACAACAAAACTACCCTATGAACTGAAAGTCTCCTTAATAGTTAGATTGTTAATTATTATAAATTTGGAAATTTGGATTCGAATTTTAGAGTAAGTAGGGAAGAACTGAAAAATAACATTCTATAATGTTGACTAAAATAGTATCAGTGTGTATAAAACAAACCTTTCCATTATTAAAAATGAAAATAAATAATTTTAAAGAAAAAATGTAGACGCATGTGAAGCATAATGGAATAAAGAAATGTTTTTTTCTTATAACTTAGGAACAAACGGAGTATTAAACGAAGGATTTTGTGGATGCGGAGATAGTTGAAAAAACATTTTCCATTTCTGTGTTTATAATTTCGTCTTAATTTTTAGGTTTGAGATATTTTTTGAGTCAATTGCAAAAGTTCTTGTTTGATACATTTCAAACATCTTGTAACATACGAACTTAATGTTTAGAAAAATCATAATTGTATATCTTATCGAAATAAATAAATAATTTTATTAATCTGGAAAATTACAACTGATGTGACATTATGTTAATCACATAATGGTAGGAGAATCTAAGGTTGTGAAACTTTAAAGATTCTAAAATATTCAGCAGATGATTTCTATTTCTAAAGTAATAAATAAATCAAACGTTCACATTTCTACTGTAACTAATAATGTGGTTTCGCCTATGTCAATATTGATTTATACAAACACAGTAGCTTTTGGTTTTCAAACATTGAAGAATGTAAAATTTGATTAGTCATTGTATCCCTAAATAAACTATTTAAACGTGTAATTCAGTTTTTGTTGTTCATAATAGTCGTAAAGCTAGTTGAGTTTCAATACATTAAATTGTTATGTGTTGTGATTTTTCAGAAGAAAAATGTCGTTTGCATTTATATAAAAAAAAATGTAATTTTATTATTGAAATGTTTACACCAGAAATCAATTTCTTAGTCAAGTAAATGAAACTGTTTTTGCAATATAATTTATTTAAAATGTTTAGAAAGTAGCAAGCTTCTAAACAATGTTTGGTTAAGAAAGAAAATAATCAGGTGATACCTCCAAGTTTCAAGTAGACCTTATTCGATTTAATTTATAAATATTAAAAAATGTATTACATGTTAACCAGAAATCATCAAAATATTGGTAATAACATTTCCTCAAAATAAATTGTTCCTTACCACCACATTAGGAGTTTTTCAGACTGGGTTGATTGAAATGAAATAAATTAAATGATACTTCCCATTCCATTCATTGAATTTACAAATTTTACTGGATTGTTTTTGGCCTATGTTTATTATTAATCTCAGTTTATAATTCTTCTTTTATTTTAAATCATATAGTTATTAAATAATATTCATAATAAATAGTCAATGAACATTCATTCAAATAATATTATAAGTATAAGGTATACAAATTTGTGCATTGGTTTTATTAGAAAAATCTGAAATAAATGTTTTTCGTCATAATAAACATGAACCTGTCATAAAATTTATCAGTAAATACCACGAAATATGGTCACAGTTTTAGATTACTCCAAACGAATCTAGAAATGGGTGGAAATTGAAAAATAATTATATTTTGTTAAAGTAATATGGTGTAATAAGACTTATATTGGTATTGAAGTCTATTTATATTATAGATATCTTCTTAGTTACTAACTGATGTAAATTAAGGAGGGGATATAATAAAAATAGCACCGTAGATAAATTTTCATCTATATTTTATTTTATGTTACAGACTAACAAATTGTAACTAGTTGCACTTCCAATCATATAAAGGGGTAACATAGCTCCACAAAAAAGTTTAATTTTTTTTTCATTAATAATTCATATAGGTCCATTATGTTTCTGTCCATTATAGTCCTATTATTCGGTTAAAAAAAAAAAAAAATTGGTACAAATCTTTATCATTGTCTGTAGGTTTCAATAATAATAAGCATATTTTGTCTTACCTGGGCCACAATTTTGTCGATAATTTGTATGCCTAAGTGAATCTATATATTATTCCCTTACATAAGTTGCATTGATAGACATTTGAGTTAGAATATTAAAAAAATCAGAAATAAATTGTTTATAACCTATTATAAATGACGTGATTAGCAAATGTTTCTCCGATTATGTAAATAAAATATGTATTAATTTTTGAATCAATTGTAAACACTATATTATTTTACATTTATTGTTTTTAATGCTTATACGTTTTCTAGCTAGGTTAGGTTAGGTTGTAACTAACTAATATATAATAAATCAGATACACATATATACCACCTAGACTGGAAATTGAACCCAGGGACCTTTGTCTTTCCCAACTGCATAAAAGCGAATTGGGATAGATCTGTTGGTAGAGCATTGAAGAATAAAGCCAAAAGTCCTGGATTCAACTCTCAGTCTATGTCGCATAGGAACTAACCGCGTAATATTTTCATAAGCAAAGTAAAATAAAAACTAGAAAAAGTCGGAGTTTTTGTTTCATTTCCTTTATTTATACTTTAATAGATGCTTAATATATCTTAATATCCGTGAGTGTAAAAATTACTTATAAATTTATATTGACAATTATAATAACACACATTTTTCATGTTTTAGGAGTGTATTTTATTAGGCAACGTTTTGTAAAAATCCATCGTAAATTTTATTTTTAATAAACAGATACTAAGCAACACTGGATATATAAACAAAGCTTATAACAATGGCGCATCACATTTACTTATAGTAATAACTAAAGATACAAACAACTGGAATTACATTTCCTTTCAGTAAGACAATTAGAGTTATTGTTGTATGCATTATGTAAATATATCTTCCTTTCAACTGGTAAATAAGGATAGTTTTTTTTAGACCTCAATGGAATATTTTAAATTACTAGCATTTCAACGTTAAAAGTTTCATATTATGGCAATCTAATTTATAATATTCTGTTGTAGCATGAGTTAGTAAGATTTGTTTGTTTTAATTCATTAATT
The DNA here is from genome assembly GCA_963513935.1 of Aphrophora alni. Taxonomy (NCBI): domain Eukaryota; kingdom Metazoa; phylum Arthropoda; class Insecta; order Hemiptera; family Aphrophoridae; genus Aphrophora; species Aphrophora alni. The sequence goes on along the minus strand of OY740768.1, from coordinate 134,658,985 downwards.
TAAATATACCTAACAAATTCATAAAATACTTAACCCTATAGTTACACTAATAATAAATAAAAAATTATATTATTATTATGTAATATTGTGAAATTATTCGTGTTTTATTGAAGTTGATAAGTTGATTTTTTATATATATATATATATATATATATATATATATATATATATATATATATATATGAAAATATGTGTGTATTGAATCCAGTAATTTGTTTTATGTAACAGTAGTTATTTTTCTGTGACCTAAAATAAAATTAAAAAAAGTTCGACAGCGTGAGACGTCTTTTTCAAAATATTTTTCTATCTTAAAAGTTATTTATATTATTATTTTTTCCTCGATATTATTAATAATTAAATTGTTTGATTGCCAATTACTAAATAAGTATTATTTTTACCTTGATTCTTTGAAAGTCTTTGTTATTCTTGGTTTCTTTTTCTTCCCTTTATTTTGTCATTAACTTTTAAATTCCTAACGCGTAAAAGACTAAAAATAATTTTTAGTATGTCATAAATTTACATATTTGCAAAAACAGAAAAAAATTTAAGTTTCATAAACTTTTTATAACACTATTTAAAAAAACGTTCAGGGTATTATTCATTGATAAAAACCATTTATTATATTAAAATAAACACTTTACCAAAGTATATTCGTTACGTAAGGTATTAAGATACATTACTAATACCTAAAAAATCTACTAGTAATCCGATAAAATTAAAAAAAAGAAAACAACAAAAGTTTAAAGACTCTCATGAAAGTAAAGGAAAAATAAATACAATTTTGTAATTACTAAAAGAAGCTTTTATTTATTTATCTCGCTGAGGTGACTTGTGGGAGTTTCAGGAAAACCATACAATTTGCGGAGGATATAAAATATTTAACTTAAACTAGGCTTAACCCAGGAAACATGGTTGGCCAATAACCATTTAAGGTCTTTTTCATTGAACCCGGTCTAACGAATCACGTCTACAGGTAACCAGCTATTAACGAGTGATCTATAAATAATGTAATTAATTAATTTGTATGTATTCCATTATAACATCACACAACAGCGATTGTAGGAGAGGTATTCTTGGCTGATAGATTATCACCCTATTCTCTTATATAAAGGCAGTGCTGCGCTTGGATTTATTCTGTAGGCGTCTCCCGGAATCTCAGGAATGTCATATCCCGAAACTGACCCTACCGTTCTGTAAACGATTAATTCCTTCACAAAAACACAAAAACTAGAGAGGAATGTTGAACTCCTGTTACTCTATGCGACACATTACACAGAGTACACACTCAAATTGTCAGAGTCTTTCCTCTCGATAATCAGATGATAGCTGATAGCCAGCTTTCTAATAAATAATAACTGATATAACAATGTTTTACTTTTTAATTTATCTGGGAATATATAATAATATATACTTGTGTTAAAATTTGTACATATATATATATATATATATATATATATATATATATATATATATAATTAAGAGTAATGACAATCTTAGAATGTAATTTTATTTTGTGAAGGGATAAACGTTTAAATGTTAAAGTGATAAAACGGAAGAAGGAGAAAAAAGATATAGTTTCACACAAACTACAACAGCTTTCAAAACGTAAAATTTAAAAAAGTTATAACTCAGAATTAACCTTATAAAATACTATTACATAATGAAGTTAAAAAGTATATTATACCATTTCATAGCACTGTTTTGTTTTAATAATACTATTTTCTTTAAACTCAATTTACTGAACTACTTGGCTTGTTTATTATTTAACTATTGTTTTCTCATAAAATGGTTTCTGTGTTTTTTTTTTTTTTTTTTTTTTTTTTTTTTTTTTTTTTTTTATAAAATAATAATAAATTACATTATAACAACCAAATCGAAGTACAATTGAAATGGAAAATCACATTTTTCTCTTCCGTTATTGGAATTTTATTGGATCTTGTTGAGTTACGTCGTCTGACAGAATCTGATTCCCCCCTCCTCTCTCTCTACATATATATATATATATATATATATATATATATATACATATATATTTATTTATTTATTGTTACACCCTCGAAAATGTTAACTTTGGTAAGTATAATATACTACCTTATTCTAAAAAACTTAATTTCATATCAGTTTTGACTTTACCACCGGTTAAGGGTCTTCATATTAGCCACAAATAATTAAAATTTCATCAATAAAATCAAATTCTAAATGTTTTTTATTTTTGTACTTAATTTACATTTTGATAAATTAACCCTGAAGTTATATATATGTAAATATAACGTTTCAAAGTATTCGTGCTAGATGCATAGGTCAACTTTATTATCGTTTTAGGTAAATCAATAAAGTTAAAACGAATACAATCCTGACCATAATAAGAAAATGTAGATAAGCTAGATAGGAAAATGTAAGGAGTACTCAAAAAATATTGTAGGGCGAACTGCCTAAGGAGTGAGTCACACTTGAATTTATAATAGTAATATTAATAGATTTTGACTTTTCGAAAACATACTAGACACACATTTATTGTTATTTCTTTTTTTCTAAATGTAGTTTTGATTTATCCAACAAAATGATATTGGCATGTTACATAAATTAAATTAATTACATTTCATTAAATTTATTCTTAAGTAGGACTATGGCATGTATGTTAGTAGTCGTGTTCGTAAAAATGAATGTTATTGATCTGCTGTCAGTCCCAGACACAATATATTGTTCTTATTAACAGTTTCAATTACACGTAGTGCCTTTTGTTGAGGACATATTTTCAGTATATCACTTATGTCATGGTTTTGCGTAAAATATTAAAAGTTCTTTAAAATTTACAAAATAACGAAAAATAATTTTCTTTGTATTATTATAACATTGTGATAAATTATCATATGAATCCCCCCTCTATCTTATTTAATTGTTAATATTACCCTCTGAATAAATATTGTCTTTATTTATTACAGTTAACACTTCATACGTACATAAAAATAAAACAGTAATTAATCACTACCTTATGTTCTTACTTAGGTCTACCTCACGAAGAAGAACAAGTTGTAAATAAATAATCATATATTATGATAAATTAAAATTTTATTACGTAAGTTATACGTTGAGTTAGTACGTATTAAAATAAATTTCTTTTCGGTGGTTAGTTACCTAATGCATACAAGCCGAGGCCATGTTTAAATATAAAACAGTATATCACTGGAAAAACAACTTCACCTGAAAAACAAATAAATTCTATAACTGAATGTAAAGACTACCTGAGAACTGGTAAAGCACCTGAAAAGTTTAGTTTTTATGTAATGTTTTCCTACAAGTATGTTATTCGATACTACCTTCGAAAACATAGGCGTTAGGACAAGCACGACAATAGTTATTAATGGCAAATTATTGTCCTCATCAATAGATTTAATCTAGTTTTTAAGGGGAATTCTATTTAGCTGTTCACAATCTATTAAAATGTTTTGTTATATTTATACAAATGTATGTAATGCTCCCGAATATAATGTATTTAATATTAATATGAAAGAATTAATCTCAAAACAATAAAGGACACATTTAACTTTGGCAAGTTTAATAAAAAATTAATTACATTTCGGTAACATAGCTGTGATCATCAGAAATTTTTTAAAAATTTTATTTGTTAAAACCTAGTTAAAGCACACATTATGTATATTTAAACTTGTACTTTCTTAATACATTTGGTAGTTGTTTTCCCTTCATGTGTTAATATCAGTTATATTAAAGGACTTCGAATTGTATTATCTCACACACAAATAAATGTTTGATCCGTTGATTTTAAAATCATTAATAGTAAGTTAGATTAGAATTTTCGGTAGGCGGGAATCGAGTCTGACCAAAGTGAAGGGTGGGGGGGGGCGCTACACATTCTTGACACTTTATAAATCGCCTCACGGTCATATATAGTTCTGTTTTGTTTTTCATACCTCAGAGGGTGGTAGCTAAGTTGCCGAAATCTATATAAGGGTTTATTAAACTTACTAACGTCAATTGTGATAAAATTTTAATTGTGGTTTAAGGATTACTTCTTTCATATGGTAATTACCCACAAGGCACCATGAAAGAAGTAATCCCCAAACCACAAAAATGAAACTTTATCACAATTAAATTGATTATATTATATTACGTAAATATTACTATTATTATTATTTTTTTTTCCTATTCTGACTCTTATAGAGTATTCTAGGGCCAATGTGTGGTAATTGCTTCCACTTTTCTATAGTGGAACTTTGTATAGTACAAAGATGACTGAGAATCTGTTCGCTTTTAAATAATGACAACAAAAATATATGCTAATAAAAGCAGTAGGCTTTAATTATGAAACCTACAAATCTTACCTTCATCCAATGGAGAAATATTTTTGAAATGTTATCGATACTCTTTTATATAATTTGCTAAAATATATTTATTTAATTTAAATAATATTACGTCTCGTACTGTAATATGATTTATTTTGTTCAACAGTTTTGCTCCAGTAGCCCCCTTAACGAAAATAAATGTTTATTTTACTAGCATGTCAACATTTTTTTTTGGATTTTAGTTCCAGTCCTTAATTAAAATCACTCAAATTATCACACATTTAATAAAATATATGGTAATTATTTTAGACGGAAGTCATATTACATACCATATGTTTTTTATAGGAAAAGTCGATATCAACATTTAATCTATGTAACCTATGCTTGCAGACATTCGTTAAAATATTAAAATAATTGTTTCTAGGATAAAAACAAAATAAATAGAAAATGTGACTATTTATAGACAATTATAAAAAAACGTGTTGATCTTATTCTACTCACTGCAACAGTGAAACCTACTTATCTAAAAACCTCAATATACAACAGACAGTGTGGCGTTATGTTTGAGGTAATTTTCAATGAGGGTAGACAGTTTTATAAATATTTTCATTTATGATTATGACGTTTCCCTAACAAATGAAATAAATGTTTTTTATTGTAATCTATCTATCAAATAGAGCATTTATTTTAAGATTTATTGGTGGGATACGCTGTGTTCATTATTCATTTTCAAATGAAATGTACGACTGAAATATATTTTTTTAAGATTGTGAAATATTTATATTCAAGTCACCAGTCAAAATTGTAGGCAATTTAGAGAACTGAATTACCAAATTCAATAGCAGATATAGATATATCATTACAGTACAAGATTGGTGGTTGGAAATGAAAAGCATTGATTGTGACGTGAGTGAATTGTGTAATATACGTATGGTTTATCCAAAATATTAACGTAAAATTAAACAATATTATGAATATTATATATTAAATATGTATTAAATTGATGGAATATATTGCGTCTTGATTTTATTAATAAAACGCGAGAAACTATATATATATATATATATATATATATATATATATATATATATATATATATATATATATATATATATATATAATTGAATAAAATATGCTTTACAGAAATTAAATTCGTTTTAAAATTCCACAACTGATTTTGAGTCACATACATTATTATAACTAAAAGAGGGAGTTATTATTTAAAAAATAGACCTCTAGGGTTTTAGTGTTAGATTTACTGGATGAGCAAGCGCAGAATTTCACAGAATATATGTATTTACAGTTCACGATTGGAATTTTTTTTGAAATAATGGAAAATATTGAGGTAAAATACAAGTTAAGATATTACGACCATTGTTTAAGGGATGTACAGAGAGATTTACTATAATTATTGTACAGTACTCAATAGTACAGTAGAAATGTAAGGTTAATGCACTCGATTTCATTTGACAACTCACAAAACCAAATTTCCGAGATAAGCGAGGTGGGAATCTAATCCAATCAAAAGTGGGGGTGTAAAGTTTCATTACATGTTTCGCTGCATCAATCCAATTCACCATACGGTGCGTCAGAAAGCCGTATCTACTTTATGTTGTTGTTTCTTTCCTTCTTATAAATGTTAAATATCAATGTTTTGACCAAATTATTATTAGGATTAATAGCATTTCAATCTGTCAGTTTAAATTCTACAGTAAAGTATTTTTTTCTAATAATAGATTGTAGTTTATGTTTTAACAATCTTTAAAGCTTGCTTCACCTTTTAAAATATTAGTAATTAATCAATATGCTGCTTTCATTCTAGTGATGTCCATTTGAATAGACAGGTTTCGACTCAATTAAGAGACCCGAGTTCTACAATAATTCTCTAACATATTTATCTATAAATATTATATTCGTTATAATTTATTATGTATGAATCAATAATTGTAGGTTAAATTTCAAATATGTGTGTTGCGCTCATTGTGCGATTTAAGGTTGCAGCTGGAACACTAGGGGTTTATCATCTCTTTGCTTATTTACATTTCAAGAAAACTGTCGTAAAAAAACCATTGGGAGCAAATTTAATAATTAACGTATCTCTGAATTGTTTTGTGCCACGATATTATGGTGTGCTGCTAGCTTCCACACGACTCCTGCTTAGGCCCAGGGACGTTCTCTCTAATATTACGTTGCGAAAATGGCCTCAGATAATTTATAAATCGAATACAAAACAATATGAGGTACTTTGGCGTCTGGGATTCATTTTACAAAAATAAAAATAAAAATAAAAAATAATAATAAAATAATAATAATAATAAATAAAATAAAAAACACTGTACCACAATTAAAGACAACAATTTTTTAAATAACAGTTGTCTAGAAAATATTATATAGTTTATTTATTTGTTATATTTGATGATATGTGTTATACACAAGTCGTAATAATTGTTTGTTAAAAATGCTGGTAATTACTAAACTGTTACATTTATATTTAATTACAAAAAAAGTAAATTGTTTTACATCGTTTGTTAAAATGGAAAGGGGAGAATTATTTTTTAGTCATGAAATTGATTGGTGTTAAATTTTAATCAGCTATGCCCATTATAAGAATTACACCTTCTTTGTTTATAACGTAAATAATTATGACATTGAATAATATAATACTATCTTCCACACGGATATTATACTATTTTTTTAAAAGTAGGATTCTTTAAAAAGATAAATTGATTTTTTTTAAATTGTGAACTCAGATTCTACGTCTACAAATTGCAAGGTAGATTTATCTGAAAACAAAATTCAACTGTTAACTACGTACGAATTAAATCTACAAGAAAAATATTCCAACTTTTGATAGAATTTAAATAAGATAGTTTAAACTGAGGAAACACAATCATGAAATTACAAGTCAGAAGACGTAGCTGACATTTAACATAAAAATCCTTTCACAATGATTTAAGATATTCCTAACGTTACGTAAATCAAACTTGCTTAATACCCAGGCAAACAAACAATGATGATAGTCAATCAATTCATAAATATTGTTTTATCAGGAATTATTATTATTGCTAGTAATGTTATTGTTAGGAATTGTCGTTATTGCAATTACGTTATTATTGAGATTTACAGTCATTGTAAAGTATGTTTATAATAAATTATAGTTTCATTATAATATACATAGTACTATACAGAGAGTGGAGTATTGAGAAGTATCTACACACTGAATGGCAGAGAATACTTACCAACGGGGCCATTTGTAATTGCAGAAACCGGCAGCGTAGCCGGAGGCTCAAATATGGACTTATTGGAAGAGAACTCATTGGGAGACCCAACAACTGGAGCTTTCCTGTATCTGTGATAATAATGGTGAGCAAACAAATTGTGTAGGCTATTCTTGTTGAATATTTAACACTTATAATATTGTTTTTTTGTGATATTTTTGCAACAATATTTAGCTCACTTTGAAATGCATATTTTCGCGAACAAACAAATACATTTTTAATATAATAATATATGTACAATAACGAATTATGATATTATTGTGAGATAAGTAACATATCAGAATAATAAAGTATTGTTTCAAAAGTAGCATAAAATAATTATTGCTATTATCATTTAACCATCCATTTATAATAGATAGTTTGTATTATCAATTTAGATATTATGATTTGGAAACCCTAAACTAAACAGATGGTTAATCGGCCTTCCTGAACCTTATATTATATAGTTTTATTTATGACAGCACAAGTGATATTTCGCGGATAACATTATATCATTTGTTTTATAAAAAGATATGAACACTGCGATTGTCTTCTATTGGTAAACAGCAATTCTGTGTTTATATTTTTGAAAAAATATCTTATAGGTTTCTTAAAATTATTATCGCTAAATATAAATAAACATTTTATGATGTACTAGAACAACATCAAGGGTTAAGACGTTTAGTAAAAATCCACGATACAAACGTACTGGTCATGACTAATATAAACAACAATTAATGAAAACTGTGCGACGTATTATTGTTTGATAAAAGAAACTTAAGACTTTGCAAGCCTTTTGAAATACTTTTATTCACGAAAATGTATTTCTATTATTATTAGGAAAATTTTATAATTACAATAGAAAACTAATTGAATATTGTAGAGTGGATAGTTGAAATACACTGTTACATAAATAATTTTATAATTAGAACATAAGTAGGAGCATCTCGATAGCTTCCAATTAGTAAATAGATTAATTGTTTAGATTATATCCAATTAGACCTGCACTAATTAGTTGTTCCATCAAGATATGGGATCATAATCCTTCCTAAACTTCCAATCATATACTACATACTCACACCCTGTCACAGGTATTCTGTTATATCCCTCGTTATCCCGATAAAATAAATAACATTCTGATCAAGTTACCATTGTTATTTCCATGTCATTTCACGACATTTTTGTGGACAGGAAAATAAAATGAAAGCAATAACAATGCATTTTTTTTTATATTGGTAATAGCAAGAATGAAATTATCTTTAAATAAGCAATAGAAATTAAATTAACTTTTAAATGCAATTTTTGCAACAGAGATTTTATAAAAATTTTAATAAAAATTAATATAGTTGAAATGTTTTAAAACAATATTTTCCTCATTTAATGGTATTAGAAATGTTTAGTGCTTAGAAATAAAGGAGTGATAACATTAAATCTTTTTATCTGTATTTTTCTTTAAATGTAAAATAAGGTTACAAAAAAACTACTTATAAAATTATGTAATTGCTAATTAACTGATCTTATTCAATTTAATAATGTTGTATTTTTTGTTTCTCGTTATATAATAGTTCAATTTGGCAATATTATTCCAACGTATAATACAAAGTAAATAATTCGTATAATAATTTCTCATATAATTACAACTGTCGAATTCTATTATTATTATTACATTTAACATTACATTTTACAACATATAATATTTTACTTTAAATACAAATACAATTAAAACAAATGTAATTAAATCAAACGTTGAAAGTAAATGTTTACTCACAATCCTTTTAATGATATTTGTGGAGTTGTAGGCAAGCAAAAATACAGATGCATATTAAAACACTTAGTTTATCAAATTGGATTTTGTTTGAGTTAGGGAGAATAGGGATAAAACGTGTTTGCTCAAGCTTCGCCCGTCAGTTTTCTATTATTGAACGTTTTAGAGTATTGATGTTATTTCGTTTAGAAGATTGCAAAATGATAGAATAAATACAAACACAAAAAACATATTTACAATTTAAGTTTTTTAAATACAGATATATGAAATAACTAACTGTTCATAGCCAAAAGGAAATGTTGTTATAATTATATTTTAATTTTAAGTCGGTACGTTTAAAGTAAACAATATTTTTTATCATGTAGATATGTGTAAAAATAATTGATTTGGAAGATTTTTTTTAAATATACTTTAAAACTTTAATTAATTAGATGTAATGTCTGAGGCGCACGTCGCGTCGGCGGTATTCATAATAAGGCAAATAAATAACCCTTCCCCCCTAAAAGAAATTAGTCAGGTTTTTTGTTTAATTATAATTAATTATTTTCGAAGATATAACCTACTGACAACTCTATAAAGCCTTACACATTAAACAAATGTTTAATACACGAGGATACGTGTTTCTATACTAAAAAATAAATTATTTATTCTTCGTAACTTCTACTATAATCTTGACTTTTATAAGCTATCGAAAAGTATAGCGTGTTATTATTATTATTATTTTTTTTTTTATTTATTTATTTTTTTTTTATTAATTCAATAATACAACTGAGTATGTACCCATACATCAGGAACGATAATCTACATAGGGACCTGCAGATAGACCTAGTCAGAGATGAAATTAAAAAAAAAAACAGGCAAGGAAGCATAAACAACGCATCATTCAACATGAACACCATGCGTACATACTGTTCGATGTCACTCGGGTGGAGAGAAGACTGAAGAGGACCAAGCCTTCATATCTGATGGACTAGAGTGATAGGGAATAACCATTGGATCATATCCCTTACAAGTGTAAAAGTGTGAAGTGTAAATTGTTTGATGGGAAAAGTATAAAGTGTGAAAATTTCTCTTTTACTATGATATTATTTTTATTATACGCAAGTGATAATACCTACTTGATATTGATAGTAAAATGTGAATAAAAATTGCAATGGAGCTGAAGAAAACTTAATGTAATTATTTGACATTATATTGTAATGAATAAAACATGTCTAACTGATAAATTGTTGAATAGTGTTATCGATTAATTTATTTCTGCTTATGTATTAAAAGGGATGTTTTTATAACAAATTACTCTAAATATTGAATATTAAAAGTGCTAATCTCAAATATATAAAAGATTCACGAAATTTTCTCTCTTAAAAAGCGATTTCATTATTAAAAATAATAATCATTCTAGTCGTCACTGAATAATAAACAATGGTGAACAAATAAATATATCAGTTTTCTCTATAAATACGCTCCGTCTATTGTAGAAATAGATTTATTTAATATTATATAGATATATAATAATTGCATTTAAGGAAAGGCTGGATAATATTCCATAGTCAAATAATAACATTGTACCAAATAGAATAGGATAATCCTATTCCATTCCACAACAATTAGAGTCTTCTCATTTTAATTAATTGTGGACAGTCTACTTAACGATGTCTTTTTTTGAAATTAATTCATATTCTTCTTCGCAGATACATTGCTGAAAATGATCTGGAACTAACAATATGATTTATTGCACAGTTTTATGTTCAAAATAATATCATATCTTTGCAAGATACCATGAAATGAAATAAAAAATATACATTTATTTTTGTGGATTATTCTTTATGCTTAACTATTCTACAAAAATAAAGTAAAATTGTGTGAAGTCTCTCACCTCCAGTACATTTGCTATAAAAACCTCATCAACTGACTGCACACTTAAAGCTGTTGTGTTTATAGTAAAGTAAATTGAATTAGTTGCAGTTCGCCACAACACCTGGAACCGCATAGACAGTCAACAATTGCGAGAACTCTTCTACCGAGACAGTACTAACATAAAAACAAGGCTCCCATACATCACCATGTGCAAAATAAGATGTTATCTATTCGTTTTTCATTGCATTACGTTATAACGTTCAAATCTATGTTTAGTATTGTATTCCAATAGGTCACAAATGATTCGGATAATTGTAATTGTTGAATATTTCGAAGTAAAATACAATATGATCACAAGTTCTGCATAAAGGAAGAGCATGTCTGGAAGGAATTGCGAGACGTTACAAACTCAGAATAGCGGTGAACATAATATTTATTGATGCCGTAATGGAACTACAACAATTTTATATTTTTATTTAATCTCCTTAATGCTCTGTAAAAACACAATATGTATAGAAAAATTATAATACAACAAGTACAGCAAAACACATATCACTACATCACATATAATATAAACAAAACCAAATTAAACACATCTATAATATAAAATACACTTACACTTACTTATTTCTATAAAGCATAAACCCAACTCCTCGAAACGCTCTTACAATACTGAAGTGTGGCCTTGAGAAACTCCCCAACCGCGTAAAATACGTTAACCCTTGTCAACATATTTAGGTTTTATCTAAACACTTTTTTGTCTGTAATTTCTTTAAACTCATTTGGGAGCTTTTTCTTCAAAATAACTTCTGTTTCAGATGGAGTTTTCCTGAATGACCTATGTGCCGATCCACGGAAATTATCTCTTCTACGAGAATTGTAGTCATGTACATCCATATTTTGAACCTTTGGACTTTTAAATTGGTAATGTAAAAAAATTATATCAAGGATTTACTTGCAAGATAGGATTATAATACTAAATCTATTAAACTAAATACTGACCAATAATTATCGATATGTTCATCAAAACTTTTGAGTCTATTGTACAATATTCTTCCATGTTGATGGAAAAATGTCAATATAATTAGTCGACTTTTTAATTAATAAAAGATAACCATCATTTTGCCAGAATTAAATACAATATACTTTTCTTCTTTATTAAACATTTACATGTTATTCTTTACACTTTACAGAATATATGGTAAATTGGATAACATTGAACTCCACTACACTATTAAGTTAAACCATAGACAGTGTAACTCTTACATAAAAGCAAGAATATCTTTGTGCAAGTTCAAATTATGTTTGAAATTAGTTGTACCTTTGATTATCCCTCATGTATTTATCAACTCGGAGTTTTTTAAAAATATTAATATCTTATTACAATCCTAATAAATATCTTGAACATTTACAATTTAGTTAAAAATGAATACCATCTCGAAAATCTTATACACAGTCTATGTGAAACATTGTCTCATTGATAGAGCATTGATGGTAACAACGTTTCAATAGGTCAAAGTCCTTAAATCAAGGCCTACAACATTAACATTTATGTTTATACCAAATTTTTGTCTGTGCCATTAATTGCCTTTATAATATGAGATTAATTGTAACACATTATTTACACCAACACTAATAAAGTATTGTTATTTGATAAAGGACAAGGCTTTTGGAATTCTAAAATAAAGCTTCATTATGGAAACAACATGAAATGCAAGTGACAAGTAAACCTGTAAACAAATATCTACTGTAATTCAATAATTCAATATTTTAATAATTAGAGGTTAATTTAGGGTTTGGACTAACTTTAAAACAAGTTACTATTACTTGATATTAAAAGAAAATTCTTAGTAATGTTTTCTCCTTTAACCAAAATTAAGGCAATTGTTATTATTATTACTTCCATTGAGATTGCAATTCCAAATTATAATTATTTATTTCTGTAATTAAATTCACTGATTTCTTATGATATCCATACCACGACATTAACTGTGGAAAATGTTTTATTTTCAATACTGTTTCAGATTTTGTGAAATGTAAAAAAAATATGATTGATCTGTTGTCTATTTTAATTGGAAATCACCAATTAATTTTTATCAATTACAGTCAAAAAAGATTAGTTATTTTCAAACAAATATCAACTTGATTCACAGTAAAACTGTCAGTTCTAGTCATTTGAAATCTACCGTCTCTCTTTTTTAGAGTTAAATTGCGAGAACGTTTATTTATAATATCAATTAATAACGCAATTCGTATTATAAGGTAATCCTAGTTCAAAAAGAGAATAGAGAGGTACATCTCAGACACAGTGATAAACAACGGAGTAATAATAATTCATTTTTTATAGTTAGATCTTATTAAACGTCTTGAGTTATTAAATAAATGATAAATTGTGTATATTTATATCCTCATAACAATAGTGACTACACTTTTTAAACGTAATTTAAAAATTTACAAATTCTAATAAATTTAATGTAAAAATAATATGAGTCTCTTCGATTAAACGGCAATACAACTTGTCTTTTCGGTTATACAATACCACTTGTATTTTGTGTTATACGGCAATACAAGTTGTCTTTTTGGTTATACAACACGACTCATCTTTTCGATTAAACGCCACTACAACTTGTCTTTTCGGTTATACAATACCACTTGTATTTTGTGTTATACAGCAATACAAGTGGTCTTTTTGGTTATACAACACGACTTGACTTTTCGATTAAACGCCAAAACAACTTGTCTTTACGGTTACATAAGCTAATACGGCTTGTATTTTGTGTTATACGGCAATACAAGTTGTCTTTTTGGTTATACAACACGACTTGTCTTTTCGATTAAACGCCAATACAACTTGTCTTTTCGGTTATACAATACCACTTGTATTTTGTGTTATACAGCAATACAAGTTGTCTTTTTGGTTATACAACACGACTTGTCTTTTCGATTAAACGCCAAAACAACTTGTCTCTACGGTTATATAATACGGCTTGTATTTTGTGTTATACGGCAATACAAGTTATCTTTTTGGTTACACAACACGACTTGTCTTTTAGATTAAACGGCAATACAACTTTTTTTCTTTTTGGTTATACAATACGACTTGTACTTTGTGTTATACGACAATACAAGTTGTCTTATCAGTTATACAACACGACTTGTGTTTTCGATTAAGCGGCAATACAAATTGTATCTTCTGTTATAGTTCCTGTTATAGCACGAGTTTTATTTTCGGTTATAAGAAAATAGAACTTGTGTTTCTGTTATAGTACGCCACGAGTTGTCTTTTTGGTTAAAATTACCACGTTTTGTCTTTTCTGTTATACGAAATTACAACATGTCTTACCGGTTACACGACCTTATTAAATTTCGTTCCTAAAGTAGTCTTGACTAATATAATGGAGCTACTTAACAAACACAATACACATAAGAAATAAAAAAAAAACCAAATTTTTTTGATTCAATTAAACAAGTATTGATGTGAAAAGTACATAAATTATAGTTTTATAACAATATTTACCTTGTATATGTCGTTCAAGTCAGGTAAGTTAAGGTTCAATCTATAAAATTAACATAATTCCATTATCGATAAGATAACCTACTATTGAATGCCAGCCGATAACATAACAGATAAATAATTGTTTATATAATTTATTACAAATCCCGTAATTTTAATATGTTTAAATGGTGTTATATATCGGAAAAGACCCAATCTCTCTATATATTTAAGAAGATTTTGCTACATTGCTCTAGTTTTTGATGTGCTTACATCATTTAGTATTTTTTTAAATTTCGGTATATCCGAAGAAGATAACAAACTCTAGATATAAACAATTTTAGGTAAGGAATTAGATAATAAATTACATTATTAACTACATCAAGTATGTCATATAATATCTTGAATGATTTAATAATTACGGAGGTAATAATCACGTCTTCAGAATGAGAATTATGAAGTTGGAAGTTAGATAATTTACATTTAAATAATTCCAAGAATTAAAACACATTATATATGTAATTTAGTACGTATTACAATATATGTCCAAATCTAAGGTAATAAGGATATTTTTCAAATTGTACAAACAATAGATTCAATGTAATTTAAACATAGTGTTTGTTTCTACATACATCCCATTAGGTAAAAAAAATTTAGATAAAGGGTTTACAGATTTTATTTAAAATGTGTTGAAGGTAATCAAAACATGTTAGCTGCTAGTATGAAATTTCGAAATTTGTTCAATAAACAAGTTGATGGTACTTTTGATAACTTATCTTGTGATTTTTATGTTTAATTAAGTGTGTAGCAAGAATGATTTAATCATTTTTCTAGGTTGTAGTTATAATATAAGTATAAACAATAATTGTCACACATTATTTCTAGACCTTGTTGTATAGATATATTGTTTCCTTTTCTGTAAACTGTGGTTATAACACGGCCATTTTCAAAATGAAATAACTGTGCAATTGATGCAACAGATCCATTAACTAAAACATACAGAGACTTCCCATTTGATCAATGTCGTATGGGATTTTATTTTATAACCTTATTTTTTAACTTAAGTTATATTTCAAACAATTATACAAAAAAGATGAACCATTGAATTATTATATATTTACATCTGGTTCACACTATAGTATCGGAGGAAATAAAAATAAAATATGTGAGGCAGTTATTAATTTTACATTCCACTTAAACTTTGAAGAACGTAATTGCAATTAGTTAAACTGATTAACCACAATACTAAATAACTAAATATTTTTATTGTAAATATAAAACTATTTAAGTTGTGAATCTTATTATTTGACAAAATTATGATTAAATAATTGATCAAATTAAACAGAACACTATATCTTTGAAGGAGGTTTAGTTCCACCTGTTAAATCAAAGCATATCAACATTTAATAACTTAACTTCCTGGTTTATTTGCATACATAATAGGCTTATACATAACATTTATAAATTCTAAAAACAACAGCTGTAATTGTATATTCAATTAAATCTAAATCAAAGCTTTCTGGTAAGTAATATATTTTTTTGTACAAACTGAGTGTATTAAAATAAGTAAAAAATATTAATACGTTGATATTATTACCGTAGTATGTGATGGAATCCTACTTGAAACGACAATTCAACGGTAGGATATATCTCACATCCACATTTCATCAAAATGTCTTGTTAATAGCTAACAAAATATTCCATATAGTATAATGACAAAACTAACCTTTCATATCTATACATTCAACAAGTTTGTTTCTCTTGAAATTATACATAAGCAGTTATGATAGCACTGAGACACCAGCTCTAAGAGACATGTTACTCCGACTGTCGTGGTAAGGTAGCCTAATCAAAATTTATGAAATTGATGTTTTAATATATAACTTACTCTATAGAAGAATTTGTGTTAGCTTTTAAAAAAAAAATGTTATTAATCCATCACATACAAAATAAATAGAAAGATCTCACTAAATTATTAGTTTTAAGTTTTAAGCATACATTCATAATACATTATGGGAGTATACAAATAATTAAAAATGAAATAAATAAACGATAATTTAATTCATTTTATTTTATCAATTTATTTATAACAAAACAATCCTTTAGTCACTTTATTCACTATAAACTTTATTTTACAGATATACCATCATAAATAAAAAAGCAAATATTTTACCTTTGAAAGAAATATAGTTTTAAAACGTTTCGATCATAAATTGCTCATGTCAAACAGCTCTATATATCAATTAAATCATAAGATTACCAAGTTCTTATGTCATCCTAATTTACCCACCAACCTAGTTAAAATAATATAAGCTGTAAATATTTAAACATATTTTGTGCTTCTGAAGTAGTCAACAAAAATGTATATGTACATAATATATCGCTAATCACACTCATGCATAGATATATTATTTAATTGCAATAGTTCTGTCTTATTCGATGGTTGTCAAACTTTATAAATATTCGTTTCATACTGGCAACATTTGTGGGATATTCAATTGAATGATTTAACACATGCACATTTATACCATTACATATACATTTATTTAATACCACATTCATATTACCACATCTAAAAACAACAATGTGAACAAGGCTACGGATCATATTATAATTTATTTTATCATATTAGAACATATGATGAGAATGATTTAGACACTGAATAGACAACTTGTGTCAACATTTGTGGAAGACAATTTTGTGTTTTTACTTATTTGGTTTAGAAGTATTACCTATTAACGAAATCTGCGGATATTTATAATATATATATTCCAACGCTGTTTGGCAGTATATATTCAAAGTAGCATTTGTGTATTATTGCAAACTCGTAGAAATATTTTTTTTAAACTAAAATAAATAAATAATATTAACTAGTCTAGGATGTTAAAGGGTTTGATCTCACAAACTCAGTTATTACCTCTATCTGAGATGTACTACACCTATAAGATTAATTTGCTTATAGAACAACTTTTACCATAGAGCTAATTTTTTATTCAGCTTACTGAGACTGTGTTTACATCAGGAACTAAAGATTCTTCAATACTTACCAATGTTTTGCAGAACATTCGAGTAACATAGTAATCTGTCTCGTCATGAAACACCTCAGCACTGAATGTAGTATTTATATTTGCTAGAACTCCATTTAAATTAAGTGTTATGTTTTCAAAGATAAGTTTATTATATAACTTCTTTACACTAACTTCTTTACTTTAAATATAAACTAGAATATACAAAATGATTCCAAAAACTTCTTTTTTTTATAACACAGCAAAGATTATCAGTTATAAAATATAACAAAATATCATCCTTGGGACTTTGAACCACTTTAAATATGAGATTATTTTGAATAAACAAATGTATCAATTTTCATTCATACTGTTTATTGTATATGGGTGTGTGGTGAGTTATGTTGTGTATGTTTGTATGTTATCAAATAGTTTTTAGAATGTTTTTATTGTAAACATGTTTAATGGTTAGTAAACATTATCAATTTTATGTAGATCACAATGGTTAAAAGTGTTTCAACCATATACAAAGTTATATTTTGTTAAACGTTTTAGATAATATAAGATGCAAGCTTTCCTGAAACTAACAATCTGATTGTGGATCCTATTCGGAGAATTTTTCTAAATATATTTGTGGTCATTCTGTCGTCAGCAGCAATTTTTGATTAGTTGACTTTACGAGATATTGTTTCAATAAATGTCATAATCTAAAACAGATTTCATCCCTCTTGATTTAATTCTTACTTATATATGTATGCTTGGTATATATATAATTGTTGTAATTTTTTAAATTATTTTTAGGCGTAAGTTTATTTTATCAATAATATTGTAAGAAAACTAAAAAAAGAAAATACAAATATGATTGATTTAATTCACTATATATATATTAGAAATATTTTGTTAGGAATCCCAGTTAAACTATATGACCTTAGGTGTCACGTGATGAAGTATAACTATTTTATAAACAAAAAATAGGTATCTATAGGCATATTAAGGATTTATTTGATGTCAACGAAGACAGAAAGATACTATTTAAACAGAATTTTAATAACCTAATTGCATGTTCTAAGTGTCAACTAAAGATTGTTGAAGGTGACATGTTGCTTTTTTGTTGTAACAATTAAATATGATAAATTAGTCATCTACACATCGCCTGGTCGTGAATGAAACGTTTGTAGTGAAACAGTGTATATTTTTTTCATTTCTTGATTGAAACTCCCATAGGTCAGATATTAATAATCTGTTGGCATTAGTAGCATTGTTGTATCAGGTATATTTAATTCTAATTTGAATTACAAAAATAATACAAAGAGTCTACTTTAGCGAATATCAAGGTGTAAATATGTAAATTTGAAACCCTTCAGAGAGACAAAATAACTTGAGTTATTATTGAAGTATCTCCCGTCTTGACACTTTGTATTCCTTCTTTAAAATTTGCATAAATTGCAATTCTCAGACAGGTAGGAGTACAATATATATCTCCATTTACAATGGCGAGAGAAGGACAATCATAATATTTATAACAATTCTATATTTATAATATGGTTCGATCAAACATTTTTCATCATTTGTGAATATAAAACGTAGTACATGTGTTTTCGAAATATACATAAACTTAAGACATCAAGTGTTGATCGATACTCTCGAAATGTCATGTATATATTTTTATAAAGAATTATGGTAAGTATACAATAAACCAGGTTATTATTATTAAAAACCAACAATATCCAATAACTTTAAAACCAGAATATCTATGAAATATAGTTACTAGAAAAAATGTATTTTTAAGTTTATCCTTTCCCTTATGGTAAGTGTGAAATAGAGGTGTAAACCCAATATAGTTATAAATAAAATACAAGAACAAAATGAAAAGTTTCAGAATAAACAAATAATTTGTATTGATATTCAATTATAAAGTAATAACTATTTGTGTAATATTGTTTGATCATTCATAACACCCGAACATGAGCTCAAAATTACGTTACCATTACTTGTTGTTAATTGTTTATTTACATTACTCTCCCAACCATTCTACGATTTGGTCTGAAATAAAATATGTCCTTGGTTCATTCTAATAACAACAACTTTTAAAAATTAACCTTGATTTGATTACATAATTCAAGATATTGTGAGATACAATCTCAATACAGAGGTATCATAATAAATAGTGTATATATGTATTTGAGAGGGAGGGAGAGATTATGTGAGAGAAAGTTAGATAGAGGATATTTTTTGTAGATGTCTAAATATGATAATAATGGCTGAAAATATATCGACTTTCACAATTAATTATCATGAATAAGATCTTCTTAGCGTGAAACATAAAGTAATTAATCACGTGTTAATGTAAAGTGAATCGTATGTCATGTAAATCTCGTATTCAATTTATAGAAGTTGAATCAAAATCATGTAAATTGTAAGAATGTAAAGTCGACCAATTTAATTTACTTTCTATATCTTAAAATGAAAGCCAAAATGTCATTATTTCTATCTTCATTCGACTTGTAGGATATGCAATTAGATGAATATATGAGGTTTTTATTAATTTTACTTTATATAAATTCTTCTACGTATTATTGATACTGCTTCATAGTAGAATTTACGATATTCGGTCCAAATGTGTTCAATTATAATAGGATTAATTATTAGGCCTAATCACCTGTTCTTATCACCGATAGGAACAATCAAATTTATGTTTTTCAATTTGTTTTCTCCAAGATTGGACATCAATTTTAAAGAGACGTCACACAGCAGTCCGCGTCTATTATGGGTATTTTTATTTCACTAAAAACAATCGATATTTTTCTGCGAGTATACTGACTAAACTCAATTTTAATAATAATTGGTATCGAAGTGTTCTGCTGCTGCCCAAATAATAATAACACATTTTCCTATCCTACAGCTGTGCTTCATTTTGACTTAAACTCTGTTCCTTAAAAAAAAACAAAGAAAAACAAAAAAAAACAATTAGTCTAATCTCCAATGTAGTCAATTACTTAGTAGTAAATTTGAAAGTCAGCCTACGTCGATAAATAAATCTATTTATTTTTTCGGAATATATGAATAAAACAATTTGAAAAGGTAAAACTTTAAATAGTATTTCCCTTTTATTTTCTGAATATATCAAACTACAATACGAGTTAGGTAAGCATATTCATATCATAATCACATGAGTTATATATAATACAAATAAAGATATATGTAATAACGAAACAGAAGAAATTTCAAACCATAAAAGAAGTAAAAATTACTTATAATTTAGACAGTACTCCTGAGATGACACAAAAGAAAGGAGATTTAATTTTTTCAGCAAATGAATAAATTACTGTATTCTGTAAATAATTAACAGTTTTGAATAAATTTATTCCTTTTAATTTACAACCTTTAACTATTTAGACAATACATAACATTAATATATATGGTTTTAATTGAATTTTATTTGAATTAATATTTTAAAGGAATAAATTATTAAACATTAACACCGGTATAGAAGTTAGAAATCAATCAGTATTATTAACAAACAACAGATAAGTAAACACACAGCGCCAATAGATGGACATTGGAAGAAGGGGGGGGGGCATTTAAAACAAAACTGACATAAGCACATTCGTCAAATGTCAAAGGCAGCTGAGTTTTGACGTTTAGATGAAGTAGTCCGTCTACATCATCTGTTACGTATACATTTTAGCAGAGATTTGTAACTTTTCATAAATATCCATCATTTCAAATATAATAATGCAAAACTTAGAAGTTTTATGGCGTTAAGGTATTTGAAAGTTGACCAATAATTGTATTTGTATTCAAAATTATTATGATCAGCTTTGTAACTTATCTACAAAAGTTTCATTAATAATTTTTTTTTTTAAACAAGTATTTAATAGATATTCATCATAAATTATATATTGTTTATGGTACTTACACTAACGAATTCCACACTTGAGGTTAAAAGAATAACCCAAAAAGGTCACGTAACTGTTCATTTTGAAGGTGAACTGATTTCAAATTATAAATCTTTAACGACTTTTATTCCATTCAAAAGGCAGGCAATTGAATATTGAAAATATTGTATTTTAAACTTAATTTCTATAGTATTAATTTTTATGGGAGTAATATGTTCTTCTAGATAATTCAGCTTGGGGTGTAGAAAAAATATCTCCCAGATTATGGTAGTCACTGTATTATGTGTTGTTATTTTAAGTGATCGAATGAACTACTAAATACATTAATGATAGTAGCCCTGTATTGTTTCCAACAATTAATAAAGCTAAGAACGTAAAGTTACAATATAATTTAAAAAAAACAGCTTCAACCGATTAGTTCTAATTAAAAATATAACTATTAAAAAATACTTTGAACATTTCTTTATAAAATCCTGTTATTCAACAAAAAAAACTTTATATATATTTGGGGGTTTGGAGGATTAAATTTTATCTAATTCAAATTGGTGAAACAATTCTTATATTTATATAAATTTTAGACCATGGTCAACTAACGAAAATTGTTCTCAAATTTAATGCAATTTAATTTAATACTATGCCACAAACTAACCAGAAATAAGTAATTCATATTATAAAACCTACATTGAAATAAACGTTTAAGCGAATAATAAGGTCTAATATATCACAGTTTATCGTTTTAAAAAGTCGATCTTATCTTGTATATGGGAACGAATGAAATATCAGTTTGGGTCTTTAACTTGTCTCTAAATAATAAACCGTAGTGTCTCTGGCATCTATACTACTTCAACCTTTAGGTTGCTCGCTCTCACTTACAAGGGTGTTCGTCCTGAAAGATCAAGGGACTTACTTTTATATGTATCTTTTTTATCATAACATCAATAATTTATGTTTATGTTTAAATACTTGTTTATTGGCGATAAGAATAATTAACAGAAGACCAAATATCAGGAAACCTAGAATATATAAGTAAAAATTATTGTCCTACCAAACCATCTCAAGATACTTAATAACAATTGAATAAAACTTCCTACTGTTCTTCTAGAATATTTTATAATACAATTTATTATTTAGTAAGGACGTCAGAAATATTTATTTAAATATAACTTTAAGTTTTACATTCAATATAAAAGAAAATCTGCCTTTAATTTTTGCGCAAAACAATAGCAAAGAATTAATTTCTGTGCAATTAATATACATATTTAATATACTGAAATACTTATATTGAATTAAACTTCCATTACATAAAAGTTATAGATTGAATATATATTGGAAAATTAAATTTAGTGATAGTTAGTGAACACATACCGCATTATAGGAATTGGATTTTTGTAAAAAGGGAAATCGTTTGAAACGGAATTGTTATGAATACAATCTAAAATAAATACACAAAACCCACTGGATTTAATGAAAAACTAAATTGTTTTCTCCTTTTTTCCAGTAAATTACATTTGTGCCTTAACAATAACTACTAGTTGTATCAAATATATTTGAAAACAAATTCAAAACGAATTCAATAAATGTAGAAATATTGCTGGTAAATGTTATATATATAATAACAGAATAATTATCATTACACAAGACGTATAATATCTTACCATTGAAAAATAAATTCATTATATATTAGGTTTTTAATGCTCTCCGTGTAGATTTAAATATGTAATAGAAATTGATGTAGATATCAATTTTTGGAAAGATTGTTTTTTATTGCACTTTATTTTGAATAAAAATTGTATAAACAATTATGAAGAGCTTTTCTTACAAATAAATTTGTGGAAAAAAAAAACTAAAATAAATTAGAAAGATTATTAAAATATCAAAATACATATCTTACTCACTCCTCATTAACAGAAAGAGAACATATAAATTTTGGAAATTAAATGATTATTTTTTGTCGCATGATATACGTTTACAGCCTCTTCAAAAGTGATTAGATATAATATAATTGTATCTAAATGTTTATCTCCAAGCAATCATTTTTTAGGAATAGTTGATTATTATATTTTAGCAAAGTTTTAATTTCCTCAATATTTACTTAAACTGTGATCACGTTGTGTAAAAAATTTGAAAACCAACCTTACAAGAAAAAACCAATTATAAATTCATAGCTGTTAAAACATTTTAATAACAATTTGCTCAAATATAGCAATTTTAAAACATTAAAAACTACTTTTTTTTTTTAATTAGAGCTTGACAGCTTTTTCGTATAAGTATATACGGTGTGGCTCAAAAAGTCCATGGACGGTTATATATATTTAATAATAATAAAGATAGAGCTACAAAACATGGAATAATGTTACTGGGCATAAAAATCTATTTTAACAAATATTCAGTGATCCCCTACCTCTTCAGGGGGGACGGCCCGCTAGGAGTCGGAAGAATATCTTAAATGTAAGTATAGGTTGATATCCACATCAAATAAAAGTCTTTATTAGTAGAATACAATGCCGCAAACACGAACTCAAACGGACAACCGATCCATCTTTGAAGGAACATAACATCGAGGTAATCCCTAACACTTTTCTTGCAGTGCGGGGGTGCTCCATCTTTAATTAATTTAACTAATATTTGCAAATTCAAGAAACCTTTGAACGGCTGTCATTTTTGACTCAGTTGTCCGTTTGAGTTCGGGCTTGTGGGTCTACGTGATGGTGTTTTGCGGGTGTTCTATTCACCGTAAGGCTGAAGTTGCTATGAGCCATGGACCGCTGGAATTGAATAGCATAGAATAGAATGACACACCAATATATTTATGAACTATCAACTACTCTTCCACTGAAATATTTATCTTTCCTTACTTTATTTCTCAATTAAATGTTTCTTTTGATATTGAAAATTATATCGTTGTATAAAGAGCTGGTTTTATTTCCCATGTGGTTTATAACTTAAACTAGGTTAAGAATATTGGAATATTTTCACTTTTTTTATTCGCCAACGGTCCTCGTTGGTTATATTTGAAACCCAAATGAGGTTTACCTTAAGAAATCGAAATGGGCGCATAAAACTACAAAAAAGGTGAATTTTATCAAAATATTGGACCTAGTATAACAACTTAGCTACCTTGGAATATCTGAAAAGTAATCATTTCCTATTAAAAAAACTAAAATATCGGTTTTTAAGATAAAGTACAATTATTTTTCCCATTAAATATACATCTTAGATTGTATTACCTAATGATGGTATTTTTTAGGATGGGTGTCTAAATTATGCTTTATATGTAGAGTTACCAGAGTTAAAATAGACATATGAAATTAAACTTATTTATCATTAGTTATACTTTAGTAATAGCTTGGCTATTAGGAACGGGTTTTCTTGCGGCGTTTAAATTCAGAGCTTCCCATGATTTTCAAATTGTTTAAATTATTATTATTATATATATATATATATATATATATATATATATATATATTAAAAATCACACACTCAATATATTAAAAATTTGAGGATATTTAGAAGTCACAAAATAATAGTTAAACAAATAATCATGACTAATTATCATTTCTCGTTTTTTTTTTGTTCAAACGACGTTTAGGTTTTAATATAAAATAATAATAACTACAAGAATATATGTAAATATAACGAATATATTGTAGATATCACAATTACAGTGCCACAGTAGTTACTACTTGATTTGCACTTCGAAATAAATAGCAAATTGTAGTGTCGTCTATCAATATGCAAATGTGAACTTAATTGAAATGTATATGTTCAGTCCGTCCCACATTTTAATGATTTCAGATAATATAAATGTCATACCCAAGATCTTTTCAGTAAAAAAAAAAAAAAAAAAAAACCTCCGTAACCTCTGTGCTAACTAGGTGGTAACACAAAAATATATCAGACAAAACTGTATATTTCTGGTACTTCAGGCAACTAACTTATTGGTGACTGATTTACACAGAGGACTTTAATACAAGTTGAGGTAACGCTTGTGGTAAAAAAATATTTTTATCTTTTTAAACAATTCACTAGTAGTTTGTGTAATACATTTATTCATGTATCGAACCACACTACGTTTACTCGTTATTTGTTTTGCCAAATTAGATATTCTCTCATACTTTAGCATTATATAGATATAAAGAGATTACATGTATATTCATTTGTTTTATTACAAAAGCTTAAGTGTGATCACATATTATAATAAAAATTTTAAACTTTTCCAAAAACTTTACACTAATTGTTTTGTAATTTAACCTTTTGGAATGTAATTATTACGTTTGTTCTTGAAATTTCGGATGGAATTACCTGTATGAAATGGACTCCGTTTATACATTGAAAAATTGTATATTGTTTTTGTAATTGCTTTACTAGGGTTGGGGAAATCCATTTCCAACAAACTGTAACGACAAGTAAAAAGTAATATTTTATAGGGATTATTTAAAAATAATCAGAAACTAACCCTCCAACAAAAACTCTCTATAATAAATAGAATTATCTTTTCTTTAAAACGTAACGTATAATTCAGCCGATAAGTGATGTTTGTAAGAATATTTGTGAAATGTTTACTAGTTAATATCAAATTAAAAAAATATATATAGTTTAGAAAAATCGATGTGAAATCTGCTCCATGCAATTTACGACAGTACTGGTGATAAAATTTCACTACAGCCAACTTTTATTACATCACAAGCTGATATTTACGACGGCGGTAACAGAATGTGACATTGTGCATTAAACAATACTGCGACCTAGTGATACAAATTTGTATATATAAATTTGTGCAATTATATTTTACGACAACTTTAAACATAGATTTTATTTCATGTTGTAAAATAGAATTTAATATCTAAGACAAGTTGCATACTATACAATAATGTAGAACACCCTAAAAAGATCCTAGATTTTGTCAGAAGCACTAAGGTCGTTGTAAAGTATAGAGGAGCACCATAGGCTATAAAGCTGACGTGCCAGAGGCCATCAGAGCTTCATCGATATCCCACACAAAAAGTAGAAGAAAAAAAAGATAATGTGAGGCTCAATATGCGGTTGAACAGTTGTACTTTTATGGGTTCAGATTTAGAATACAATAATGTAGACGGAATCGGTATCTGTAGTTATCTGTAGTGAGCCGTTAGATGGCAACACAAGTGCCTGTAATTTCTGAGCTTCAACCCATACCATGAGATGGGCAATCTATTTAGTAGTATGCATAATCAATGGTTGTAATCAATGAAGAGATTAATAGGTTAATAAATAAAATACTATGCTTTACTAATAAACGTTACTACTATGTGTGATAAACTTTGACTTTGTTTATTATCATGAAATGAAATAAAATTATTAACGAAAATTTCTTTCAGATTGCAGTTGGTAAAATTTTAAACGAATAACCACACAAATTTAAAAGTTATTTTTTTCAATATAATAGGAAATTTCTATTTACAGTAAGTTGTATTAACATTAGTAAGTTTTAAAAAATAATATAAAAATGTAAAAATATCAAATTAAACAAATTCGGGGGGGGGGACTTTATGTGGTCACCACATCGAATAAGACAACTTATTATTATAATAAACAGTAAATTTCGGTTATAATTAAAATCGCCAAATAAACTATTTAGGTTCATATTGTAACATATTATAGATAATAGTGAAAATACATGCATTTGACAGTAATCTGTACTGTTTATTAACAATACCAAATTATTGTTATGGAATTATTATTGGCTAATATCAGTAAAATATTATAATACTGTCTAGAACATTCAAATTAACTTAAAACTATAAACAACAAATTGAGTCGAAATGTGCTCGTTTAAAGTTTGTTTTATTGATATTAATGTTATAATTATATGTATATTTAGTCATGAAAATGATGATATCCCTATATTATTATACTAATGAACAAAGATAATTAGCAGAAATGGTCGTCGTGTTGTGATTACACGTATTCTTTTAGTTTCAAGAAGATTATTGCAGGCGGTAAATCATTTATTAGTTATTGTTAACGGTTGAATTAGAGATAACGATCATTTTCAAACTAATGTGTATTTTCTATTTTACATATTACTGTCTCCTTTTATTTTACCTTATACAAATGTGTCATTTTTTATTTGGAAATTAATCCAATACTAAACAAAATGGAAATACCGTTGTTCCAGGGAACTCTGAACTCTTCCATACGAGAAAAAATTGTAGCTAAAGCATATGCAGTGGACAATAAGTTTAGTGTAGTTTATAATTAATTTTTCTGTGAGATTTATATGAATCTAATATGTGTCCTTAGGTATTGTTTTTACTAAAATAATCTGTTATATATGGTAATAGTGTTTATGAACCCTGGAGACGTATTTACATTTTTGGTTCTAACGTGATATAGAGATCCTGCAAGTTAAACTTCAACCCAAAACACCACAAATTAGGTTTGTTGATATCTTCAATTAGGCGTATTATTGCAAGTTTGGTTGTAAAGTAATATGAATCTGTCAGCGTTACTGTAAAGCATGAGACCCAAGGGAGTCTAGAGTTATAACATGTGGTATCGTTCGCTAGGGCAATGTTTCTAAGGGATATAACAAAGAAAACTGGGAAATTTAGAAAAAAAACACGTTGTGTGCTTGTTTGTGTGTGTTTTCTTTCGATTATTTTTCTTTTTGCTATCATTGATTTAGATAATTAATATACCAAGATACACCTCGTTGGATATAAAATATTTTTAACATTCGGAGGAAACGCGTTTTTGATACTAGTGTTTTATTTGACCTAAAATTAAGCTACATCAGGTAGATAGTCATGTATATATTATTGACAATTGACAAACAACTGTGTGCAGAATGTTGGCTAAATGAGTTGAAAAAAGATTTGTACAAGATTATTATTGTTATTACTAATTGTTATACCCCAAAGAGTAAGTAGTAGAATCTGCTGAAAGAAATTACAAAGTAAATCTTTTAATGTTATTTGTGCTTAAGCAAGTTTTTGTGCTTGTAAATCATTTAGAAAATTTTGAGCTCAATTCCTCAACTATCATGGGAAATAATTAGTTGTGAAATATAAATTATAATTATTGAAGGAATTTTTCTATCTTTTTGAGTAAATAAACTTAAAATTTTTTTACGATACATCAAGAAATAGATTAGGGATAATTAACAAATATTGATACAATAATACGGGTAGCTATGTCTTTGATGGGTTATTAAAGAAATTAGATTTAACACTACAAAATTATTTTTGTTTACCACTACAAACAAACATGTTTTAATATTTTATTATTACTATTTATTTTTTTTACAGATTTAATCATTTCTTAAACAATTTTTTTGGCTTCTGAATATCTAACGTAATTATTTCCATAGTGTCTGAATGTCTATAATTTTCTATGACTATAAATAATTTATATATTTTATTTAAATTATGTATGTAGGAGTATTATACATTTTTGACTCTACAATAAAATACTATTATTGTAAATACATTTAAATATAATATAGAATAGGGAATTATTAATGTCTATAAACAGGATTTATAAAGTCATTTATAAGTACGTTTAAATGTACTTTTTTTTAAAATATTTGAAGCCTAAAATACACTTCGCCCATGTTTCGAAAATTATTAAAATTAAAAAAGTGGCAATGAACTAAAATCCGATTGTTTCTCTATATTTACTGATTTTTACAATTGTTTTTACTTCACACTAGAAGATAAGCTAACTGGTTAATATAAATCTTGAAAATTTTGCAAATATAGTGAGGTTGTAATTTACTAATTCTATAAAAACGCAAACAATATTATTAACACAAATATTAACCAACCTATTATTTGCCACTATATTACATAACTTAGCAACATAAATGAAGCCACGTGGTATTAAAAAAAGCTCTGACTTTGTAACTTAATTATAAAAACAGAGCTTTAAGATATTCATGGTTGCTTTTACTAAAACGTCGAGATGACAAACGTAATAGGGTTTTAGTTTTTCTTTCATTTTAATATATAACACTAATAATTTATAAATAATTAAATTAACTTAAACTATTTAATAATAAGTTTAAATGCTTCAAGGTAATATAGTCGCTTCATTTAAATATACATTACTTGTTTTACACCATGATCTATCCCCGCCTTTCCGAATTATGGAATTTTAAAAACAATAATAACAGCGCCTCTTTACTTTAAATAAAGTTAGAACAGTAATGGCGAAAACCACTTAGGTTATTTTAGTCCTAATTATTAATAAGTGAACCTAATCCTAATAAGTTACATTGAATGTAGTGTGCACTCTATGCACATAAGGGGAAAGTTAAATATATTCTAATTCGTATATATGATTTCAAAAAGTTGTATTTTATTATGTAAAGTTGAGTATTAATTACAAAACAATTAATATATATATATATATATATATATATATATATATATATATATATATATATATATATATATATATATATATATATATTAAATTGTAAATAGCGACAATGGATGAAATATTTTGTAGGAAATGTTACTGGAGTTTTCACTTTAAACGTTATCAAAATATGTATATCTTTTATAGAAGTTTCTTATTAAAATATTGAGAATTATGAAAGCCTACCATATGCTGTACTCCGTTAAACATTTCGCATCCTTTCTGTCACACTAACTGAAGAAAATATTGTAAAATTTGAAATGTAACGTGAGCACAAATACCTGTTTGTTTTGAATGTACCCTCTATTCATGCCATTTATTTTGTTATAAAACTTATGGGGACTTTGAATATGTAAAAGAGCAGTTTAAATTTTTGTCGCTTAAGGTTAAAATGTATCTTTTTTTAATACATTGGCATTTATTATAATTATATCTTATGCAATTTATTCAAATTCAAATTTATTACATATATATATATATATATATATATATAATTTATATTTTACAAATATATATTAGAAACTAAAACAGACATGTTATATCAGCACTACTTACAATATATTATTTAGGATTATATGTAAAATACACTTTATTAGTATTAATTATTGATAATACGTCAACATTACCACCATAAAAGGATGAATTCCTTATTATTGTTTGAGATAACAATTTATTATTGTAATAGGGATGTTTTTGTTTTAAAATTTACAATTACTGCCAATTTAAATATACAATGTAAAATATAATTATGTTATAACCAGGTATAGACATTCATATTTTTTGTCCTATTTGTCAATACCTCTTCCCTTATAGTTCTCAACTTTATCCGTTTAATTAATAAAACATACACAGGCATTTTAAATTAGAATATTTATTTTATGTGTAGATTTTAAACCTTCAATGTGTTTAAGTTTTTTTTTTTAATTTGTCTCAGTTTATGAAAAAAAAAAATGGAAAACAAAGTTCACAAAATTATTTTAAATTAAAAATATCTTGTAAGTTTATTATGTAATGTAAAAGTAAGATTATTATATTCTTATTTTTATTCATTGAAATTACTCAAATATCTTAACTGGAGCATAACTAGAGTTACTGCAATGTTAAACCTTTATATTTCAAACTAATGTATTTAATTTCCAAATTCTTAAAAACAATTTTTAAAAATAAATACAAATATTAAGAATGCATTTAATCTAAATCAATACTAAAAATTTAACAATAATACCTATATTTAGAGACTTTTAAGATCATTACAACTTACATTTTGCTTATTTTACATATGTATTTTGGACTCTAAATACTTATCCAATATTTAGAGTCCATATTATCTTCACTCTCTTCAACTCATACTCGAATCACTACACGCTAAATTTTCTTTGCTCGTTTTGCGACAGACCACATTTTTTTTTTTTTTAATATTATTTTTTGTTCTTTGAGGTTACAAGCTGGTCTTTTTTAATGGTACAAGTTTCTCCAACACCTCCAATGGGTGAAATATGTTATATGCAAAATATATAGATAGTAGTTAGTTCTAGTCAGTTGATTCCAGTTTTTCGTTAATGCAATATTATTTAATTTCATTAAAATAAATATCCGACAAGGTAATGTAAAGAAAAGTATCTTTCGTCAGAATGTAAATGTTCACACGCGAACACATACAAATCAAAAGTAACATAAAAATAGTTAATCGGAATTTTCTTTTAGTGACGCAATTTTATTTTGTAAAGTCATTTTTATCAATCGTTGAGCAAGTTTGATAAGCACAAAAATCTCTTTATTTATATTTAAAACGACTGCTATTTAAAATATTTTAAATAGGTTTACCTTTAAATTTAAATAGATGTATCCTTCGCAGCAAGCCATAATTAGGAACGTATTATTCACATTATGTAAAGAATACGATAGCTTTACTTTAACAAAGGCGAAGCAATTAAACAAGAGAGTTAAATATTTTGTATTTATCGTTACAAAGGTAATTTTCTCTAGTTAAAATTATTCGTCGGGAATTGTATGCACTGAGTTTCTAGCGGGTTACGAGAGGGTGTGGTTAAATATTATAGAACCACCCGCCACTCAGCTGGTTATAGGCAGAATCAAAAATTGATTTTCTAATTTTCTTTTTCATCCAATATTTATATTTTTTATTATCGCTTTCTGTTTGCACACGTACAATATTAATAATCTTTCTTATATCATATCATTTTTTTAAACTTAATTTTGGTTATTTTGTCATAATCTAATCCGTAATTTCTGTAAAATTTTATTTTTAGGGATTGACTTATAAAGTTATTTAGTAAATACAAAAGTAAACACGCTGATTTTGGTAACAAAGTATATTTTTCAACTTTTAGGTTTTGCCTTATTTTTTTGTGTAATTTTTGTGTGGTTTATATTCAGAGTCTATAATGGAATGAGTACATTAAGGATTAGAACTGATTGTCAAATATCTTATTGTGGGATCCCTTGAACTATCCATAAAAGTGTTAAATTTATTATTTGTTTTTGTTATTATTGGTAAAAGACCATAAAAGTGTTAAATTTATTATTTGTTTTGTTATTATTGGTAAAAGATATTTGAGATCATTTAAACCTACAAAAAAATGTGCTATGAGAACTGGATTTATAAATACAAAAATAGACGATTCCATAGCATAATAAAAGTAATATAAAATCTACATCCATTTAATTGAATGTCCATGTAACGTCGATTGCCATCGTCAAAGCTAAGATATGACATATTTCAGAATATGGTAAAATACTACAGCTGAATGCCCAAATCATATTGATTGTGGAAACTAAATCTCATAGTGAAATCTTTAATTGCCCAATGAGATTGTATTCATTTTATTAAGTGATTATTATATTGTTAAAATGATCTTTCCCAGGAATATTAGAATAAACTTAAAGATTAAGACAAATGGAAAAGTTGTGTATTATGCAATAAATGGATGATATCATCAAATATTTTGAGGCCATAATTTATAATTGAAATAAAACATTACATAGATCTACGTTTAATGTGAACTATTAATAATAATGCCCATAGAATATATATATATATATATATATATATATATATATATATATATATATATATATATATATATATATCTTATAGTTAAATCTAAGTAAAAATAAAAATAAAATAGTTGTTGAATACGACAGACGATTTGGAACTTACTTGTCAACAGTAATGATCATATACATAACATACGACGAAGTGTTTAATATACGATTAATAGTCGAAGTTTCGAGAGTATCATTCCACTCTCAATCAAATCATCTATCGTTATCAACTGTAGACCGTAAAAGAAAAACAGAACAATAAATAGCCTAGTAGCTTAGGGCCTTTGATGGACTCTAAAACTAAATCTATAATCGAAGAAAAGTACTCAAGCCTAAAACTAGACCTAACAAGTAAAAGGAAATAAGAAAAACTGGATCACCAGAACCACAAAAATTACAAAGTGACTTGTGGTAGACCTGGACCCTATACTATAGCCCATCAATGTGCATGAACAAATATAGGCTACGACCTATTAAAACCTGATCAGAAGGCCCATCCCATCAATGTGCATGAATGAATATAGGCTACGACCTATTAAAATGATGATCAGAAGGCCCATCAATGTGCATGAATAAATGTAGGCTACTACCTATTAAAACCTGATCAGAAGACCCATCAATGTGCGTGAATGAATATAGGCTACGACCTATTAAAAATCTGATCAGAAGGCCCATCAATGTGCATGAATAAATATAGGTTACGACCTATTAAAATGATGATCAGAAGGCCCATCAATGTGCATGAATAAATATAGGCTACGACCTATTGAAAACCTAATAATATAAAACCACAACATACAACAAAGGACGGAAACCGACTGATTGTAAGGGATGGAACCAAGAGGAAATAGTTCTAACTGTTCATGGGGTAAATAACCTTTTTTTCCATTCTTTCAAGAGTTTTGTATTCGATCACATCAACATTATAATTTTTGAACTAAGTGTCAAAATTTCTACCATATTTTAAGTAGAAGAATTTTTATCCCGGTTCCTAATGCTGTTTCATGGCCTTTTTATCTAAACTTTATATCCGGAGTTGGTTTATACTCTTCCAAAGTCTTGTATTAGTTTTATATAAACATATTATGGTCAATGTCCCTTTAAACCAATCCTTTAATATTAACAATCACTATCAAGTAACTGTAAAATCAGAATACAACCAAGATATAAAAATATATGAAGTTATAAATTGAAACGAAACTAATTAAACATTCAAAGAGGTAAAGTTATTCGCGTAAGAGTCAGACGTATAAATATGTTTCCTTATGTACAAAATAATCACTTTTAAATGACAATAGATATGGTATTGTGTAAATGTGTGTTTACTCAAAATGTTTATTGTCGTCCTGTGTTAAATTTATTCAAGACGTAAACAGTAATATCAAAGTCAACGGTGATGCAGTTAAAATAGGAATTGTTTATCCACAATCCGTGCTTGTTAATAATTTTCTTTCAATTCTACCACTTACAACAAGAACCAGGATATACATGTAAATCCAGTTTTCAGTTTTACATGACATATCCTTCTACACTCTTTCCCTCTACGTGGCAATGCATAAGTATTTTTCTCAATTGGATCTGAATGTAAACTATTATTTTGCGAAAATAAGTTAGATTTATAATTTGTCAAATACTCTACAAGTAATATTTTACAAATTATTCATATAATAAAGTACTACTTGAGTAAAGGTGAGTACTTCCCATCAGATACATTATAAAATTCAATCATAATGAGTACGTGTGTAGGATACCGGAGGAACTCTTCCTGGACCTACTCTTTTCCTCGTTTAGTCTTGGGTAAGATGCCACTCTTCCATCCAACCTAACCTAACCAACTTTTGTTATTTTGCTACCATGACGCTATTAGAGGTAAGGGCTTGTTGTGTCTGTTTTCTTCCATTTTTTATAATTCGATGATGACAAAGATATTTTTTTCAAATTTTAAACGACAAGAAAACATATATTTTATAACAAATTTTAAAAAATAAAAGGGATTTTTTGTTTGAGTTACCCTATAAAAATTACTACTTCATAAATTAGCATTCACCTAGCATTCAACAACTTAATTTTAGGTCATAAGCACTGCTATAAATTTCCATACAACAATCTATTTATTTTAATAATAATATCATGTATTAAAATAACAGTAATAATATGTAAAATATTCCTAATATATAAAATTAAAGTATTATTATTTTTAACACGCAAGTTGTTATAAACGTAAATATAGTGAATATTAAACGTGTAGAACTGAAATAATCTACGTTGTGAAAAGCAATATACCACAAATTAAGTTTATTATTTATTCATAATAACAATTTTATTAAAATTTTATTTTTTACATATTTTAATTCATCTAAAAATATAAAATCAATAAATATTTAGGAAATGTTTCATATAATATGTAATATTATTTGCATTTAGTTAATATCAAAAAATGATTCTGCTATTAAAAATATTTTAAATTAGATAAACAATATATAAATAAACATGTTACTTATGAAGTGGTCAATTTAAACGAAACTTGTAAGCTAAATAACTTTGAATTACGATTTGGATGATACATTGTTTAATTGATTATTCTAACCAGAAAGTCACATATTTCTGAATAAAATGGATGGATAGCTGTGAGTTAATAAGACTACTTCGTCTGAGCGTCAAAAATGCATCTACCCTGGGAATTTTATAAATATACTCGTTATTTGGTTTTTAACAATCCACCTCACATCCTCGAGAGAATATTGATGGCTACAATGTTTGGTATTGAGGTAATATATTAATTTATCAATCTGTTTATCTACCTCATCTTCCGTACATCTGTTTTATGGGATTAACTATTTTTTAATGAGTTGATAGCTTAAAGGTTGTAAATTTAGAAATATACTTTTTATTTCATTGTAATTATGTATATTTACAAAACTTATATATTAATAAAAATAATGTCCAAAGCTAATTTTTCAATGTTCATTGATGTTTTGTTTGAATATGAAGCAATTTAATTATGACTACAATACAGATAAATAATTTAGTTCACCCTACGAGAGTAAATGTTGTACCGCTCGTCAAACTTCATATAATGAAGACAAAGGAAATTTGTTTTCTCATTTATTAAGCATTACGATCATAAGAAACAAAGCGAAGGGAGGAAAAACCAGCGTGAGTCTAAACTCAATACACACAGAGACACCCAATGTGTATGACACTTGCTTCCTACTTGACTGCATATTTGGTAAATTGTTCCATATTTTTCATTGTTAAATAAAAAAATCTTAATTAATTGTTCATAGTAACTTAATAACTTTAAAATTTCCTAATTCTATACCATTGCCTAAGTCTGTATAAGTTGAATAATTCCGTCTATTTCGCAATTTGACAACTTCAGTAAACAATATTGTTACCCATTCCTCCAAAGTTTAATCAATTGCTTAAAGCTGAATAACAAGTTTCCACAATTTAGTAATCCAACTCAAATTGAAGTTATGGCAACAGCTCCTTCTAATGGTTAATGCACTATAAAATAAACGCAAACTAAACTATTTCACAAAATTATAATATCCCTAAATATCTAATTATTGTATTTTATTATAAATATAACATACAACTATATGTTATAATTAAATACAACTCACTGTCTTTAGTATTAATAAAATAATCTAAACATTATTTCATATAAATATATTAAAAATATTTAGTTTTAAACTGGACAAATATTCTAAAAAACCGTAAAAATTCATTCTTTCTTTTCCATATTATGACAAAACAAAATTATTGTGATCTAATTCCCAAACGTGTGTGTGTGTGTGTTTGGATGGGTGGTATGTTTGTGTGTGTGTGTTTGTGCGTGTGTGGGTGTGCGTGCGCGAACGCGTATTTCTTTCTTTATTATTGGATTCAAACAGTTGTTTTCGTTTAAGAAATCCACAGAAATTTGATTACGGGGATACGTGTATTACAATAGGAAACAACTCTCAACAAATCCTTATGAAAGAAGAAGCAAACGGTCGATGAAAATCTAGACTAGAGTAGTTGAATAAATGGACTTTGTAATAAATTAAGTGGTGGTCTTTTGAAGAACCTTAAACATCTCGAAATTCATAATGGAGCGTATGGTTTAGTGGGTAATGTGGATGAACCGGCAACCGGGACGCTCAAAACTTTCAACGGTGCCTAACGCAGATGTAACACCAAACCAATCTTATTTTCCCAAAACCTGTTCATCCTAACATTTGCTTTACATATTTTTATATATCACGTTTAAAATTTATAACGAAATTTTACAGAAGACACATTAACATAGTGAGTATTACTTTCTTAATTTTCCTTAATTTGGTATTATTTATTTTACTTTAAATTTATGAGAAATATTAACATCTAATATTTTTTACTCTGTTGACAATATTTTTAAAATTACCTATCAAGTTCTATACTATAAAATAAAACCTATTTAAAGTACTAATGTTGTATAATTGGTCTGACAATGATTGGAGTTATTAAATAATTATAAAATAACCATGCATTTCTAAAATAGGTAAACATTGATAACCTGATGAATAGATTGGAGGAATATTATTTTTATTAGTGTCTATCGACCACGTGTCACTTTATAGTAAATTGCGTTGTGTTCTATATAACGTCCATTCACGTTCTCGAAATAAAAAATGTTGTAAAGGGAAGTTTCGTTTATTTTATTCAAGACATAATTGTATTGCATATACCTTATAAAATGAATTCAAAACACACACGTGTGGAAATACAAAGGTATGCAAATATACAACTAACCTTTGAGAAGGAATATTATGCATCCAATTTAAATACAACTTAAAGGAGAGCATATCTCATGAGTTCAATTTCATAACTCTGTAAACAAAATGTTAATAAGGAAAACGGTCGTTTTAGAAACAAATTGTCTTAATCCTGGTATTTGTATGAACCTGTCAGACTTTTTTTAGAGTTCATAAGACTCTTAAAAACATTAAATTATGACACCTCTCAAATTTGATATTTCATAAAAACAAATCTGAAAGATAAATATTGCTTGGCTCATTTTGAAGTATAACCCAGTGACTATATTGTAATGAATAAAGAGATATGTTTGGGGTTTAATATAAAAATCTTTTTTTTCTGTAAATTAATAACATATTTTATTTCACGTTTGAACTATTCACACTCTAATGTTAGCATTCGAACGAAATTACAAATCAAAACTTTTTTATTCAATATAAAATTTATTTCCACAAAGATTTACGACTCCAAAACACAAAATTTTATATGTGTTTTTTACATAATGTTTGTGTGTTTTAAATGTGTTAATATATTTCATCTACGACTAGGTCGAAATGTAGTCATATTGATTCTGCTATATGAATTTTAACAAAGTTTATTTGGCTGCAGGTTTACTTTAAGCAACCGAATTACGTTAAAATGCGATTTTAAAGGCTGTTATAATTTGGTTATATTTATGATTTCTTCTTATGTATACAAACATTTTTGTTTACACATTTTGTGTTTCTACTTTTTGTAAAAGAAATGGGATTTGAAGTTTACTTTAAAACGACGGATTTTTAAAGTAATGATGACATACAATTAACACCGACTACAAAGAATGATAAAGAAAAATTATCAGTGGAAAATCTTGTACCTAACAAATATAAACGCTTATGAGAGAACACACACAATTATTTTATTGCTATATATTTTCCAATATTTTTTAAACCTCAAATTACCGGCTTCAGCAGTCTAATAAGCATTCAAACACACTTAACATAATCAAAACAGGCTCACGATAGTCGAGTTTAATTTATTGGGGGTTTTCCACATAGTTAAAGTTAAAACGCATTTTGTTTTTATGAAGTCTGTTTTCAATGTTTTGTGGTGTTGTTTTTACTCAAATTATGATAAGTAAAAACTTATTTTACGCTATATTACTGGTTCTATATGGAGAAACGTAAAACTATGGTTCTCTCAATTGACCTTTTGAGAACTTTACTTGTGTATAGTTATTGACAGCCTATACCGCTGGAACTGGTAACCTGAGATTACCAGAAATAGTTTGTTGAGGAAAATATACATTCTATGAAATATTTCTGAATAAATATATTAATAACATAATTGTTTTACTTTTTGTGTGCCTATATATCTATTCCACAAAAAATGGGTTTCAATTGTCTCACTGAGCAAAACTCTCCCCAAACTTTTGAGACACTCTGTAGAATCACATTTTCAAATTGTTAAATAATGTTGTATATTACTACTTTACAACACACTTATGACATTTAGAAGTGATTCCGTTCCTAGCTTAAAGATTATCGTAATACAATCGTTGTATAAAATGATATTTCTAAATTTTGACTTTATACTAAATTACTCTTCCTTTTAACAACTAGTTATAGAACTCACTTTAAATGTTGCTTGTCTTAGGTATCAGTAGGTTCCGAGATACATTAGCTATCCCCCCCCCCCTATTATATACAAATGAAATATAAACAATATTTTATTTAACTGTCCCTTTCAGGTACCACATACTACTATGATTTACGTATTTAATAAATAATATCCTTTTTATATCTATACTCACATAAAATAATTTTTATTTTTTTATGTACTTTGTATTTTATTCAATTATAGAAGAATTTATTTAAATTGTTCATACTTTTTTTAAATCATATATTTTTGTTTACTATCCTGAATGTCAGAGTTCTCCAATCATTTTCGATTTTTCTTTTCCTCTTTTACTTAAAATTTATTACTTTTAAATTCCTATTGTTTAAAATGTTTACGTGTTTTTTTTTTTTTGAAGAATCAATTGCTAATATAACAGTTTACAATTTAAATTTTCACTAACAATTTCACATTATCTTTAACCGATTTCACGACAATTTAATTTTAAGCCTTAACTTTGTCGGAAATGACTGTTTGAAGATTATAAGCTTCAGTTAAATAATGTTGATTAAAAGTCAAATAATTTTTTCAATGTCCAATTATTCTACCTTGAGTCAGTAAACCTTTTAGGGAATACTTATTTAGCTAAGAGAGACTAATGTCTCACTGAGTTAAAATTAAATTAAATAATGTTATTTATTACCCGACTCAGAATTCTACCCAGATTACAAAAACTATTTGGTCTTGTAAAATGGGTTTTACAGGACATCTGTGTACAGCATCTGGAAAGTTAATTTGGCAAACAATAGCATTTCAACGCAAAATGCAAACAATGTAAGTTTAATATAATATTTTGTTCTGTAAATAAAATTATTTCTTTCTTGTATGAAGTCTGGAATAATTTAAAATGTTCCCCCTTTATCAGGAATAATGGCGACAGAATATTTTGTAAGATCCATTTATAGTATTGAAGAGGTTTATATATTAAAAGCCACATATAAAATCGTACTTACGCTGTGCTCCACCTCCGTCATATTGGATTTAACTCCGATAAGAATTGAGAAGTTGTACTTGATCTATTCTCCAGTACACTTGAGCAGTTATACTGATGTCATTTTTCGTATCAGAGTTACCGTTAAAAGATCATTTTAAAGCTCACGTGAACGCGGATGTTTCCCTTTTTTAAATTGGGAATAATAATTAGTGGTTGAACAAATGGAGTGGACATTTGTAAATCGATTTTCTATTTTGATATTGTTTTGTGAGTTAGTGAATGATATTTTCGAAAAATTCAAATAAGGAAAACACTTAGTGATTTATTATCTATTAAAATAAATAATGCCGTGGTGTCTAACTAAAAAGTAAAAAGTAGGGCAGATACAATGGATTTAAATGAAAAAAAAACGTACCCATGCGTACAAGGCTACCCTCGCGTGTTTTAAAAGAGAACTAATCACACGCGTAGGAATTTAGCTTTTACCACTGATAAGCCTGTGTTTTTTTTTAAAGTTTCATAATATTACTAAAACTACAACACGGTTATTCTTAAAATATTTCGTAATATTTTACATATTGGCAAATATAACCAATAATATTAACTATTTTTTTAAAGCATTTATAATCTAAGTTATTTCTTTACACTATTACTCATTTTAATCTAAATTACTAGCCTTTTCGACATTGCAATCATTAAATCATTTCATTGTGTGACGAATAATATTAATTACATATACATTTGTTTAGTTACTGCGATTTCCTTTACGATAATGAATACAAAACATGTTTGGACTTTTATAAATTTTGTGTTTTCTCTTAACCTAATGTACAAAGAAATGTGTCTCGAAGATTGAATTTGGTACTAGCAAAATAACGCCATTTTTCCCTTGTACGTTCAGATAACTTCGTTTATTCTTTTATACGTCGAACCTTTTGTTTCGTCTTTCATTTTATTCTACGACTACATGGTTTAGTCTTCTTGCAAGTTGTATTCTGAGTTCAAAATATTTTTTTAAAGATTTTCTGTTCCTTTTAGTTTCAGTTCATCTTATAACTAAATGTATATAAACAATAATCAACAACTCCCCTGAAGTGATCTCCCAACATTTGTGCCATTTTTCTACCGTTTTAAATCATAAAGAGCTATACTGATATTAGTGAAGTTTTACATTTTCCTTTCATTAATAAAGATTCACGTTTTTGTTAAATTCTCGGGTTGGAAAAATGTAAAGTACTAGCATGCAGTAAATATCCTCTCAAAATTACCATCACTTTTTGAAAATTATATACTAATTTGGACTACCAGAGTGGTAATTTAGATTATTT
This sequence comes from Aphrophora alni, assembly GCA_963513935.1. Taxonomy (NCBI): domain Eukaryota; kingdom Metazoa; phylum Arthropoda; class Insecta; order Hemiptera; family Aphrophoridae; genus Aphrophora; species Aphrophora alni. The sequence continues at coordinate 134,617,239 of OY740768.1, read as the reverse complement.
CCAATTATCAATTAATTATCTCTAAATATGATAATTTTTAGTTATAGTTACAAAGTAAATAAAACATCGTGGGTTTTAGATTCAAGATATACAATTAGGAGTGAGAGTGAGAGTGAGAGAGAGAGAGAGAGAGAGAGAGAGAGAGAGAGAGAGAGAGAGAGAGAGAGAGAGAGAGAGAGAGAGAGAGAGAGAGAGAGAGAGAGAGAGAGAGAGAGAGAGAGAGAGAGAGAGAGAAATTTGATTGGAAGATATTAGAGTTAAAAAATTGAATAAATTAAATTTTTATGTTAACAAGGAAAAAATTGGTTTTATGATTTTAAACAGTTGTAATTTGATTGAACCGGGATTCATATAACGTTTAAATTCCAGAAAACATTTCGAATATTTCAAATTATATTTTATATATTGGATTAAAAAAAAATCAAATAAATATTTCGAATAGATACAAATATTGAGGTAGTCAAACATCCTCAGTATCCCCCTTGATTAGATTTGTATTTGATAGACGGCGGACTAGTTTGATTCAACGTCATTCCCAACGTGTTACTGAAATTCATCAAGCACTCCTATAAGAGTACAAGAGTCTGGGGTTAACGGAAGCCTATCTTAGCCACCACGTAAATCACCCTACACATAAATATTACATCTTAGGTACTTTAATCCTGCCAAACAAATCAGTACACAAGGAAACCAGCTATGATAATAATTTTATAATTATAAACATGTTTAGCTGAGTTCTGTTATTACCTAATAATTTGTTATATATATATATATATATATATATATATATATATTATATTTGTAGTTGTATGTATTATATATGGTTTATCGCAACTGTCTCTCCTATGACCAACCAATAAATGTATTGTACAGTTAACCTGATATTATTGGACCTAGAAACTAACAAGACCTAACTCGGAACTAATGTCACAGCTAATGTTAGCTTTGAAATGTGAATAATAGATAGACCTGTCTGTGATCCTTCATCTATGTTCAGACATTTTGTATGCGTCACAAAACTCAAAAGTAGATGATATTATCACTTACTATTTCCAATAGGTGGGAAATCTTCAAGCGAGACTATGAATGTTATAAAGATTCTTAAGTAGAGAAAACAATTTAAAATTAAATTAAATTTTTATTAAAATAAATTTTAATGACAAATGTATTTCTTAAACGTGAACATATTTTGTGCATATATGCTTAAAAAAAATCTTCATTTTAAAATCGGCACAATTACAGTTTACTTAATATACTATGAAACACAATTAAACCTATTTTTCCCTATTTAAATATTACACAGACGTGATACGTTTCGTAGTCAATCGTCGTCTGTGTTTTTTGTAACTTAAATTGTTATGAAAGAACATCTTCTTCACTCCTTCTACTAAAGTTTACTCAAACTGCTTAAAGTTAAATTTTCAAGTTTCAGTTATGTAACAGAATAACATAAGTTACAGTTCTGACTAACTGTGCTTCTGATGCATAGTCTACAATAAGACATAAGCAAACTTTGTACAATAATCATGCCTCAAAATACCCGATTACTCGCATTATCTTTACATATTAGATACATATAATATGAGATATTACTTTAATAGAAAATATATCATAAATTTCATAATGTCTTTAGAATGCTTTAAAATTAATCTATTACTAAATTACTTACGTCTAGATGTAATCTGTATACACCATAATTTGTGAATGGATCGTTTGCAACAATATTGGTGTTGGGATTAAAAATGTAGTATAGGCTCCCAGAAGTTCGGTGTGCTATTGTATATCCAATTTCTCTAAAAAGTTTACGCATAGGGTGTTCGAGGTAGCTGCTATATTTCATGGAGAGTGTAATGTGTGAATGTGTTATTTCATCTGATGATGGTATATGTTATACCGAAACAGCTGTAATGAAATATTAATAAATACTAAGCACAATATTGCTACTAGACGTAAGTAATTTAGTAATAGACAGTAAATATGTTCAGTAAATATGTTCTATCTGTTGTCTGATTTAAGATTATGCTAATTCTAGATGGTATTACATTTTAAATCTATTGAGGTCAACATATATTTGGAACTCATGAATGATTTTTTTAGAAGAATGAGCCACTTATATTTCATACACCAGAACATTTAAAAAAACAAAAACAAATGAAGAATTCCGTATTTTTGATTTGCTTCTGACATGTGGACTCAAAATATTTATACTGAAATGCTTGTTCGTTGTAGATATCTTCTATTGATTATTAACTTTTAATGTTCAGCGGAAGGGAGGACCTTGACATCTTATTTTAAAAATATATAAAAAAATAATAATAAAGGAAAAGTTGAATGACGGTATCATTTTGGATCTTCATGAATACATGGATCTGGTTTCCTCTCCAGAAAACTGAATTAAGTAACTAAACTACATTTCACTAAATCTCACTAATATCATCTAGACAAATGTTTCAATATGGATAGATATGTCACCAAAAAGTTTAAAAGGGGAACTTTATTCAAATCCACACCACAGATTCACCATAGCCACTCAGTCAAGAACCATTGTCTTCCTAAACGGTGGATTTAACAAACTCATCCGCAAGTGAACTTTAGCTGTAAAGCTCCAATTATTCTAACAACTTTCGTTTTTAATCTTAAATATTTTTTGTAACGGCTAACTGACAGAACCCGAATGGGGTGTAATACTTGGAAACACGTACACATTTTGTCGAATCACTAAAGTCCTGCAAAATCTATTACACATTCTATAAACCTCATGGAAAGGTGGGAGTTTCAACTTACTCATTAAAATTCACCAGATCAGATACCTACATGGATCTTGCATTCTATTTATATTAAATGGAGAGCCTATGGGCAAAGTGCGGATGTTCCAAAAGTCACCAAGTTAGTGGCGGTGACACAAATTTCGATTATTTTCCGTTTACCTTGCTCCCTGATACTTAACCAATAAACTGGATTTAGTAATTCTTACTAAAAAAATTAAAAATTTTTTTTTTTTATTAATATAGGTTTCTCAAGGCATATAAATCTGCCAGCTAAATGTATACTTCAGATTTAAATTTTATAATCTTTTATCTCCAGACTCGGAAGGGCAGCAGCTCCAGTAGTAATATGCTTTATTGTATAGTGTATTTGTATTTATTACGTCAATCAGGTATACATATCGAGAACACGTTTAGATTATGATATTATAAATTAAACACATTTATTTTATATAAATACACAATTTACTCGAAGTAAACATTATTATAAATAAATTAAACATAACACATGTATAAATAACAACACGTTTATATGATATTTGTAGAGCTAAAAATACACTTAAAATGAATAAAACACCGGTTTAGACAAAAATATTTTTCTTCTTTTATATATCTAGTAGGCTACTTTGTTGCGGAACTTCAAACCTGAGCAGTGGATACTGAATTTAACTAGTTTTATTCTAAGAATTAGGTGGTTAAGTAGGATTGAGTGCTTCCGATACAATTGACATAGTTCGGTTCTGGAAAACGTTTGTTAAAAATAGCCTCCACAAAACGTCACACACAAAAATATTCACAACTGTACGTGTGTATGTGAATTTATTTCGACAGATAATTTAGAAAGAAAGGCGGGAATAAATGAATCAGAGTCCAGTGTATTAGGGAAAAAATTTATCTCCATAAAATATTTTTTATATATGCCTATGATGTTTGAAAGTAATAACAAATGATACGTAGAATTTGTGGGCTATATAGAGTACGTAGCGAGTGTAGAGTAAGTAGGTTAGATTATGTATTCTACATAGGTTTGTATGACAGGTAGTTTATGTATTATACGTAGGTTAATATGGCACGTAGATTGTGTAATATAAGTTGGTTATATATGGCACGTAGATTATGTATTCTACATAGGTTTGTATGACAGGTAGTTTATGTATTATACGTAGGTTAATATGGCACGTAGATAGTGTAATATAAGTAGGTTATATATGGCACGTAGATTATGTATTCTACATAGGTTTGTATGACAGGTAGTTTATGTATTATACGTAGGTTAGTATGGCACGTAGATTGTGTAATATAAGTAGGTTATATATGGCACGTAGATTATGTATTCTACATAGGTTTGTATGACAGGTAGTTTATGTATTATACGTAGGTTAATATGGCACGTAGATTTTGTAATATTAGTAGGTTATATATGGCACGTAGATTATGTATTCTACATAGGTTTGTATGACAGGTAGTTTATGTATTATACGTAGGTTAATATGGCACGTAGATTGTGTAATATAAGTAGGTTATATATGGCACGTAGATTATGTATTATATGTAGGTTATGTATGGCAAGTAAATTATGTATTATAACTAGGTTGTATATGGCACGTATATTATGCATTACACGTAGGTTAATAAGGCACGTAGATTATGTATTATAAGTAGGTTTTATATGGCACGTAGATTATGTATTATATTTAGGTTATGTATGGCAAGTAAATTGTTTGTTATAACTAGGTTATATATGGCACGTAGATTATGATTTATATTTAGGTTATGTATGGCACGTAGATTATGTATTATAAGTAGGTTATATATGGCACGTTGATTGTGTATTATAAGTAGGTTGTATATGGCACGTATATTATGTATTATATGTAGGTTATGTACGGCACGTAGATTATATATTTGTAAGTAGGTTGTATATGGCACGTAGATTGTGTATTATAAGTAGGTTGTATATGGCACGTATATTATGTATTATATGTAGGTTATGTATGGCACGTAGATTGTGTATTATTAGTAGGTTATGTATGGCACGAAGATTTTGTTTTATATGTCGGTTATGTATATTATGTATTATACGTAGGTTATGTATTACTCGTAATTTATGTATTCTACGTACGCTATGTATGGTACGTAGATTATTTAGGAAACGTTGGGTTATTACTCAGGGTTCAATATTATCAGTGGGAGTGGGATATATCTGACCTTCTGCTGTGAAAATTGTATATATATGCTTTAATCAGAAACACTCCTCTTTGTAATTCAATTCCTGTCAACATCAGATGGAATTATTGTTCATATTATTATTATCAATTTGAATTCTACTTGTACTATTGTGTTGCAAGATATTACCATGAATATTGATCTGAAATTGTTGGGCATTGCACCATTAAAAAACTGAATATAAAATGCACAATAAAGACAGTCTTTATAATATTTCAATCGCGACACTTTTATTTTATTAAATACCCGTGTTTCACAAGTAGAGGCTGACCGTTTGTCTTCGAAATATTAGCCTACATTACAATATATTTAAAACACTCCAAATTGTATACTTTTTATAAGTCATTTTGATCGTTATATTTTAGGATTTGTATAATTAAAATATGTACGAGAAAGACAAGGCGAAAGGGCGAGCTAATAGTGTTTTAAAACTTTCATATTATAATTTTTATATTGTATATTTACTATTACCTGGTAATTGCATACACAAACTAAACAGGAAAATATTAATACTAATTAGCTTTAAATTTCTATGATTATATATTTTTTTCCCTATTGGTACCGTTCTGTATTACGTAGCAATTAAATATGTATATTTTTGCGATGAATATTATTCCCTGTGACTTTTCCTTGCCTTTGCGTTGAACTTCAGGCGGACCAACCTATTGGAGGGGAATAATGCAAACTACAATATTACCTCCCTGACTACCCGTTCATGATACTAACGGCAATTTGTCTGTCGGAAACAAATACACAAGCTAGAAATCGTATTCATAAAACTGTTTTATAAAACCCATCTAATACTAAATCAGTAATTCAGTTGATAAATAAAATAAATAGCAGACATTTATGTTCAATAATGCATAATATGTCTCTAAAAATATGACACTTAATTAAGTTTCAGCGACAAAATAAACGGAGAAGATATAATTTTTATAAATATCAGTTTAGATTAAAAAATCTGAGATATATATTTTTTATACGTTATAAACCGATGGTCATTTAAAATCATTATACGATATCTAAAGTAAATAAAGAAGTCCAAAACTACTTATTTTACACTAATTTTCTAATATTTTTATTTAACTCGTATTGTATTTTAACGACAAAAGATTAGTTAGTGTAATATAATTATACTGCTTTACAAAATTAGTGAGAAAACAAAATTGGTTAAAATAATTGGAATTAACTCTTAAAAGGCTAGAACTAACATAGGACTACATTTTCAAATACATAGATTAAATATTTGAATCCATTTTTGAAACCGATAGATCCAATAAAGTGTTACATTTTCATAGGGATTAAACCAATATTGGATTTTATTTTTCAAAGAACCATAATTGATCTTAATTAATGTTTTAAATGAGGGATGGAAACAATATTTTACATCATTTTTTAAAGGGATAGAATCAATATCGGACTACATTTTTTAAGCGATAGAACAAATAGTGAAATACCATTTTTAAAGTGATAGAACCAATATTAAACTTCATTTTTTTAAAGAGATGTAATGACAAAGATTTTCATTAAATTGTTTAGCTTATTTTAAACTAAATTCTCTTGTAACGTGTCCTTATTACAATATTGTTTGGTTTCACCACAATAGTTACTTACATCAAACATTTCAAGTCGTCATCACATCTGGAAACACCTCTATGCAATCAGTATCTACCAATAGAAGCGACAATTATAAGATATTCAATCAGAGTTTGGTAAAAAATTTATTGTAATTTTTACATAAGGTAATTATAATTTCAATAATCGTGTAATATGTATAGCATTATAAATGTTTCAGAATTAAATTCAATTACATCTGCGAATACTTTATTACACATTGCATAGTTAATAATTATTTTGATAATATATTTCGTTAAGTTTAATTAAAACTCTTAATATAATCTTATTAAATATTTAAGGGGAAAATTAAATGTATTACTTATAAATAGTAGTTGTTCGTCATTGTATAATTTTACTTTTATATTGTTTATAACTAAAATTAGTGTTTCAGTGTTATTACATAATTTTGTTTGAATGATGAATGCGTGTAGATTTATTTTTCGAAAATATGTACGCATATAATTATTTACTATCACAATCTGTAAATATTATGTACATATATATCCATATATAAATGTACATATAATATATGGATAAAATTATTAAATTTTGATTCCAATATTAAAATTTTAAATCGGATGGCATTAAAATAAAAATTGGTCACAATCATTTTTTTCATTATTACGTTTTATAAATTCAATATACAGTGTGTGTAAATGAATAAATTGTACTAGAATAGAGATAAAAGAAAATTGTTATTATTTTGTGCGAACAAGGAACCACTTTGTCAAAAAATGGGTTCACTCCTAAAGGAGTTCACAATATAATAAATATTGGGATACATATTTGCAGGAGGAAATAATTCAATAATATGGAAATATAATCAATATGAAAGAAGCTCTTCTGTCATTTTAGTAAACGTCGATATATTATTCTCCAGATATCCCCATCTTATCTTTCAGACAATTGCAAGTTACGCAAATTGGAAGGAGTTCGAGTGTCAGAACTGGAGATCCGCCGGTAATAATTCAAGATATATTCTGTCTTTAACATATATTTATTGAAATATTTTCCCATAGAGTAATAAGAATATTGGTAGGTTATTTTAAAACGCATTTTAGGAGGACACTATCTCACACACAGTAATATATCATTAAATAATATTCATTTGCTTGTGTAGTTATTTTTTTACTCAAAATGTTGATAAGTATTTTTTTTATAATTAAAATTAATTAGATAACTATTAATCTGTGTACATAATTATTATGACAGACGTATGACACGTCAATACAAAATAATTTAAAATATACAAGAGATACTGTAATATTTTAAGATTTCCAATTTTCCGTAATTTAACCCAAATAGTGTACTAGTGTGAAAGTTTGTTCAAATTGTGACGATTGAGCACTATCTACCCTAAATGTAAAACATGGGTTTGGATTCAATACCAATCATATTTGGACAACTCTGACACACCATATCCAACGCCACCCTTGAACAGGATATTACACACTAACAATCTCAAAACTTAGTACTATGCCCTACTGTGTATTATCACACGATATCAGAAAGGGATCCGGTTGAACTAGGCCTCACAAAGTGGTAGTCAATAATCACCCTGTATTTACATTTCGGCAAGCAATTAACCACCAAAGTATCAAGTATCAGTAGCCCCACCGATGGTCAGTTTGCCCGCCACAATAGATTTTATAATAAGTTTAATAACTGAAATACAGTATAATGAACAGGTGAAACACAAGATGTCACCTGTTGATTGAAAGACGATACATTGTGGTGTTCCTATTGTGTTGTAGTTCAGATAATGACTGTAATTTCATATTTTACTAGGCAGTCGGAAAGAAACCTAAAAAATACGACCTCTCCGACTACAAATGTGAAGTATCGAGATATAGAAATCTTGCATCGTCACGTTTTGGACACACTTGATACATAAAATGTTTTAATACGTAAAAAAGAGCTCTTCCTACAATGATATAAGGTTGTACTTGCATACATCCCTACTTTCATTAATTAATGTGTATGCTTCCTTTGTATCGTGTAGAAATTGAGAATGAATAAAGAAGTCTGAGAGAAATTTTATTATTGCACTATTAACAATAGATATTTAATCTAATTTATTATTTTCAAAATTGCCTGCATCTGATTTAAACTATAATGTAAATAAGTATAATCTAAATAATAACAACTAAATAATAACATCTAAATAATAACTGTGTCTGAATTAGATAATTTATGAAAACCTTTTTCCGATTGAATTACAAATCCAACACTACATACTAATTCAACCATTCGTATATATAAAAACAAATAAATTATTAAGAAACATAAATAGTGAGCAAGTTTGTAAAAGTTTAGATTGTTTATGAAAAAATCTTCGTTGATTGAGCATGACGAACCAAAAGATACCAACCATCAATTATAATGGTACCAAGTAATAGAAGCAAGTCTGATAAACGAGTAGGGAATACATATAACCTCTTCCAAATTAAAAATTGGGTTGAAAAAATGTAAGAAACCATAGAAATACTGGTAGTTGTAAAATATATAAATTTGTAAAATTAGGCCATTATCAAATAAATTATAATCAGTAAGTTAGACATTCTGAATTCTAATTGTAGCCAAGCCGGAGTGTAGATTACGTGGTAAAATTTTGACCTATATTAAAAAAAATTATGTAAAGTAAAAATTCGATATAAAGTGTTTATTTGCATAATTAAAATTGTTACAAATCATTTTTGGAATTAAAATATAGCTAAAAAGTTCAAACACTCAAAATATTTTCACGACACAACGAACTCGTTGCCATGACAACGGATTCACCGGCCAATGAGAATGGACGACTCAAATCAGTGCAGTTGTAGCCGGCAAGCTTGAAAATACCAGAGCGTCATATAGTTATAATCAAATATAAGGATTTCGTTAAATTTAATCAAGTCAAAGGCTGTTGTAAATACACTATATATAATTTAGTTTTGTTAAGAAACTACAAATGGGCGTAAACTGCCAATGTGTTACAAACAACCTTAATATCTGTGTTTACAAAGATTAAATACAGATGAAGGATTTTAAATCTCTACAATTAATAAAATCTTATTACAAATAAGATGTTTTATTACCATTTTAATATTTTATTAAGATTTTGTTTAAAAATATAGCTACATTATTCAAAATATAATATATATAAATTAATAAGCTAAGTTATTCGATTATGAATTTGATGTACAATGTATAATAGTGCCATATTTAATTAAGGATTGTAATTTTGGAATGGATATGATAAGATATTTGAAGATGGAAATAAACTTCGACGAAAATATAATGAAAATAAAGAATAATGAAAATAAAATATTTACATTGAAGTTTGACGAGGAAATATGTGAAGCGATTGAATGCAGAATAGTGAGTTACGAGAATGGAAGAAAGATATGGGATGAATATAATCTAATTAATAATAATAATATAAATAAAAATTAAGGAAGAGATAATAGACACTAAAAGTATATTTAGAGAAAATGTTCAGTTGAGCGAAACACAGAAAACATTAATGGTAAGATTGCTGCACAAGTATGAAAGAGTATTTTCAGAGAAACCGGGAAGATGTACATTATACCAACATAGAATACACGTGAATAATCCGGGAAATTACAGAGCTCAAAGTTATCCAATACCGTAAAATCTACAAGATGCAGCTGAGAAAGAAATCCACAGTATGCTTCAAGAAAATATTATATAACCTTCGAATAGCCCATTTGTAAACCCAATAATAATTGTAACTAAAAAGACAGGCGAACTACGTATTTGTTTGGATAATTATGCGACGAATAAATGCACTAATTACTCCTGATTATGAGTGTAACAAGAGTATCAATGAACTTTTGGCTAAGGCAACAGACTCTAAATGACTATCTACAATTGACCTAACTTCTTCATATCTACAAGTAGAGTGAGAAACAATATCAAGACAATATACAGCATTCCAATTTAGAGGGAAGACCTACCAATATGTTGTTACACCTTTCAGACTTTCCACATCTCAAGCAGCATTGGTAAGAGCACTAGACCAAGTATTTAGGAATTCCATTGAAAACTTTTCCCTAGTCTATATTGATGACATTTGCATAGTATCACCAAGTTTCGAAGCACACTTAGAACATTTAGAGAGTGTATTTAGGAAATTACTGGAGGCTAATATGACTATAAAACTATCAAAGTCAATTTTCTGTAGAGACCTAGTACCCTTTTTAGGATTCTATTTGACAACAACAGGATTAGAGCCGGATCAAAGTAAAATTTCAACTTTTCAAAATTTTCCATCACCCACTTCAAGAAAAGAATTAAAGCGTTTTCTAGGAGGAATAAACAACAAGTTTGTGGACAGGTATTCAGTAACAGTACAACCGTTGCTAAGACTGACATCGAAGAAAATTAAATTTATTTGGACTGACAAGGAAGAAGAGACATTTCAGAAAATTAAGAAACTATTCCTACACACAAATGTATTAAGCCACCCAATACCATATAAACCATATTATCTACCGACAGACAGCTCAGATTATGCCATTGGAGGACATTTGTATCAAATTGATCAAGATAATAATAAGAAAGTAATACTTTTCATTTCTAAAGCCTTAAAAAAGTGTGAGTTAAGGTGCACCACTACAGAGAAAGAGTTGTTAGCAGTTGTATATTGCTTACAAAAGGTGAGACATTATGTGTTAAATTCAAAATTAACTATCAACACAAATCATAAAGCACTAACTTTCCTAAAATCATGTAAACTTTTAAATGCAAGACTTACCAGATGGATATTAGCTTTGCAAGACCATCAGTTTGACATAATCCATTGTAAAAGAGCCGACAATGCAACAGCTGACCTTCTTAGCAGAAGGAAACCAGAAGGTAAAATTGGGAATCAGTATACAAAACATTCTGAAATTATTCTAGCATATTTAGAGAGGCACAACGATTTAAAATTAATTATTGACAGATCTCCAAATTTATCCGAATTGCAACAGAATGGCGGCTTGAACACAAAAGAAAACTACAAAAGAACACCTAATTTAAGTCAGGAAGCAACCAATGACGGGAACGCGAGATTTCAGATACATGATGGAATATTATATCAAAAACATCTCAACACTTGGTTAATTGTAATACCCGGAGAAATCATCCAAAGTTTAATCTGGGAATGTCACCATTATTATTTACATTGTGGAGCTAAAAAGTGCTTGAATATACTACAAGAGGACTTCATATTCAAGGATATGGCAAGGAAGATTAGAACAACTTTATCTAGCTTCGACATATGCCAAAAGTGTAAATACAGCAACCACCCATGGGGTGATAAGTGCAGTGAAATGAAATGGAAATTGAGAGTTATTAGCTGTAGATATAATTGGACCTCTACTAAATAGTCAAGGAGGAGTGCAATATGTTTTCATAATTCTTGATACATTTACAAAATTTGTCAAACTTTACAACCTAAAAAGAGCAACTTCACAGACAGTGATAAATATAATGTATAACCAATACATACCCACCTATGGAAAACCTAATCAAATTTTAACAGATCATGGCACACAATTTAAAAGCAAAATTTGGACAACAAAACTTGACAACAAAATTAAACATATCCTAAACCCTATATACCACCCTATGTCAAATATGGCTGAACGCCCTATAAGGGAAGTAAAAAGATGCCTTCGAACACACTGCGCAAACAACCGCAGGAGCTGGTCTCATATAGACACAATAAACACATTTCTGAATGAAGTGCAACATGAAACAACAGGTTTCACAATTAACGAGCTGCAGTTAAACCAAAGAGACCAAAGATTCTTTGAAGAAATCATCAGAAACCTCTTCAGAAATGACATACCTTTACAACAGAAATTGGAACTTACAAAATCAAGAATTAGTCAAGCACAAATTAAAAGAGCCAATAAATATAACACTTTACACAAGATAACTAATTTTAAAGAAGGAGACCTAGTACTAGTAAAGGCTTTTACACAGTCAAGCCATGGATATGGAGAAACCGCCAAGTTATTCACAATTTATGTTGGACCACTGCGGATATTTAAATCAATTGGAAAGTCAATATATACCCTTATTAGATGATTTTAATTTATAATATATGACTTCATAGTTAATATATAATACTTAAAGTGAGTTTGAGAAACATTTCATACCGTATACGTGAAAATTTAATAAACCTTCAACTTATCTTTTTTTTTCTTTTTTTTTACAATGTTATGAAATTTTTTCATACGAAACGTTCTTTAATTCCTCTCAAAAGTAATATCCATCTTATACCGACTTAAAAAATATTAACTTCAGAAGTATTTCTTTATTGAAAAACCTTGAGTATTTAATTAAAACTTGAAAAATTATATTTTAATCTTATGGATAGCAGTTTAGTACTTTGAGAATGTGAAAAAATAATTTATAATCTAATTCAAAAGTACGAAATTTATCTTAATGATTAAATCAGAGTGAAATGAAATATTTTCAAATGAAATACCAGACATTAAAAGAGCCCTCTTCGTATGGTTAGGTTGTTTAATCAAGTATAAAAAAATTCTCAAATACTATTTAAACATCGTTTATACGCAATAGACATATTTACAAAGAGAACTTCTTTTTAACTACAAACATAAAACATCACCTAATTTACGGTAACAGAGAATGAATTTAGACGGAAATTGAAGTGATTGTGGTAAGGTTATTTTGCTGAAAGTAATTCCTCTTAAGTCTATATTACCTAAAGATTACGATTTGTATTTGAAGGTAAAATGGGCTTTAAAGGGATTCAATAAAATCAACCAGATTACACTGTCAAATAATGATAAAAATAGATTTTAATTAGATTTCTCTCTATACCATATGAATAAATGGAGAATGACCTACGTAATCCGTCCTTTGATGCATATTATTGAATTGCCAAGTTAAAAATGAAGGTTTTGTTTTTCAATAAAGATTCATTATAGTAAAACCGACATTTAACTTCGCAGTTGGCTTTTATCGACCAATCACTTAGTTTTTAAAAACATATACAAATAAAACACCTCTGGGTTTCTATTAGAGTGAGAAAGGGGTGTGACAATCGCAAGGTCTCTTACACGGATCTATACTTTTTTTGGTTTGTTTTGGGTTACATCCCTCTTTAACTTCATTCGTATTAGGCCTATATGTATCAACTCTAATTCCTTTGCTACTCTAATGTTGTCAAATAGTTCGAGGGCTAAAGTGGCATATCACCCCCCCCCCCCCACCGAGTATCTAGTGGGTACGCTTAATAAATTTAATCGTTCATAATTATTTAGCAAATACTCTTCTAAAATACAAATTGAGTGCCTAGTTGATTTACAGTATCCATTAGAGTTATAAATCGTAAATAGACTGGCGCAGAAACATGCACGTATGATTTCATTCTTCGGCCTAGTATCCTATATGTTTGCCAGAAATTGTCAACCCGAACAATGACAAGCGCACAATTCAACCGGAATCCAAAATATGATGGATCAAATAATAATAAAGATAACATTTTTTTTACATTTTATAAAATATTTTATTGTTTTTGTTTGGTTTTTTCTTTTTAATTGTGCTTAGTGGTTTTAGAACTTATCTTTTTGTTTTGTTTTTTTTTCCATTTAATATATATTTTTTTTTTTTTTGGCGTTTTGTAATGTATTTTGTAATCAAATAAACAAAATAAAAATCAGATGATGAGACTTCTTCCAAGTAACACAGTAATATCTGAAACAAAGAAGAAAAAACAATCTAAAATTTACTTATTGAATAATAATATTATTGTTAAACCAATATAATCTGTTTAAATTTTTCTGCATGTAAGGTCTTATAATCTCTACTTGGAAAAAGAAAAGTTTTATATATATATAAGTTATAACTTATAAGTTATATTTATAAGTTAAATATATATATATATATATATATATATATATATATATATATATATATATATATATATATATATATATAGTTATAGCTAATGCGGTAACACTCTTAGGAAAGTGATTATCCGAGACCAAGAAATATAGATCAATCTCGGTATCTATAAAGTGTTATTTTTTAACTTTTATTATTTTGGATCAGTGTCATTAAATGAACTTGAGAAGGTAACTTTTTTGACTTTTTGGTAAGGGTGATCGTAACAGATCCTACAGTTATATGCGGTAATTATTCATTCCTAAATTTCCTTTAAATATCAAAAATATCAAATATGTAAGTTAACTGTAGAAAGAACAGTACATTATTTTGATGTAATCTGCAGTACTGCAGACATGCCTAGGTAAGACCAAATGTAGGGGCGGATGAGGGAAGATTGCAATGTGATTTGGTTTCGTATGGAGCTCAAAATATGGTCTTAATGCCATACCAGTTAGCAGTTAGAAATAAATTTACCTATCCTATGAGAATGTCTCTAGGCGATTATAAATAAATTTGACGCCAGAGTAAACCAAAACACCAGTTGGATGAATGAAGCACAAATACTGCAACTGCACTAAATAGACAATAGTGGGGGGAGGTATTTATTGAATGATTTTAAACGCAGAAATCTACAAAGTTATGGTGAAAATAAGGCAGTATGTGTTCCAAAAAACATTACTGATCCTTACTTCCTAAAACATGAATTATTGCTTCATGTTTTATTACTTCCTACTGCTTATGAAATTATTATGAGGAGGTATTATAATGGTACAAAGTAATAGAAGCAAGTCTGATAAACAAGTATACATATAACCTCTTCCAAATTAAAAATTGGGTTGAAAAAATGTAAGAAACCATAGAAATACTGGTAGTTGTAAAATATATAAATTTGTAAAATTAGGCCATTATCAAAAATAATTTATAATCAGTAAGTTAGACATTTTGAATTCTAATTGTAGTCAAACCAGAGTGTAGATTTGACCTATATTAAAAAAAGATTATGTAGAGTAAAAATTCGATATAAAGTGTTTATTTGAATAATTAAAATTGTTACAAATCATTTTTTGGAATTAAAATATAGCTAAAAAGTTAAAACACTCAAAATAATTTCAAGACACAACGAACTCGTTGCCGTGACAACGGATTCACCGGCCAATGAGAATGGACGACTCAAATCAGTGCAGTTGTAGCCGGCAAGCTTGAAAATACCAGAGCGTCCTTTTTGAGAACTGCTGAGAGAAACGACGAAGGAGTAAGATGTGTTTTTTTTTGTGTGTGCGAGGGAGAGTGAATTTCGCGGTTCCGAAGTTGAACGTAGAAATAGTGGTAAGGAAACACCTAGTGAATAATTTGACTAAAATATCTTCATAATAAATTAAAATTTAAATAACTTTTCTTTCGTATAAAAATTTTGCGTAAAAATCAGTATTTCTTGGCCAGCACAAGCTCCGCTTCCCCGAGATAGTGTATTTTTGAAATGAAGAAAGATTTTGACGTATAAATCATTTGAAATTTGTATCATTAATCAACCAAAAGACAATCTAATTTGACATTGTTAACTTAACCCACAACTACTTACCTAGAAAAGAATTTGTTATACAATTAAACTTTAGTTTTGTACACTATTAAGCTAAACGCTAATATATATTCCGATAATATTTTTCAGTACAATACCTAACAGATTGTATTAGGTTCAGTGTGGTTCAATTTAATATTAGAAACCATTTATATCTCTTTCATCAAAAATCATTTGGAAGAAGTACAGCTTGAAATATTTATACAACAACTGGTGACCTAGATATGAGACAATTGGAAAGCAGATGTAAAATATACCCTAGTATCATCATGCCGAATCAACTGATTAATTTGTTAACGTTTTTTTATCATATTTTATTTAATGACATTTATTATTAATATCATAGTATGGAGAACATATCCAAAATTCTTAAAAACATTATAAATCGGAAGAGGTGGAAAAAAATTATTATAAATATTTATATTCATTCAAAATATATTACTCGAATTTGAACTGCAGATAATTATATAGTTCTTTTGATTTATTCTGTTCTACTTTCTGTTTATGTACTTTAGAGATAAATCTATAGTCTATTTTGGTTTCAATACTGAACATTAAAAACGTAATAAACAGGATGATTCTGAAATACTTTGACAAGCTACTTTTCGTGAACGGATTTCTTATATAAAAATAAAATTAAAAAAGTTGCTATAAATATTTTTCCAAAAACGCTTCGTTTTCAGATTATTCTTCATTTTGTATTTTTACAATATATAGTTTTTGAAGTATTTAACCTATAGAGTTCAGATTTGGCAAACACGTTGTTTATAAAATGTTATACCAGTTTAGAAAATTAGGACTATTTGTGTTGTTTACAAAATAGTGGCTATTAAAAGTTTTAATATACAGCATCACGAAATTAATAATTATATATATATATAATTCAATAAAACGTTTTCTCTTTTAACTACAAATTAAAAGAGTTTCCTAATTTTTTCTGGAGGTCAAAGGATAATAGGGTTATTGATTAAAAAATGAAAACATAATTTCTTGGTAGTCTTCTACAACACCTAACGTTTTTTTTTAATTATTAGAATTTTAAAAATAAATAAAAGTTTCTTTTAACGTAATTTTAGGTGTAGTAGGCTATTAACAAGAAAATATGTTGTTTTTTTAAATTTTGTTTATGGTCAATATGTTCAATAACTCAACTATCCTATGACCTTCAGATGAAATTTAAAAAATATATCAATTTATTTGTAGTGAAAAGAGGAACCGTTTTGCTCTTTTGCAATTTTATTGTAAGATAATTGGTTTTCGAGATAATCAACAATACGCACTTTTATCAACCCCCATTTTAAAATATTTCAAATAGACTCTTTATTTGTCTACACTTGAAAAAATTACATAAAGAATGCATGTACCAAATTTAAACGGATTTTTAATACAAAATGGCGGATTGTCTATAAAAAAATCAGTCTCGGACACATGTTAATATAAAGGATTGTATTTGTTTTTATCTAAGAACTCGTCGTCGTTAATCTATTTTATAAACATTCAGTATTAACGAATCCATTGTATAATACTTTTAGCAAAAACAGCGTATAAATCTACGTATAATGAAGTACAAATTACGTTTCAGTGAACCCATACTTAGTTCTAGAAGAAATTAAGAGTAAATATAAGTTGTTAGGGAATCAATTAAAACATATTTTGCCGAAACAAATACACCCAACATTAATATAATCACCATGTTAAAGTTTGTCTTCGAAGAACACGGATCAATATAGTTAATATATTTATTCGTTTATAATAATTTCTTTAATTTACTAAAGGCATATATAGAAAACGTACACCTGTTGTTACGTTTTCATTACTTGCAAATTGCCATTACAATTTTTTTAAAGAGGTCAATAACAATAATAAAATTTAGTTATTTATCTTATTTGTTTCATAAGAAAGATTGTAGACTAGAGAATGAAGAGGGAAATGTCAACTTTTAATGATACTTAAAAGTTACATCTACAGATGAATATCTGGTAGCTGACCAATAATGCTAATACTAATTACTTTCTTTGGAGAGCAACTAAAAGGATAAAGATGTCAATAACTAAATTTTTATTTTCCTGGTTCAATTTGATAGATGAAAATTAAAACAAATTGATTTTATTCCAACATTTTCAGGAATTTTTTAAGAAGAAATATATTGACCTATATAATCCATAAATCTTGTGAAAATTAGTCAAAATAAAATAACATTTGTGAGCAAAATAGATTGCATTTAATAAAATTTTGACTCGAAGAACTTTTAAAACTAAAAATATGAAAACATGTTTTGAATACGTTTGTGACGTATATAAATAAAATCGAAGTAACAATATATATCAAGATTTCTCGTCTTGTATGTGTATTACTTTGTTTCTATGTCGTGCCTCATTCCGCTGGTCTTTAGTAAAGGCATTGAAAAAGTAAAGCAAATTCAATCAGGACATTTTTTTTTTACTTTAGATAAAAGACAAGAAACGTAAAGGCGGATGACCTAAAAGTCTACGCGATGAGGTTAAGCCTAACACCGTTGATGAATAAATCATACAGCGGTAATTCTCGCTTCTATTTATTATAAACGAGGTAGGTAAGGCTCAATAAGAGATATTTCACAATTGAAACACAGGAGAGTTTAGTTTATCAGGATAAACATACATAAAACTAATAAAATAGTTTTCTTAATTATAATAAAACTATAACTTATTTCAAAATGTAATTGACGTTACATAAAAAAAATAAGAAATATGAAACATACATAACTTAATGGCGCTATAACTGAAATGTAACAAAATTATTAAACTTAACGATTAAAATAGATTATGTTCAGGTTTAGAAACAAGCAGAGCGGAGTTAACTGAAGTGTTGTTCAAAATAATGGTTACAGCATTCCCTTTAACAAGAAGCTAAGCTAACCACACACTTGACCTGGAATGCTTATCTTGATTTCTACCGCTGTAAGTTTAGAACCGTTCCATTCAATCACATCAAAGGATGAAATTCCTTTGGGGAAGCTCTTTCAATTGAAGCCAAATTTTATGTTACATTTAGAAGAAATAAACACATAGCACTAATACAATAGATGTATTTTTGTGTTCAGTTGTTAATTATAACAGTGCTCTCGGCTATTTCCTCTAGTTCCACTCTCAAGTGCATATTGTAGAAATCAATTGTTTCTGCAATCTGTCGTACTTTTCAATTTGCTGTACTGACAGCAATCCATTATATTTAAAATAGATTTAAATGGATTTAGTAATTGTTCTCTTTTATTACATTGTAATAGATTAAAAAATAATAATACAAAACATACTATTTAACACAATCATTGAATATTTATGCGGTTTTCATACACTAACATCAATATAAATAGCTTAGAAGGTATAAATGAATATTTAAGAAATGTCACACAAAAACTACATTAGTTTTATCAAAATAATTATTCAAACTTTTTTTTTGAATTAAACATTTTGTAGATAACAAACATTTTGTAGTTTTTTAATTAAACTAATAGATAGAACGCCTCTAATGACATGTAAAGGGTTTATTTATTTTAATTTCCAATTCTAACACCAATTGTGCAAGTGTATTAAGTGACAAATATTTATAATGCCTTTTTTTTCATATTAGGATATGTTATTGTAACTATTAAAAAAATACGATAAAATATTCTCATTATATTATCTCATATTTCGTTGATATTTTATTGCAATCTGAACTAAGCAAACAAGTACAAATTTATATCTATTACCAAAACACATACTTAGTCGACACTATTAGAAAATTTGTCAGTCGAAACTCAGCTATTAAATTAACGTTAATGTTAAATTTAAAAACGATGGAATTATATTCACGGAACGTTTAATTTTTATTGATTTATTTTAAATTTTTATGTATTTATTTTTTTGTTAATTTTAAAGTCAGTTCTTTTACCTATGTTTGTATTATATTTTGGGATTTTTTTTTTGTCTATGGGCATTACGTTCATTTATCTTTAAATTTACTTTTTAAATTTTTTTGTTTGTATTATTTTAGTTTTAATAGGTGTATCGCGTTTAAAATTAACATGAAAATAAATGTGTATTTTTAAATACCTTCATTATTATATTTAACCCATTTCTTGGCAACTTAGTTATGATATGAATTATTTGTTAATGTATTTTCCTCGGCACAAACTAACAAATGTCATGTCCAAAGAATTTCTCCAATTCAATATTTCAGGTGTATATAGGTATCAAAAACTTCTCTTATATTAAAGTAAAATAAAGTTATAACTTTAACAAAGTTGATCAAACGTATTTGAATTAATAAACTTTAGTTTCTAATGCTGAAATGTAAGTAATTTAATCGTTAAATAAAATATAGACACATTGAAATACATTGCATTGGATTTCCTCTTACACGTTACTTAGTTCATTTACTCGACAGAGAGACCCAATTGTGTCTGAACATGAAATCTACTTACTCACCAGTTTGAGTAATACATTCCTGCAAATTTAAATTTGTTCAAATAAACGAGGTGGCTATTCTGAAGCTTTGTCGAGTAGCTAGTAACCTAAGTATAGTATTTTCTATTTTAGGAATTCTTAAAATCACTTTGAAGAGGATAGTTGCATAGTTAGAGCTACAAGGAATGATTCTAAACATTTTTATTTTTAACCTATTATGATTTATTTCAAACTAAAATTAATATAATAAATCTTTATATGTCATTTTAAAATCGTTTTAAAATAAACTGAGATGTATATAATGAGACGACTGCCTTAATCTCTCTGCCCACTTATAATAAACACAGATCCCCATTGTAAAATATTTACAAATATTTCCCATGTGAATTATTTTCCTAATATCTACTTCAAATTTGTATAGGGCTTCTTTTTCCATATTGGGTTAAGAACTTTGTATTTGGTTGCCAAATTCTATAAAGGTGTAATTACGTTACGATGAATTTCAATTATCGTTACTGCTGTTATCACGATTTCACGTATTACTTCACACCTCTTCATATTATTTTAAATAAAATTATATCCTGCTAGATCGTTGTGTTCCTGTAGTATTTTCTAAACATTTGTTTACTAGTTAAGATGAAAGGAGCTAAAACACGTATTACCTGCTACAGTTTAGACTTGGAATGAAATTTCTAATGTTTGAGTCCAGTTCCTTCGTTTGAATTAGATGGATTACGTTGCTCCCCCTCCTTCTTCATTAGTCTAACGGGCTCTCCAGTTCATAATAAAGACCTTAAACAGGAAAATGTCTTGTAAGAGCAGAATACCTGTTCAATGTAAAGGTGAGAAATTGTGGTAATAATAAAGTGCTAAATAATTAGACTTAGAGGCATTATTTGCTTTCCCTACACGTAAGGAGAGTGGAGGGGTAAGTGAACATTTTTATAACTCTTTATATTAAAAAAAAATCTTGAATATCTTAACCATCGACAGGAAATACCAATGGCAGAAATCGAAGGGCTCTGAATCGTGATTTACACCCACACGTTCCACCTTTTAATGATATTAAGAAACGCAGACCTCGAAATTATTTTTAAATTGCACGTTCATTTGATGTTAAAAATCCTTATCTAATTAGGGTAAAATTTCTTATGAATGTAGTTATTGCAGTGCTTTAATGAAATAACCACACAAATGTGGTTACACAAACTTGTTAAAATTATTAATTGGCTGCTACTAATTATTTGTTATTATTATAGACGGTCACATTTGTACTCTTTATTTTTTTACAAAAGCAGTAACTGACAACTCCTTGTTTATATTGATTTCTCACGTCATTCAATGTTCTTGTCTTGGGGAAATAATATTATATATTAGAGTTGATAATTTTATTCTAATTTTCTATTAGGCTCGTTCTTACGATCAATGGGTCAAATTTATTTATACAAATGAAACAACTAATCGTAATTTTGAATATAGGAATCAAAAAGTAAAAAAATAAATGCTGACTTTGAACAACATTAAACCTAGATATAAAGTCCTAAGAAAAAACTTTACCGTCATTTATTAAACTTAAAACTATTTACGACAAAATTGATAAATGTTCCTAAAGGTGAAATTATCAGTGCAAATTAAGATATAACATTGGTTTTAGTCGAATATGATTAGAAATTAGAAATGTTAAAAATTCGGCTGTGTTGATTATGAATACCACATAATACCCACAGGTAATGGTTTTATATCTTCTGAGTACTGAAAGAGAAGATAAATATATCATTGTAAATAGCTTGGCTATCAACTTATAAAACAATTTACCGACACCTGCAAACGACCGGCTAACTAAAACACATCAATATAAAATATCTTCCTATCAGCTGTGTTTCATGTCATTAACATATCTTTCCAATATAATTTTTACTATTTTTTTTTTATTCAGTTCGTTAAATCTAATTTTTATTGATACGGATGAGGTAAATATGAACGATGAACTCTAACATAAAAGGTCAAATTGTTGGTTGTAAGTGTGTCTATCAACTGTTGATTTATTTATAGAATTAGACGATACTAAAATAAAATCTATACCTGTTAGGATTAATTTTTATGATTTGATTTATTCTCGTAAAACATAATTTTGTTTTATTTGTAGTATGGTACCTTTTGGAACACCGTCATTTTAAGGACATCATTTTGAGATATTCAAATTTTTATGATACCTATGTGTTTCAGTCTTTAGGGCATAATATATTACTGTGAATTTTCAACTTTAAATATCGTCTTAAGTAAAATAAATATTGAGCTATTAAGACAAGTGGGGAAAAAAAATCTCTTTATGAGACATATTTTAAAAGCCCAGAACATGAATATTAGAAGTACATTTTTCTGTAATTAATATTTACTTTTTTAGATATTACTTTGTTTCCCAAAATCACAGACTATTGAAAGTCCTTAAAAAACAATCACTTATTTGTAATTTATTAAATACCATAATATATATAAAATAATCTATTTTGAATTATATTTAATATATTCAGAATAGAAAAAACTCTCATTCTTGTATGTATGACATGTCCTTGAGACAGTGGATGGTCTTACACAATGTTTACAACTATTTCTGTTTAAAGATAAGTTCGAAAGTAGCAGTGAATGTTAAGATACAGTTGTCATATTTTGTCCTCTAATTAGATAAATCATCGTGACATACGGTCATAATAAAGTGTGAGTTTATTATACTGTCATTATTATTATTATTATTATTATAAATATTATTTGAGTGTCTGAGCTTAAAAGTTCTATAATAAAAAGATTGAAAATATATTAGTAAATATTATATATTTACCTAAATATTGGTCCATAGTTATTTAAACAAATATGTCTAAATTGATTACATTGTATTTTAAGAAAGCAAAATTTTGTTTTAAAATTATATTATTGAATCAAATTTTAAAATGGTGCAGACTGATGGATATACGTAAATTTCAAAATTGTATATATGAGACATGTACTACAAGTAATTATATAATTGGTGACAAACAATTATAATGAACTTATACTTTATAATGCCATTAATTTCCATTTGATTCTATGTTATTTATTAAATTGTTATCCTTTCTGTATTTTTAAAACTTACTATTTTACCACAGCGAAATTGTGATATGTAAAGGAATTTTACCAATTCTGCACCCTGTGAATTTCTAAAATTATGAAATGAATTATATCAAGGGTAAAGAAGTTCTTTCCTATATATATATATATATATATATATATATATATATATATATATATATATATATGTATTGCTTTCCTAACCATCATATTGCTACTGCGATTAATTATTATATTTAACGTGAAGATAGAGATGTTGCTGCACTCTGACATATTTTCATGTAAGTTTCATCTCATGCTGTCTATGCCGCACTCTATTACAGCATATGTGAATTTCCTCTACCAGATTTGTGATTTGTGCTCAAAACAGAACTATTTACATATATTATTGCAAATATATGACGGAAATTTAAATACCAGATGTTACATCCGCCGTGTCACAAGATGTGTATATGTGAATAATATATAACAAGCTTGGGGAAACGTTGGACGATAAAGATTTTATATTAGATATAACAGTAATAGTTTGTCGTACTCAAATTCTTAAGTAGTAACACTTTCAAGTTAAACAAAATGTAAACACATAAAAGTATTTTTTCTTGATTGAAGGCAGAAAACCTTTAGGTCATCATCCTTAGTATAAAAAGGAAGAAAAGGACATACAATAAAGAAACCTAGCTCTGGAATGCTGTTGTCGCGGCAGGGTGGTTTATTAAAAATAATTGGTCAAGACAGATCTGATGTAAAAAGCTGAAATTGTTTGACCTTACCTAAGACTACACAAAAAAGCAGTAGATCCAGATTTTCTTAATCGGGATTTTTAAACCAACATCACTTCCAATACTGGAAACAATATAAATTAAAATGAATGCATGTTTTTAATTATTTATCTTTTAAGCAATAGGAGAGGTGGCAGTTTAATTTAATGCAGTCTTTTTCAGTAAAACCTGGTATCCAGGACCAAAAATGTATGCAATGGTTTTGTGTGCTAAAATTTAATTGTAAAACGTAAAATGTGTCCTACAATACAATCCTACACCATGTACGTAGCTCTTTGTACGACCAAAACTGGTTTTGTTACTAAAACCGTAACTATGTATCATTTGTATATATATCTTTATCCTATCTTTATCATCAATATTTTAAAGTATTAGCTTTGTGAATAATTTTGTTAATAATTATTTGAATGGTTATATAATTTGTATAGTATTAAAAAATACATTTATTTTTGGTTAGAAAAGATATCGTAAATTTTCTATTACGATGTAAATAAAATGTTATTAGTTCCATTAGTATTTTTGTCTGGTTTAAATCACATTTTAAGCGAGTAATACAGTACAGCAGTTATTATTTTTCGCCATTGGTCAATAGTAATAGCTCTTTGGTGTTTATAAAAATAAAAAAAGACACATTGTTAATTGTTTTAAAATTATTGTCTACACAATATTCCTATTTTTATTAACCATCAGCTGTCAGTGGTTGAGATATTTCCCGCTAGAGATCAGATTATTCTATGAAAGGATATTAAAATTACTGCTTTTGCCGGTAACCAAGAAAGTGTACCAGCATGCATGCTATGGGAGAAATTATTTTGTGAGTAAACAAGGTTTAGCTCCCTTTCGTGGTTTCACCACCAGGGAATTTTAAAATTACGTCTATTCCACCGTTTTGATCATATTTTGAAAATGAATGTAAAAAACACCCTATTTAAAAAAACTTGTGCAACTTTAAAAAAATGGAATCTTGAAATTTAAATTGTTTAGTCACCTATATGCTGGATTGCTACTCCAAAATTTTTAAATAATCAGTAGTGTTAACTATGAGAATTTATCATTTTGTAATAACCTTATGACGAGTATATTGTTTCTTACCAATAACTATCGATTTTTAGAGATGGTAACCAAAATCGTGATCTGTTCTCTTAGGGTATTATGGGCGTGGGAGTTTGTGTGTATGGGGGGGGGGGTGCGACCAAGTTTCCTCCCACCCAAGGGTATATATCATTGTAGCATCTATGATGTCCGTCTTGCTTGCAAGGTAAGCAATTTCGTCAGTTTTCCATCTGTCACCATTATTGTCGGTATTCTGGCTTCTTAAAAAGAACATAGACTATATTTCTAACTAAAACTATCCGAACTACTAACACATTCATTAGGCATTGTTATTACATACAATTCAATTATTCATAGTTTATCCATTTCGTTAGCACTTTGTTACTATATTGTTTTGATCCAACACAGGTGAAGCTTTGATATCTTTCATATTTCTAATGATAATAATCACCATATACATATTTCTTAATATTTCTACTTTCTTATGTATACTTACAACAGTCAATACGAAGAGATTGATAGAAATACCCACTACGAGTAATCGGGTCACATGTCCGTTTTAAAGTTAACGTTGTAGATAAATATTTGATTTGTATCACATTTTGTATATATACTTATTAAAATAAAATTGTCTTGAACTAAAATGGTGTTAATTTTATAGGTTTCATACGAAAAACAACTGAAAATCATAAAGTGCTCAGCTTCAAGCTTATCGGCTATTCATATGTTAGTTCAGTCCTAGGTTATCTGAAACCGCCTAATACCGGTTTAAAACTACTTATTCTTGGACATCACCTACAAACTTATAATTCTTATCGGGCTTTATCGAAACAAGTTTAAATTGACCCATTGAGTTTTCTCTGACTTCTCCGATTTTGTTTACAAATTCTGTAGAATATTTTACAACCATTAGAAAGTGGTGTGGACAATATTGATATGTGATATGAGTTCATTCGATTACAATTATTTATTACCTTCATCTAGACAGATGGCTCTCTCTCTCTCTCTCTCTCTCTCTCTCTCTCTCTCTCTCTCTCTCTCTCTCTCTCTCCACCATTCTCCCATAGTAAATCGGCACCAAAACAATGTAATATAATTGAGTTTTCGAAACACATAAAAAGGTGGTGTTTCCTTAACAAAACATTTCCTTAAAATATCATGTTTTACTAAAAATAATAGCCTAAGTATATTGTATGCATGAAACAAGCGTGTTGGTTAAATAGCCATTAGGAAACAAGAGTTGTTGTCGGATTGAAACGTTCCGTGCACGAGCCTAACCTCCAAATGAAGCTACAGATATATTGCACTGCTGATATAGCTGCGTAAATTAGTAGTTTTAATAAAGTTATCTGCGTAGTTTGTTATATATTTAGTCAGATACTTTAACAGTTTATGGTAGAAGCCTACTGACATACCTATTAAAAAGAAATTGTTTAAACGGTTATAATTATTTCCACCGTAAGCATTGTAATATTCCAGTGCAAAAGTAAATATTTGTATTTAATTCAATGTTCTTAAAATGTAAGGGTAATTATTTGTTATTAAAGTTATTAATTTAGTATGAGAAATATATGATGATTGTTTATAAGCAAGAAAAGCAACTAGGAGTGTATTACAAAAAAAAAATAATATAAATAATAAAATAAATAAAAAAAAAAAATGAAATAAACAAATTATATGATTTACACTATTGACCGAAGGTAGGCTTCTTGGTAGAACTCCATTTTAATGAAAAATGAAACACAATATTTAGTAAATTCTACAACTTTATTGAGTCTTGCCGACCATGGTTTCGCCAGCAACGGCATTTATAAGACAGCTTAACACAGTTTTAAAAAAACTGAATTTACTAAATATTGTGTTTGTTTTTTCATTAAAATGTGTTTTAAATTATGCTCTTTGCAACTGAGAGTCACAATGACACGAAGTAACTTATCATTGATTTCTCCTAAAATGAACGGAACTGCAGTAGTTGTGGTGACACGGCAGGAACTCACAAACTCACACGCCCAATACTAGTTTCTTCTCGGTCAATCTGCCTAATGGCTCATTTGACTTTACTCTTGCAGGCTTGTATAGGCATAGCCAACACCTATTGTTGATGATGATTGATAAGAAAGGCGAAGCGATTATGATGCCTTCAATACCGTAATAAGGGCAATATGTACTCAGTATGGCGATAAAGAAATTCCTGGATTTTGGGACTACGGAACCGCCTTATTAAAACTGAATAAAGATTACGACGACATATAAGCCTTGTTATTCTTATAGAATAACGCACGATTAACAAAATAATGTTATTTTTTATTTTTGACAGTTTTATTTTGATAAAAAGAACGTTTTATGTATGATTTTGTCTTCAAAGTGGTTAATTCTATTAATTCACGTCTTACTTGGTCTCATTTGGCCTTGCCTTTCTCTAGTTCAGTGTTTAGGGTTATGAGACAGGTTACAGAAAACGATACATGTATTAATAACTGTTCTCATCATTCAAAATATGTAAAGTCATTTTAAGCTTGAAAATATAAAAAAGGCTTAGGTATTTTATACTTAAATCCATTTTAATAAATAGCCTATGTGTCTCTATTTGTTTAAAAATGAAAACTCATAGCCTATATTATAATAACTGTATTAACAAATTGGTGTGTTTTCCATTTTAAATTTTATTTGAACAAAATACGAGTTGTAATATAAAAACAAAAAGCGGATTCCTTTTGGCTCCTGTAACAAATGTTTAAAATAATATTTCGTCAAACACGGTAATGTATTTTCTCGTGGTGAGTAATTACGTCACCATCATGGGAAGATGCTCCATGGCAACGTTCCTTTAGAAAACAAACTTTACTTCACACTAATTACTCCATAACTCCATTAACTCTCCGGAAGCCTTTGCAATATTAAGACATATTTAGGTTCCTGCAACTTTCATATTATCGATCATAATTTAAGTTTCGTTAGAAATGGGATGAATAGGATAATGTGGAGTTATTTAAATGGATTGTATCTTAGATAAGGTACGATAATATTATAATAATTATAATTTACAAATAAATTATTATGTTTTAATCAATGGAAAAAAATAATCTAATAGTCGAAAACAAGTACAGTTGCCCGAAATACGACAATGGACTTAGTTTGCACGGTTATTAGTTTTAACTCTTATCGTAATATTAAAAATTGAGAAACATAAAACATTGTGTAGGAATGCTAATAGTGTTATCTGAGTATATTTATATTAGTAATATTTTTCGTTTCCTGAAAATAATAAAATAATTGAAATTTGATAAATATATCGTTTTCATACAATTCATACAAATAAAACAGAAAGTGATTGCTCTAGTTAAAGAACCGTTAAAATACTAGATTAAGATTTTACAATTTTCTTTTTATAAACCTACAGTTGACATTAGGCAGACATCTTGAAATTAATTGACTGCGTAGACCTTCTTGCACGCTCTGTAAGATAGCTAACGGCGGTTGTTGCTGTTATTTGTGAACATTTAGTAACCAACTGGTCCCTTGGTATAAAGATTACACAGGAAGAGTTGCTATTTGGGTTTTCAATAGCCAATTGGCGGACTGAACAGTTTGTGAGAAAATTAACGGAATTTTAATCTGTAGCTGTAATACTCCAACGAACCCTTCTATCGTGTAATTTGAATATCTGTTTGAGGATGTAGCTCTTTAATTTATGCCTGGGTCAGTTCTTCACAAGAGATAAATGTTGAACAGGGTAGTTTTTATATATACCACGTGTTCACGTCGTCAGGCAATCCTTGAATAACAGGGTAGTCTTGAGTATCCTACAGCCATTAATATAAAAAGCTAAGTTGTATATAATCCATGCCTTGAGAAGAACTGACAACAAGGATTAAATACACAAACAGATTCTCAGATTCTTCGATGGAAGCGTTCGTTTCAGGCTAACCTTGATGCTATTAGATTATTCGAAGATGTCTTAATGTATTCTCCCTTCTTATATCTTTGTTATTATCGAAATGATGACCGAGAAGTTTTTGGATTAAAACATTAAGTAATTAAATAAAACAAACAAAAACCCTTGCGTCAAATTACATCTATTCATGTACTTTAATAGTTTTGGTGTTCGTGGTTCCTGAATACCGTAGAAGAAGGATCACAAATTTTTACAACACCAAATCGGTGAAACTCCAGCTCCTGATATCTTTTTTTAAAAACTAATTAACTTTTTGGGACATATTTTAAAAGAAAATAATATTTTTACGAAAGACTTGCAGGACTCTTTTTAAAATTCGTTATTAACTGTTAATTAATTTAATATAACAGTGGTACAACAGTTGAAAATACAGATATGATTAATTTCAAGTCCTAATGAATCTTGAATACTTTATTTATTATTAAAAGAGTTTATTGATTCGTATGAAATAACAGTTTTTATGATAAAAATCGTATCGTAAATTCTAATTTTGAAATTCTGACTATTTTATTTTTTTTTAATTGTCAATGTAATGAATAAGTATTCTATAAATATATAGATGAGATGCTTTCAAGTAGTTGATAGGTATTCCGACAGAATTCGTTGCAGCTATTTGAAGGCAAACTATATTCTTACATCTAGAATCTTTACATCTATTACTTATATTAGTTGCATATATTCCGTATACCAAACAGATCATGTTTATATTACACCATTGTCAGTGAAGTGAAGTATTAACCACCTACTTCGTTTGCTTATGGATACGTATTTATTGTAAGTTTTTTTTTTTTTTTTACAGTGCTACAGACCTATTGCTTTATGAAGGAATCAGATTTTTTATTTCAACAATAAAATAAATGACTATATTTTATAGTAATATTTTGTAAAAAAAAAATTATTTTCTTTTAATTTAATAACTATTGTTTTGAACAATTTATTCATATGTATATTGTCTATTTAAAATACGAATATGACATTTACCATATGAAATACCTAAATTTGACTATAAGAAACTAAGATACAACAAATTAAAACGCTACTTTATTCAATTAACTAATTAAAAAAAAATACTGTTACATAAATTCCTTACAGAAGAATTTTAATTCTATATTGGCAATTCTATTATTTATTCTTCCAAACGTTATTTTCATGAACATTTTGTTAAGTAATCAACTAAAAGTTGAAGCTTTAAAGTGAATAAAATAGAGATTAAATGATACTCTAATGAAGTTTCCTGATGGAAAACAATTAAACAAAATTGCTTCATTGTTTCAACAGCACTTGAAAACGTAATGTTTCTCATAGACATAAATACTGAACCATATTTAAAATCAATATAAATTTAGGTTACCGGGTTCAAATCTCGTTATTTTATTACCAATTCTATTATTAATTGTTGAATAATTGAGTATTTTTACTGGATCTAAGCACTAATAATTCAGGACGATACCGAGTAGTTTCGAATGTTTACGATGTCTGATAATGTTACTTTTAGGGTAATTTGGTGAATATGGACTTGCAATTCCCGATGGAATTTACCTGCATCTATAAGGTTGTTCAATAGTCTGGCGTTAGACCTTCTCTTCTATCAGCCCTCTCTAGACCAACTCTTGTTATTCCCGATCCTGACGCCATTAGAGTATACGAGAACCAGGAACGCTCTTTTTCTCCTTTTTTACGACTGTGAAGGTTTTGCCTTTAAGTAAAAAACAAACAACCAAATATCTACCTACATGTAACCATTTACTGTATTTTTGCAAAGTGTAATAATTATTAAGATGCCTAATTTCCGAGTTACAAATTCACCGTTCGATTCACCATCCGTGAGCTCGATTCGAATTATTGAACAGTATTTGTAACACTTAACAAGAATTCAAATAAAGGATGCATTATTTTCATAGGTCAGACTGTAGAAGCAAAGTCAAGATCATCAACAATAAGGATAAACTACGCTATGTTTCACAAATGCGTAGTATTTGATCTGTTCAATTCAAGCGTGTTTAACAATGTAAACAAACACCCCGATATACATAAAAAATATACTCACGTATCAAATTTGATTTACTCTACTCGTTTGAGTACTGAACGGATTACAAAGACACTTTGATTGACTGACATGACAGGTTGATACGTAAACTAAAATTACATAAAATAAATACTCGTTAGCTATCGAATAATCTAATATTGACAGATCGGAATAGAACAAGAGTTGATCAAAAGACACCAGTGAGTATAGTGGAAAGAGAAGAATCTAACCCTATACAACAAGAAACAAAGTGTATAGCCAGCTAAGTTCCCTCACGATTTCCAAGCTTGAACTCACCTTAAATGAACTCTTATAAAGTATTTAAAAAACCAAGTACTCTACATTACAGTCGTTTGTAATACATAAATATTAAAATTATATTAATAATAAAAATATTTATTATTACTTCGTTTTAAAACAACATAAACCGTAATTTAGTACATAGTTAGGAGGTATTTCAGCTTAAATCAATACGTCATAATTGATATTGAAGCAGAGTATTTTATAAAATAATTAAACCATGTAATGAGAAAATTGTTAGCTAAAACTTGGCCTTAAGTTATTAGGTAAACTTTGTCGCTTATTAATTTGTGAAATAACTTCATAAAGCTTGCTGGGTTGTCAGCAATATTTTACGTAATATTTATTATTAATATTGCGAACATCGTCTCACTTTCGATGATAATGTGACTTGATGTATATACAAGATTTTTGTAGATGATTTCTTACGTGTGTTTTCATTTACTAATATTTACTTACACGCAAATTGTTGATTTACAAATCGACTGGAGGCTACTCGAAAACTTAATACTCCACTGTATCACACAATTCTGTAGGCCTCAAATACACAATTCTGTAATTCTCAAAGCCACCCATCCCTAAATTAAGTCTCCTTACTTTCTTTGTGGAAAATTTGGAAATAGAAGAATAGATGGGGTGAAGAGACTAGAGGTTTATACATATAAAATGATACAAATATTGGATGATTTGGTAGGAGAGAATAACTTCAACCTCGCAGATGCACATAAGGATGTTTTCAATCATATTTAAATAAGTATAAAACTCTACAAAATGAAATAAGCAGGTTCTGAAATAGTGACATACACGTTGCCATGGATGTTGTATGTGAGTATCGTGTAGAGACACTAAGGAGATATAAATGAAGACATTATTGTTATTATGAAAAGTAAGCAAGAAAACTAATCAATTTAAGCAATAGAGAAGCAAGACAACAATAGCTATTCCAATTCCACTGTGTTTTAACTTTTCGAGTCGGATTCAACAGTGAAATTACTAGAGGGAAATGAGGTGAGAGGGTGGGGGTTATTCAGTATGAGTCTGACATTAACAGAGGAAAGTACCCGAGGTGAGACAAGTCCGTAGAGGATTAACCCCCTATCTCTATATATATAAAAAGGAGTAGAATCATTAGGTTAAATTTATATTGTTATTTGTAAATAAATAGTTACTGATCTCGGTAATGACTTTATTGTTTACATGCATTTTGGGGATGGTAGGAATTTTGATCGAAACTAGAATTGGCTATAAATGATATTTATGAACTACTTCATGTCCCTAAGGAGTGTTCTTAACGTATTATCTCTTACTTACTTTACAAAAATACAAAGTTAAGGACTGTGGAACTCTATTCTATTAAATTTCATCAAAAAACAAATTTTGGCTTTTGTTAGAATAAAGTTTGTAACCCAAACGTCGATATCCTCGATCGAGTTATTTGCTTAGGTGTTTTACGTTCTAAGATATGTTAATTTTAAGGAATACGTGAAATAGTGTTTGTAAAATATTCATTACAGTTTCATATCAAAGATTACAGTTATTAAAACAAGGCTGAATCTTAAATTGATGGCATATTGAGATTATACAACATGCTCATTATTATATTAATATGTTTTATTGTATGTGGTATACTACGTAGCCTACATGAAAAATATCCCTAGATGGAACTAAAACCTTAATATAGGGATATTGTTTTACGCACCATTATTTGTTAACTATATCCTACCTATTAAAAAATCATCGTGCGAAGGTAACATATTCACCTCCACCATTAACTTTGAAATTTCCTTCAAACAAGACCCTCTTACAGACCGAAGCACATTGCTCATGGATTACTAACGCCTGAGTATAGTAACTTGTTAACATGTCTGCATCAACTATTCCAGATTTCACTTGTCGTCAGTTGTCTCCACATTTCAGCAAGTGAGATGATCTAATTACAATCATATTCTAATTAACCGTGTTAATGCTAACTACTATTGAGTAGTCACTCAAACGTTAGTTATGTATTGATTACTCTTATTATCATTCAACATTTTCGTCCCTTTAATAGTTTTCTAGACCTCGAGTTATAAAACTTTAAAAATGGTTTATGAATATAAGGAAATCTGTAACTGATTTCGTGAAAACTGTGCCTGAATTTTGAATGATCGGCTGCAATTATAAATAGTAAAAAAAAAACACAAACTGAGATTTTATAAACAAGATATATATAACGTATATTATTTACTATATACTTTAAAACTACGTATATTGTACAGATGGTGTGTAAAACTAGTCATTGTAGGACACCACATTGTCCAAGATTGTTGTAGAGTTACTTAGTTACATATCAGTCAAAATAGCTTAATTTTACCCACTACCTTGGTTTGGAACAGTATTGTTTTATAGGTTCTTTTTATACAGTGTGGACGAATTTTCCTTATCTGGAGCCAAAGATTTTTTATGTAACAGGAAGCTCGGAACTTTATATCGGTACATGACACCAAGAAATAAATATGGGTTTTCTGCCACTGTTCATATAGTATAGTCCGCTTCCGGGATCTTAACAAACGTTTACAACCTTTAAACATTTACAGCAATATCTTCTGGTACTTTAAAACGATCATCATTTTTCATTACCAGTCTTAATCAATCAGTACGGTTTTCTGAGGAATTTTAACTCTCTTATTTGTCTAATATTTATTTCACTGCATAATACTCACAATCCTAAATCAATTAAATATATTCTTGATAAAATAGTTCAAAAAGGAACAAACTAGGTTCATGTATTAACGATCATAAGCTGATCTGATTATTTCGGTAAAAATGATAAGAGGAAATAGTGTGACAAGAAGATCAAATCTTTATTCTATTTTGTTTATATTTAAACATCAATTTTTCAAATATGTTGAAGATATGTAAGAGTCTGAACGGATATAATGAGTCTTAGAATATGGTAGAACTCACTAACAAAACATATAGAGTATGCAAGGTGCTGCGTTCAGAAACATCGTCGTATTAGTTTCCAATAGTGTCTGGGTAAGTAGAAGGATTATATATCCAATTCTTATTTGTTTAATGGATACTGTAATTCATACACAACAATGTACTCTATTGTTTATTGTTTAGGATTATGTATGTGTTTATACATAATAGGAATTATACAGTTAATTAGGAATTTCTAAAACAAATATTCTAAAATGTATCACCCTTTTTGATTTGATCTGAAACATGAAAAGTGTCAAAGTTTATAGAGTACGTATTTGTAAATGCATAACTCAGAAATGATAGTGTAACATAAACCGAGGTATGAAAAGAAGTCAAATTAGTCAGGTTTTATTGCTTTATAAGGTCGTAATTATCTAATGAAGTTCTGTGGAATGAGCTACAGATAATACTTACTTATTATATCATGTAGAGATGGCCTACTTGTAACAATTCTATTAATTAAAAAAACACACACATATATATATATATATATATATATATATATATATATATATATATATATATATATATATCAGTTTTATAGTGTTATAGCTATCAAAAATAAACTCTTGATCATCTACATTATGTAGGAGAATAATAATTGTATTTTTTTCTTTCACTTTTCTTTTTCTTTTTAGTTTAAAATACCATTTTAGCGAAAAAATAAAGAATGAACAGCGCCACTAATAGTTTGTATTTTGTAAACATGTATTTGTTTTATTTTTAAATGTCATAAAAGTATATCAAATATGCATTATTAATGATAGATATAACTTTTGCATTTATTTTAAAACTAACAAATAGTGGTTAGAGGTATCGCCTAAATAAAACATACAACGGTATAAAATAAAATTTAAAAAAAAATTAAATTAAATCATTTAAAATAAATAGTTTGAATGTAGTAAATTGTGAATTATTATATCAACAGCATTCAGAGTATAGCTGCAGTTCATTAAACTTTTTCTTTTTTTTTTTTTTGTTAAATTGAATAGTCATTTGTTTGAACAGTTTTATGTCATGATGAGAATTATTCTCCTGAGATTTATATGGATTGCCTTAGCTAACAATCTTTTATTGGTTTAATAGTTTCTTATTCGTTTGAAATTTATGTGATAATGATAGATTCTTCGTATTATTTATATAGTCCAATAGAACATTTGTCAGTAATTGTGTAAATAAAAACTAATACATGACGTTTCGAGACTATAAATCAACCTCAGTTATTAAGAGACAAAATTTGATCATATATGTAAAACATAACATAGCCTATTGGCCTAGAGTCTGAGTAGTCAGAGCTAATACATAATACAAACGTGATCGGAACAAAATCACCAAAAAAACTACAAAAGGTAATACATATAGTTTTGAGATATTTGTCCTGTTTGTAGTGGTTTTTTTTCATAATCAAGATCATATTTAGTTATATGGTTTCTTTTATTAGGTTACAAATATCGTGTATTAGTTTGTACTTAAAAATATATAACAAATGTCGGATAAACCAAATCAATCATAGTTTACTTTGATTTGTGGTATAACCTAAACATTCCTATCTATCAATATAATCGAAAATCAAATTATTTGTATTAATAATAATACATTTTCTATTTCGGTACAAAAAAGTACATATTTTAGAATATATACATAATTCCAAATATAGTTTTATTATTTTTTTATATTTAAGGGTACGTTTTCGTTAAATATTTTTAATTTGATGGTATGGTAGAAACGAAAAGTTTATGTGGTATTCAACCAATAAAATACAGTTTAATAACAACAGAGTTAAGGTATAGACTAAATAAACACCCGCGAAAATTTCCAAAATATTATTATTATATATATATATATATATATATATATATATATATATATATATATATATATATATTATTCCATGGATTTGAGCGCTTATAGTTTTACAATACATATTGTGTGTTTAAGGATTCTTTCAATACAGAACTGTATTTTGTCTGCGTATACACTTCATATAAAACTTGCAGGAGTGTCTAGAGAAAGTTTATTCATTAAATAAGTTCAGGTTTCAAAATGAAGTTTATGGTAATAATTTGAGTTTTCGTCACCGTTTGCAAACTTCATGGAATACGTGCCATTATATTACTTTTTAGACTGATATAAAAAATTGATTTGAAATAATTATTTGGCTAAAACTATGAAAATGTGTATTGAGAATAGACATACAAAAATATGTTTTTCAAATATGTTAATTGAAAAACATATTTTCGTATGTCTTTTATATATAGAGTAATTTTTGACTTTAACCTATTTTAAAGAACAAATTGTAAACTTTAAGGTAATTAAAATAGATCATCATATAACAACATATATATATATATATATATATATATATATATATATGGTTAGTGTCTACTGCACGAGCGTTTGTTTCAGCCAGTTTCCACGACTCCAGATAGGACTGGCATGTAAAATTAAAATTTGAAATATGTTCCCATTAATAAACTCAATGCATCTATTTTGTTCAAACATCATCACATTGATTTTTTTTACATTATTTTATGAATTAAAGAATAAATAGCTCCTTTATCACTTCAGTTGTATCAGGAAAGGTCGGTCCTCACCATAATTGAGTGCTGGATGGAGGGGAAAAGCTTTTTGGATTATATTGTAATATATCGAGAGATATCTATTTTTTTTTTTTTATTTTTTTTTCATTACTGTTGAGACCGATGGTTCTTGGTGGAATTCCATGTTTAAAGATAATAAAACACAATTATTTATTTTGTAATATCCACTTTTAATTAGTCTAGCCGACCAATGGTTTCACCTGCTAAGACATTGTCTAGGCTGTATTACAGACTGAACTCACTAACAAAAAATATAGAGTATGCAAGGTGCTACGTTCAGAAATATTGTAGTATTAGTATCCGATAGTGTCTGGAAAAGTAGAAGGATTATATATCCAATTCTTATTTGTTTAATGGATACTGTAATTCATACACAACAATGTACTCACCCTTTTTGATTTAATCTGAAACATGAAAAGTGTCAAAGTTTGTAGAGTACGTATTTGTAAATGCATAACTCAGAAATGATAGTGGAACATAAACCGAGGTATGAAAAGAAGTCAAATTAGTCAGGTTTTGTTGCTTTATAAGGTCGTAATTATCTAATGAAGTTCTATGGAATGAGCTACAGATAATACTTACTTATTATATCATGTAGAGATGGCCTACTTGTAACAATTCTATTAATTAAAAAACACACACACACACATATATATATATATATATATATATATATATATATATATATATATATATATATATATATATATATATATATATATATATATATATATATATATATAAGTTACGCTACGGTTTCGTAACGTTGGGTTTTTAAAAAATGTTCTTTTAATTAAAAACCTTTTATTTATTTATTACATGAAATCTTTGAAAACATATAACAATAAATTTACATATACAATTCATGTACGTTGAAATAGTATATGGAGCTTTCTACATCGATGTTTACTGTACCTAGGTGAAGCTAAGACTAATGCTTGAACATGGCTCTAGCCCTAAAGAAAACTATGCTTAACTTGCTATTCTAAGATTTCTATTACTAACATAAGCATGATTATTCATTACAGTTACAATAATTCGTTATATAACTCCTCCATCCCTAAATAGAACTTCGGGGGTAGGAGAGGATATTGGAGCCTCAAGGGGATGCCTCCGACACATGAAGTTCGAACACATCACCTTTACATACTTGCAATATATAAAGCAAATTAATATTACAACAAACAAATATAATATTATTGTAAATGCATTTAAGTCTGTAGTAATTACAGTTTTTTCTAACACTCTATTAACCTGATCTAGTTTTAGTTCATTTAATTCTAATTTCTGTAAGGTGACAGTGAAATTTGGTTGTCTTTCAAACTTTAAATTTAATTTGGCTGCATCTAATAGCTTCGGATGACCAGCTCTAATATTACTTGAGGATATTAGTGTTTGGTCTTTATAAGTTACAATTTCATTATTTATTTTCAACAAGTAAATTCCTTTTAGGGATTGTTCTTTAAGTTCCACATCGTTTTTAATTTTAATTATATCTTTGTTTACAAATATTAACAAATATTGTTCTAATTCAGGTATCCAATTAATTACATTATTTTCTATTTCTACATTTACATAAATACACTCACTGGGTAAACTGGATTTAAGTAGTGTCTTTTCACAGTCTATTTCTTGGTGAGAAACTTGGGTGGATGAGCAAATGGTAACTCTATGAGCTCTGTTGTTACACTTATCCAACAAACCTAATACAATTTCTTTAGAGGTAGTCTTACGTGCTAAAACATATCTAACTTTAGGTATTGCAGTTACATATTGGTTTTCATATAAAGCTGGAACAGAATACATCTTATAATAAGTATAATCGTATGGTTCCACTATTGGTAAATTCATAAAGTATACAATTTCTCTAGAATTAATTTTACAATTAATTTCTAATAAGTTTTCCATCTCCCAAATGTTTCCTAAGTTAAATTCAATAGGTAATCTATCTTTATAATAAGGTACAATTTTACTCATTTCTTCGTACAGTTCCTGTGCTGAAATTAAGCTTGGATGTAAAGTTCCTAGTTTACAAAAGGTTAAGGAATTCTCCACATCAGTCACTACTTGTAACATAATAGAATATATAATATTTAACTGAATTAATATGTTCCTGAATTGCTCTATCTTAACATGATCATTTACCTGTTTACTTACATATAACAATTTTACTTGAAGTTCATCAAAATTATCTGCTACAACTCTTATTGTCTTATTAAATTCTTTAATAATATTATAATTTATTGAATATTGTGCATCCATCTGACGTGCAATATTATTTTGGTTATTCTTTAAATCATTCAAGATTTGATCATATTTTTCACCATCGTATGCGTCTAAATTTCCTAAAATAAATTTAACAATAGATCCTAGTCCATTAACTAATCCTCTTTTTGTTCTAACATTTTTGAAAGTTATTATTTCTAATTTTTCATTTATTACATCTTTAGTATGATTAATGAATTTAAAATAGTTTAACATGTCTCTTAATTTATTTCCATTTTCAGTGACATTTCCTATATCAGTATACAAACTTAAATTACATTTTTGACAATTCATATAAAAATAATACAATACATCATTATAATAAAGTTCTACATTATTTAATTGATTAATGAATTCTTCTAACTTAAAATTATGTACAAAAGTGTGATACGACGTTTTCAATTTGGCTAACCCTAAATCTATTGGTATAATTCCAACATTTTTTGTTATTTCTTCAATTTCTATTCCTTCTGTAATTGTCACATATCCGAAGATTGTGAGGTACCTGGAACAACATTTTTATAATTAGATTTCTTTCTAGGTCGTTTTATATTAGAAAGGTGGATCTTTCCTTTTGTATTATGATGTCTAGCTTCGATTTGTGCTGTTTTATTTTCTCTATTAACAGAAATTAATTTTTCTTTGTTATACTTGTTTTTGGTCTTGCTTTGTTTTTGAACTGTCTTAACATATACTTCTTGGGGTATATTTTCAGGTAAAACTTCTCTTGTCGTATTTCTTTTATTTACCGTATTTTCCTTATTCTTGATACTAATCTCTTTTATATGATCATACAATTTCATTGTTTTCTCTTTATGAGAGTTTACATAATCACTAATTATTTTATTTTCCAAGTTCATCTCTAAAATTGAATCATTATTAATATGTCCATATAAAACTTCATTAGGTGTTAACTTTGTCACAGAATGTATGGAATTGTTGTATGCAATTACAGCAAATTTTACTTTCCCTGATATTGATTCTTGTTTAAATTCTAATTGATTATTTAATAATCTAATATGTTCGATTATCGTTGAATGTACTCTTTCACATAGACCATTACTTTGTGGGTGTTGCGTACTAACGTAGTGTATTTTTATCTTATGCAAGTCCATCAGTTCTTTAATAACTCTGTTATTGAATTCACATCCGTTATCAGATATGATGACAGATGGGATTTTGTATGTGGCAAAATGATTTAATAGTTTATCACATATCTCAGTGGCTTGTGAGCTTGATATCTCATAAAGCTGAACATGTTTGCTAAATGAATCGATGACTGTAAGAAACTTACTCTTATCAAATGTAACTGTGTCTATTGATAAAATTTCTAATGGCTTTGATGCTGTAGGTGTAAGTGATAACTCTGTTTTTAAAGGGTTTCTTTCATACTTGGTTTGCAAGCAAATATCACATTCATTAATATAATCTTGCACACTTTTATTAATGTTCGGCCAATAATATAGCCTTTTAATTTGACTACAAGTCTCGTTTATTCCACGATGATTAGTTTTGCTAATGTGGTAGTTATTAATTATCTCTTTGATTTCTTCTGAATCTAATACATCTAGTAATTTTATTTTATTTCTGACTAAATTTAATTCAGATCTCATAAAATTCTTAGCCATGCAGGTTACAAATTGTTCATAAAAATCCTGTTCAAAATATAAATTATATCTTACCCTTGGTACAAGGTATGCTTTTGCAAATTCTATTATATCTTTTTCAAAATTGGTTTCAGATATTTCTACTAGTAATCTCATCTTAGTAAATCCAAACAATTTTTTAATTATAACTTTCTTTGGATTGTTTTTCACAAGTGATAGGATTATTTGATTCTTACCAAAATTAACGGGTTCTTCTGAAATCGGTATTTCAATTTGTACATTACCATTATAATTTGAATGAATTGTTTGATTGTCATCTTCGTCTACATTTACAATTATTGATTCATTGTCTTCCATTGTTAAAGGTTGAAATGCTGGTTCTTCTAAATCATCTAATTCTGGAAAATATAACTTAGTAGAATCTTTTATTATTTTCAATTCGTCTTCCTCCTTCTCATTATTAACACATAGTTGCTTTTCTGTAATATTCAATTGTATTCTAGACAATGCATCTACATTTTGATTATTTTTTCCTTTTTTATACTTAACTTCATAATCATATTCCTCTAATTTTAATCTCC
This sequence comes from Aphrophora alni, assembly GCA_963513935.1. Classification (NCBI taxonomy): domain Eukaryota; kingdom Metazoa; phylum Arthropoda; class Insecta; order Hemiptera; family Aphrophoridae; genus Aphrophora; species Aphrophora alni. The sequence goes on along the minus strand of OY740768.1, from coordinate 134,575,482 downwards.
ATCTAAGCAATTTTGAAGTGGGTTCTTTCACCGAAAATAACCATTGTAGTGGTTTATGATCCGTATATACAGTAAACTTTTTTCCGTATAGGTATGGTCTAAAATATTGAGTTGCCCAAACTATGGCTAATAATTCCTTTTCTATTGTTGAATAATTACATTCACTATTGTTTAGTGTCCTGCTAGCATAGGCTATTGGTAGATCTTTAACGTTAGTTTCTTGACTTAGTATTGCGCCTAGTGCAAAATTACTCGCGTCTGTAGTAAGAATGAATTTTTTACTAAAATCTGGATATTGCAATATTGGCTCATTACACAATATTTTTTTACATTGTTCAAAACAGTTTAAATATTCTTGATTTTCTATATCAATTTTTTCTCCCTTTTTTAAACATTTTGTAAACGGTTTAGTTAGTTTGGCAAAGTCCTTAACGAATTTCCTATAATATCCAATTAATCCTAAAAAACTTTTAATTTGTTTTACAGTTTTTGGAATTGGGTAATTTTTTATTATTTTTACTTTTTCTGGGTTTGGTTTTACTCCATTGGGTGTTACTAAATGGCCTAAATATCCTACTTCCTTCCGTAAAAACTCCGTTTTATCCATTTGAATTTTAAAATTAGCTTTTCTTAACCTCTCAAAGACTTCTTTCAATCGGTTAATGTGTTCTTGCAGGCTGGTAGAATATATTATTATATCATCTAAGTACACAAGACATATTTCATTTTGTAAACCTCTTAAAATATTATTCATTACTCTTTGGAATGTCGGTGGGCTGTTCTTTAGTCCAAATGGCATTCGTAGAAATTCGTAATGTCCATTTTCAGTAGAGAAAGCGGTTTTTTCAACACTATCTTGGTCCATTTCTATTTGGTGAAATCCATTGGCTAAGTCCAATGTGGTGAAATTTTGGGATCGTCCAAGTTTATCCAAAATATCTGTTATGTTGGGTAACGGATACTTGTCATCAATTGTTTTGGAGTTTAAATTCCTAAAGTCTATTACCATTCGAAACTTTTGTTTTCCAGATGCATCCATTTTCTTTGGTACAATCCAGACGGGTGAATTCCATGGTGATTTGGAATTTCTTATTATCTTTTGTTTTAACATATCTTGAATTTGTGTATTGATTTCTTTTTTATAAATTTCGGGATATCGGTAACTTCGAGTGTAAACTGGAATTTCATCAGAAGTTCTAATCATGTGTTTAACCTGGTTTGTGAATGTTAAATCATTTCCTTCTTTATAAAAAATATCAGAATATTCTTGTACTAATTGTTCAATTGCGTTTTTTTCTTCTGAATTCATATGATCTGTTCTTATTTTTGAAAAATCTAATTTATTATCTTCCTTTCTTTTTCTTATTAAATTACAATTTGAATTAATTTTCATATTGTTAGTAGGCCTATTGTAAATTTCGTAATTATTTAAGGATTCTAATTTTAATGGTTTTGGGTTAATCTTGACGTCTTTCATTGTGGTATTAATTATTGGACACAACGTTTTTCCGTTCTTTACTTTTACTAAACACTGTGGGATTTCGAGTCCTTTATCATAAACGTATGGCATGATGCCTTGGCCATTTTGAATATTGTTAACCTCCAGTTCTATTATCCTTTTACTTCTTGATTGAATTAAAAAGCTCTTTATTACTTTTTTCTTTTCTTTAGTTATTTTTAAGTTCTTTACATTGTTTTTATTGTCATTAGGAAGTTGTTTAATTTCAGATTTTTGTTTAAATTGAAATTTTTCTGTATCAAAATACAATATTGGTAGTTTCATATTTTTTGTATTCACAATATTATTCACTAAATTAATGTTTAATTCTAATTGTTTCATATTGTCGAGTCCTAGTAACAAATCAAAATTTTGGTGAAAGTTGAATAGATAAAATTTTATTTGTTTTTCTCCTAATATTGGTAGTTGACAACTATATTTTTCTCTAGATTCGCCATGTGCAGTAGAAACAATAAATGGTTCTGGGTTTATGGATTGTTTATATAATTTAAAAGCCAAATCTTTATTTATAAATGATTTTGTACTTCCAGTATCTATTAAGATTTTTAATTGAGATTTTGGGTCGTATATGTAAGGTAAAACACTATCTTCAATGTTCATTATGTTAAATTTCCTTCTACATTGGCATGTCATAAAAAATAATTATTTTCTTCCTCGCAAGTTTCATTGTTTACATTTACATTTTCAAATTGTTGTTGAATTTGATCTAACTCACAGTTTTCATTTATTTCCGATTTTGTTTCATAAATTACTTCTTCAAAATCACAAAGGTTTTCATCTAAATCATCTTCAGCGGTTATTTGATACATTTTTGTATTTTTTATTGGTGATTGTCTAGTGGAAATACTCATTGGAGTAGGTTGATACTGTTTAGGTGGAAAGTTTTGTTTCTGCTTATAATCAATAAATTTATTTTGCCCTGATTTGTTTTGGAATTCTTGATATGATGTTGGTTTTTGTTGATAAATTTTATTTATTGGTCTTTGTACTTGAATTACTTTTTGAACTACTGGTTTATTATTTGGGAATGATTTATTAGTTTTCTTAAACTGAAAGTCGTTCGTTAACATATTTAATGCGTCTTCTAAACTTAATGGATTTTTAGTTCTCATTAAACTGCCTAGAGGTTCTTGAAGACCTCGTAATAACACTCGTAATGCTAATTTTCTTACGTATGTGCAAAGTACGTCTCTTGCTGTCGGTTCTTTGTTAGTGAAAAATGCTATTTGAAGATTTAGAATTTTTTGAATTTTCTCGTAAAATTTAAAAGGTGTTTCATGACTTTCCTGTTTTAGTTCAGACATTTCTAAATTTAAAGTAAAGCAATCTCTTTTGTCTAAATATGTTGTTAGTAAGGTTTGTCTAACGTCTGACCACAAATAAGTATTGGAACTAACTACTATTTCTAAGGCTTGACCTTTAAGTTTTGCTAGAATTGACGAAAACAGATATTCGTTTTGAAAATCTTCCGCATTTTCGGAAACATAAAATTTATTCACAACTTTGTCACAAATTGATATGAATCGAGATAACATTGCTGGATCGCCTGAATATTCGGGTATCATTTCTAAGTACTCTTTTCGTAAAGTAGGTGTACTACTACCGTGTGCCATGATTAATATTATATTATATTAACAGTTATTAATAATTCTTATTTCTAACAAGTTCTTACTTCTAACACAACTTATACAAAAATTTAATTAAAAGATATAGTTAATTTGTATTTAAAAATCTTATTCTTTGAGATTTGATTAAAATATTTACAAATAATTAAAAACAGTAATATTATTATTTTTAATAATTATTAATATTTTATTAATTATTGTATTTTATTTAAATAAACAAAATTTATTTGTTTTAATATTTGTAATTTCTTTTGAAATTAAATTATTTCTTTTCTTTATTTTGAAATATTTTTGTTTTAATCAACTTACAGAGTCCATAGAGTTTTGCTCATTTTTTGGTTCATCTGAAGTGGCTGATTTTCTTTCTGAAGATCCGTTGTCTTCTTTTGTTGTCGTGAAGATCCGTTGTCTTCTTTTGTTGTCTTGGCGAGATGCCCTCGTACTGGACGTTGACGAAATGTCCTCTGCCTTGTTGGATCCGGTTCTTGGTAAACGATTTTTAAGGATCTTGCGTTTTCAGGAGCAGTGTTATTCTCCAACGAAGCTATTTTGTCTTCTTCCAACGTAGTTTTCTCTTAAAATCTCCAAGTGGTGTCCGCCCCGACTGCGCCAGTTACGCTACGGTTTCGTAACGTTGGGTTTTTAAAAAATGTTCTTTTAATTAAAAACCTTTTATTTATTTATTACATGAAATCTTTGAAAACATATAACAATTAATTTACATATACAATTCATGTACGTTGAAATAGTATATGGAGCTTGCTACATCGATGTTTACTGTACCTAGGTGAAGCTAAGACTAATGCTTGAACATGGCTCTAGCCCTAAAGAAAACTATGCTTAACTTGCTATTCTAAGATTTCTATTACTAACATAAGCATGATTATTCATTACAGTTACAATAATTCGTTATATAACTTATATATATATATATATATATATATATATATATATATATATATATATATATATATATATATATATATATATATATATATATATATATCAGTTGTATAGTGTTATATCTATCAAAAATCAACTCTTGATCATCTACATTATGTAGGAGAATAATAATTGTATTTATTTCTTTCACTTTTCTTTTTTTTTTTTTTTTTTTAGTTTAAAATACCATTTTACCGAAAAAATAAAGAATGAACAGCGCCACTAATAGCTTGTATTTTGTAAACATATATTTGTTTTATTATAATATTTTGGAAATTCTCGCGGGTGTTTATTTAGTCTATACCATAACTCTGTTGTTATTAAACTGTATTTTATTGGTTGAATACCACATAAACTTTTCGTTTCTACCATACCATCAAATTAAAAATATTTAACAAAAACTTACCCTTAAATATAAAAAAATAATAAAACTATATTTGGAATTATGTATATATTTTAAAATATGCACTTTTTTGTACCGAAAAAGAAAATGTATTATTATTAATACAAATAATTTGATTTTCGATTATATTGATAGATGGGAATGTTTAGGTTATACCACAAATCAAAGTAAACTATGATTGATTTGGTTTATCCGACATTTGTTATATATTTTTTTTTTATGTACAAACTAATACACGATGTTTGTAACCTAATAAAAGAAACCATATAACTAAATATGATCTTGATTATGAAAAAAACCACTACAAACTGGACAGATATCTCAAAACTATATGTATTACATTTTGTAGTTTTTTGGTAATTTTGTTCCGATCACGTTTGTATTATGTATTAGCTTTTACTACTCAGACTCTAGGCTAATAGGCTATATTTATTAATATAAATATATTATTAATAAAAAAAAATATTAATAAAAATAATAATAGTCTGTAATACAGCTTCGTCAATGCCTTAGCAGGCGAAACCATTGGTCGGCTAGACTAATTAAAAGTGGATATTACAAAATAAATAATTCTGTTTTATTGTCTTTTTTTTTTTTGTTCAAAGGCACGTACGGGAAATTCAAATCATCGCTAAGCACACCGTAATACGAAAACACATATCATGTTTGCCAATGAGATTTTCACAATTATCAACGGAAATAATCCAAATATCATTAAACAACTTTATACAGTCGGCTGTTCTTCAAAACGAAACACGTAAGATATTGTTTTAGGATTATATGAAGTTTTTGTCTTTTTTATTGATGAATTTTATGTTTTTTTTTTTAAATTTAAGCTTAGGATAAAATCGAAAAATATGTATGAATTTTATCCTATGATTGTGATTTGAAAACATTTATGACGTTTAAAAATGGAATACGCCTTTATTGTGTGTGCTTGAAAATTAATTGAACATTTAGTATATATACTTTGATGTTTCATAGATATGGATTACTAGCGTTTAACCAAAATATTACACAGACATGAATTTCAAATGTAAAGGAATCTGCATAGCGATATAGCTTTGAGCTTCCGGAGCAATGAATTGGAAATCACTTCAATAGATTCGTACACCACTATACCAAGAAAATATTAAAAGATCTAAACGGAATTTAAATTAACAGATATTGTGCATACGGGATTTGAAAAACTAATGACACAATTATAATATTTATTTTATACATTCAAAACTTCTAACAAGTATTTTGTAATATGTATCTACGAGACTTCCATCTCATTCAAATGAGCTTAGAATTTGGAGGACAAATTATTTAATTATTATGAAATGAGGAATGGACACTCAAATATTGTTCCATATATCATAAACTCGTGACAAATGATTTCTACAAGATCAACAATGTAGGAAATCACGTCCTGACAAATAAGTTGAAAATAACTTAAATTATTTCACAAAAACGCTTGCGCAAATCACATTAATAATATTAAAAAATCACGTATTATTTGTACTTTCTATTTTTAAAATTATTACTTATTGATGGAATATTTGTATTAAACTTATTGATTGTTCGGAAATTTGCCATCATTTGTGTATAAGAAACCATACACGACGTTTCGAGAGTATAAATCAACTCCCGTTATCAAGTGCCTAACTTACAAACTAAAAGATGCAGACAGAACACACGCCTAGATGTCTAGGCCTATGTTCAGAAACTAATTATTATAAACAGATAATTATTATAAAACTGAAATCGGTAAAGGTTAATTATTTAATATATCATAAAACATAATTGTTATATTATGGAGGCAGAGTAATAACCGGCGTAACGTGTTAATTTCAGAAAATATTTGAAGCGAACTGTAATTTATTCACATAGCTTATGTATTATATTTGTAGTTTATATATCATAAATCACTCATATCACATTAATTGTATCTTTTGCAGATAAATATCAAAACATAATTTGAGTGATTTCATTGTCTTCATTAGTACAGTTAATGGTAGTGGTCACAGGCGCCGAAACCAAATTTAAATATCTTCATTTAGCTTAACGTAACATGATATTATTAGCACACAAGGAATCCAGGTTTTGTCCTGATTTGTTATTTGTTTTATATACATTTATTTATTCACTAAACTACATATTTTCCTACTTAAGCAATGGGAATAGGAACATTAAAATGAACCATATATTATGTTAACTATCCTTGAACAATACTACCTCTCCTTACTTTTAATTAAAACAGTGTTCTCATTGTTTATCTTCCTAAAGTACGACAAGAAATTACCCAGTAAGAGAGAAAGACTGAGAAAGTAAAGGCCATACATTACATTACCGGATGTATGGTAACCTGGAACACAAAGTAGGAGTCTAGTCGGATAAATGGGCAGGAAGCTAATGTCAAGTAGTCTTCTCTTATGTTTGTCTTAGCGTGGTTCATAATGAAAACATTATTGAAGATTATTTGAAATAAAAACTGGATACATACTCCGTCTTGTATAACTTACTTGTAGCATTTGGGTTACACGTTTCGGAATCTATGTTCCTTATTCAAAATTGAGCTCGTAAAATTTGTCAAAACATTAAGAATATACAAATATAAGACAAAAAACTTTATTGTCATAACACACAGGACTATTCCGCAGCGTTTCTTTCGAGGAACTAACCAACGTGTCAAATGTCACACGGATCTGAGTAAGGATGAAAACTCAAAATGAGTTAGAATTTTTTTTAAAAAAACTTTATATTGAAAGTTTCCATTTCCTCAATTTAAATATGGAATTACTTGTTAAGTTCTATATATACATACAAAATTTTATTTATGGAATATAGCAAATAAATATGTGTAGATTTTTAACATTAGTAGGGGAATATATTAAACACTGGCTCAATATATATTATACATAGCTCAATCTATACAAGCAAGTATTTCATATTTCTAGCTTTTTACCTTTCATAAAAGCCTTTACACATAAAGTTCAAGTCGAATCATTATTCGTATTGGAGCAATTAAAAAATAATCGATAGGTTACAGCTGTCGTCATTATTGCAAATAATTCGATCCTTTTACAGTTAGGATACAAATACGTAACCACGAACTACTTAGGATTTCAAACTGTAAAATAATTCTCACTAGAAATTGAAAAAGAAAACAAAATAAATTTTCGGATACAAAAGTAATAAAGCAACATAAAAATTCCAATATAAGACATATAGAAAGCCGACTACATCCGTTATAATACATTCTTATTCCCATCATTTATTATCTCAAAAAACGCAGCCTCTTATAGATAAATTCATAGATTAATCACAATACCAAGAGGCCCCATAGATTACCAGTAAAAATTAAACACAATTAAATATATCGCCATAAATAATGGTCACGATGGCTCCATAATTGACAAGCTTATAAAAAATATAAAGGAAATTTCCGGAAAACCTCCCAAAGAGAAAGCCAAACCCTTAATCATATCAATGGATTATAGAAAATTTCTCCTATAATAATCACTTCAATATTGTATCGATTAAATAGGTTGACTTGCGACGTTTGTGATAAACTATATACGGGCCAAACTGGGAGAAAATTTTGAGTGAGATTTAAAGAACAGTTACAAAAAAGACGATGTCATGTAATAAATGAAATTATGCGCACCATTTGATTGAATAAACCAGAGTTACACGAAATTAAAAAATTAAAAATTACTTTATGTAAAGAGGTGGAATAATTATGAACGCTGCAGTAGAATATTAAATATATAAATCATTCAAATTAAAAAAATAATAATAAAAATAAAAACAATGAACATCAGTTATTATTGGTATCTGACATTTGTGTTTTTTACGTGAATTATTTCAATTCAAACATTTTTATTAAATTTCATTTTTTTAGTTAAAAAATCAAATGATATATATATATTAAACCTTGTAATTCCATGTTTTAATTTTTGAACTGTAATAATATGATGATTACAGTGATCTGTTGAAACCGGTAATTTTTATTAAAGTAATGAAGATTGTATATGAATGGAAAATCTCAAGGTAATTTAAATCAGTTATTAAACGATCAACTAAAATTTGACTCCAATACATTGAAACGGCGATCAGAGTTCAAAAAGCCAAGGAGAAACATGGTTAAAGTACGGAAGATATCTAATTGACACTTGTCGTTCGGTAGAGAAATACATACTGTGCACAAATAAACTGTCCAGACATGTATTTGTGTTGTATTGTATTCAATTAATTTAATATAGTGACGAACTCAGATGAGCAAGTGAGATATGTGATGATGGGATAACAGTCCCGAATCACGTACAAAGAAAATGAGGGCACCTGACGGAGTGAAACAAAATCAAGGTAAGTCTACGAAATTTTGTCTAATTCGAACTTCCTTTAATTGGAGGAGGATTTATTTAGTTCAAAGCAACTTAAAACAATGGATCGTGACGAATAATGATAATGTTACAATTATTTAGGTAGAAAAAATGTATTTAAGCATATTTATGTTTTGGTGGGGTAAAATCGAAAATTGTAAGTTTTTTAAGTAGGGTAATTCTTATAAATAAAGCATCATTTCTTACAGTTACAAAAAAAACAACTTTTTTTCATTTGACTGTAAGTAGCTTGCATAATATCATAGATTGTTAATTTTATATGAACTAGGTAGAAACGATTTGAAATAAAACAATATATTCACCAGTTATTAAAATAAAAGTATTAACTATCAAAAGCAGTAGGTTTTCGGATCTACTACTGAACGACTTTCAAAGTTGATAAGGATAATCAGTGACTACTTACGTGACCATTAACTGTTTTCTCCGATACAAAATACTATATTAAGAAACCTATCAGTTTATAATTTACACACTTTTTTTTGAACAATTATAAAAGTACATTGTATATAAACATACGTAATGCAATTTTATTAGTTTCTCTTGGGGAGAATATTAAATATATATTCTAACCAATAATATGTAATAAGTTTTAATTAATTGTTTTTAGACACCAAAATTTGTAAGATATAAATAATAATTGTGAATTTTGGAAGCCCGTAGTTTTTGTAAAATTAAAAATTCTAAGCCCTCACACTTTACTTTGTAATAGACGTTTGAATCATTGCATTGTACTAATTGTGATTTTTGTTTTTATTTTAATTTTTTTATTTTTGGAAGAAGTTGGTTTAAAAAAAAATTATAATGAGAAAAGTTGTGTAAACTACATTCCATATGATTATAAGCATATTTATTATTATTAAATGTTATTAAAGGACATGTGTAATTTCAAGATTTATTAAACTAGTTGAAAAGTAATAAAAAAAGTATCGTCTACATTTATGTTAAAATCTGCAGGTAAATGTATCCATTAACCCATGAGTGTAGACCTACTGATTTGTTTTATAATATGTGAATAAGGATTGTTTGACAGCAATCCTTATTCAGATCGTAAAGAAGTAATTATGAAAAAAAAACTTTAAAAAAATATATATTGAAAGCAATTTTATAAAATAATAATAATAATAAATTAATAAAATGATTGTAAACTCACATGGCAGGTGTCTAACTAACCAATAATTAAAGACAACATGATTTTCTGAAAAAATAAAACTCTCCTCAAACATCAAAACTACTTTTTTTTTTATATTCGTACAATAAAAATGAAGCAACTATTATTTATGTAAAAATATCAATACAGCTAATCTCACAAAAATAGTGACGGAAGCAGTGTTTACTACAAAATATTATATTTTCTGTATATAATAAAAAAATTGAGCAATTTTAAAGGTATTTTCCATTGACGTGAAAACGTATTAAAAACTATCAGGAATCGAGCGAGTGATATAAAAACTTAAAGATATACGTCTTCATATATTTGTTATAATTACCTTGAGTCACTTAGTTTTACGTAGATTGTGTATGTAATTAAACCATTAACGTTTCCAAGCAGTGGTTTTATAGTTCAGCTAGATATAATAAAACTTTAATGAGCAAGTGTTCTAGCACATAATGTCAATAATAACATGACCTTATTTAAGCGCTTCCCTTACTTGTTCCGTTTAAAGAAACATAACCTAAGTGCTAGGGAAAAGTTTTCAATTATTTGTAGTCCTTTTTGTTTTGTATATAAAAGGAAAATTTAATAAATTTATGAAAAAACTTCACGAGGTTGACAATCAAGGATTACTGGTAAAGGTATATTTATTTGGTGTATAAAAAAGGAAAATTTATTTTTACAATATATGTTGTCTTCGCTGAATCTGACTGATAATCGCAACATATTCTATGATCGATTATGCATTGACGTATACATTATCTAGTGGGCATATGGTTTTCCTCTCTAGTTTCAAACCTCACCATTTTACAGACGTAGAATATTTTATTATTTTGTGTTAAATAGTTAGTGTATATTACAACAGGAGTCATAAATAACTTAATGCCATAGTAATCTTAAACCGAGAGACACCAACTATGTTGTACATTATTGTAATAAAAAGGTAGGTGAGCTCTGTAATTCAAGTGAACAACGGTTCAATAAAACTTAGTTCTCTACATTTATTGTTTATAAAATTAAAATTAATAATAGATTAATAAAATAGATGACAGGACGGACTTATTTAGTTATGTATTAGTTAATATAGTAATTGTATTATATTCTCTTTGTTAATTATTTTGACTAGGAAACAGTCTGGTATTTTTAGATGTTTTATTATATATAGCATACATAATATAATGAATTGTAGTATTTCACATATCCTGAAGTGGTTAAGGGGATTACTTTTAAATACACCAGTATTGACTGATAAGTGTTTTAGATATTTACTATGCAATTGTATATACAGTTGTATACATTTAATTTGTAAAAAACAAAACAAAAAAAAAACACTTTTTTATAGGAACACATTTACATGCTTAGCCTATGTTAAACGTTTTATACATACATATATGTTATTAAATATGATTTATTATTCCAAATTACAGGATAATTTACACAATTTTCTCTAAAGCGAGGGTAAAGTTTAAATATGCCTGACATTAATGTTAATTAAGTTTAAACTTCAACTTAACATACAATGTAATATACTGGCTACACTGTTATGCAGTAATTAAGTTAATTCAGTAATTAATGTAGACAAAGTTGACTAAACATTAAATACATTCTTCGATAAATCTTGGTGACATTGTTCCTTATAAATACAGATACTAGAAGAAATTACATTGTTGAATAGTATTCTAAAAGTAAGTATTTAGTCATAGTTAATAATATTATATTTGAAAATGAAATTTGTTAACGATATTTTTAACAGTTCAATTAAACATTTAGGAGTAGTTATTATAACTATTTCTGATATTATATTTTTGTATGATTCTAAAAATGTTGTGCCAACATACAGATTAATTTCATCATAATTAAATTTAAATTTATTGTTTAGAACAAAATATGTACAACATATGTAGACAACATTGTTGGTGCAATGTGTGAACCTAATAACTGATAATGGGTCTGGATATTCTTTAAAAAAAGTTTATTTTTTCTTAATAAACATTAAAATGTATAATTTATTGATTTTTAATATTTTTACAGTTTGAATACTTCGTCAATATAAAGTTCCGTAAAATTGAAAAACGTCACTTCAGAATACAGAATGTTTTCATAAAATATTCAAAAATTATATATAATTAATTTTATTCACATAACCATGTCACTTGCAATATAAACTTGTATATAATAAAAAAATAAATCAATTAAAGGGCAATGTTGAGAAAGACATATCTAGAGTAATTTATAATTTTCCAAAGTTCTCCAGATTTTTAAATTTGTGCATAATCTTTCAAACACTAAAATTATATTTGAATTTCGCACCTAATTGATTACATTAAACACAAATGTATGGATCAGTTTTAAAAAAAATTCTAACCGTGATTTATTGTCATGTTAGGAGTGTTTTAATATTTGTTTTGAAGTGATGTTGATTTTCGTCCTTGTAAAACATAGCCAGTTACATAACCTAACCCAGCTAAAAACATTGTTTTTAATCAAATAATCAACGTTTTAATTAATATAAAGTAACGTACACTTTAGATTGACTAAAAAAAAGTTTTTCAATATGATCAAAATATTTGTACTGTTAAAGCCCTTTACTATAGCAACCGAGGTTCGTGCGATTATTCAGATAAATAACAATTATTCTTTTATTTGTCCATTACCGTAACCGCCTTTCCACCTGTTTTATTATAATTACATAAAATCCTACATCTAATTTATTATCAGGACAAACAGGAGGTTATATTCTTTAAAAATAACAAAACATTATTGCTTAACAAACATTGATCCAAAAAATGGATTCTCAGACTTCATTCATTTGTCGTTATTTTATAGCTGTTATTATGTTTGACATTTTTCGTTTATGTCCTTCATTCAGGATTTTATATCAAATATTTATGTTGGAATATCCCGCGCTTGAAGTTCTATTTTAGAAGCACTTCTTTTTATTATTGTTCATTATCTGATACTACTTGGGTAAACTTTTTAACTTTCCTAAACGGGAAATACTTAATTTCATTTATTAGTAAATATATGTGATTGTTATTGGCAGGTTATTTTCGTTTTAGGATTGCCTACCGAAGTTATTGTTATTATTCCAATAAATAAACTGTTTCATCCATTATTAAAATAATGAAAATATATAAAAAAATAGTTTGAAATACATATTGTCCAAACAATTGTAAATTCGATATTCAAATTTAAAACAACTTACCCTATTTTTATTTTAATATATAGGGTTATTTAAAAAGAAATAGCCACTTTTCTAAATGAATGAAATTAAATCTACCCAATTTAAACCGGCCATAATGGGATTAATGGGCAGGTAATAAGCTAATTTTTTATTTTAATAGCTGATTGTGGGATCATTGTTGCTAGACAATTCTTGATTTTGCTTATTTATAAATGGGTAATAGTAACGTCGATAAGATTTTTGTGTGCTGGAACTAGAGCAAACTCAATCAGTTACTTTAGTGTGACGCAGTTTTAGGACGCCCTTTAAAAAACAACCCACTGCATCGGCTGTCTATTTATGATTGGTACAAGAAATTCAAAAATATAGGTTGTGTGTGCAAATCTAAAAGTACTGGGAGGCCATCGCTGGAAGAAGATCGTGTTCAAAATTTTCTAGCTTCTATCCTGCGCGGTCAAAAACATTTAACGTCCAGGGTAAGTGTAGAACTTAATATGCCATAGCTAACTGTTTGGAAGATTTTGAAAAAAAAAGTCTAAAGATGAAACCTTACAAGCTACAGCCGTATCTACAAACATTACGTGTTTATGATAAGGAGAAACTTTTGGCGTTTTTTATTGACTTCTGGATACGTTTTGAACATGGATCGGTTGTCAATCACAATGTGGGTATCTGAGAAACAGAATATCTTATAGTAGTTGTTGAACATGAGAGGGAGTCTTTTGTGCTGTATAAAATCAAAAGATACACGGGCCTTTCTTCTTTAATGAAAGAACGGTCAACGGTCAAACATCCTACTTGGACGTGCTGACTGAATGCTTCATCCCTCAACTATAGGAAGACAGTGATGACTACATATTTGTCAAGATGGAGCTCCGCCACGTAGGCACCATGATGTCAAAGAATACATCGATGTACAATTACCGGATCGATGTATTGGTTGTGCAACTGACTACAATATGCCACTCATGTTTTGGCCACCTCCCAGTCCACACTTGACCCCATGGGACTTCTTTCTGTAGGGTTGCGTTAAATATCAAGTTTCAATTCCTCCATTACCATTGAGTCTCTTTTAATTAAGGCAGAGCATAACAAGAACTATAGAGCGTGTTGACGTCGATACCATTGACAGAGTCTGGTCAGAACTTGACTATCGAATTGATGTCTGCCCTGTAACCCGTGGGGCTCATATAGAAGATCTACAACACTGTAAAAAACACTTTGATATGTCCTATTTGTAATACTACCATTTATTTATTTTTCTGTTGATTACAACCATTTTACTATGTTAATTAAAAAGTGTCTCTTTCATTTTGAATAAACCTGTATACGTATCTCCAACACTAATCCCAAGTGAAATTTTGCTCGTCGTGTTCCCAATTCGTCACCCATCGAAGTACTAACAATGCTCGACTTCGATAATCGGATACAAATATTGCAAATCAGTCGAAACATTGTGTATGTCATGTGTACTTAAACTACAAATACATCCTCGAAATATGTAATGTTCGACGAAAAACATTTTTGCTCACAAAAATGTTACTATTCTCATGATTTCAGGTGTGTAGTAGAAACAAAACAAAATTGGGGCGCTACATTAAACAATAATTTGTCAAATATAAATTATTTAAAACAAAGTAGTAATAATAAACAAATAAAAAATGAATTCAGATTTTTTTAATATTTAAAATATATATTTATTGTTAATGTCAAGCAATAAAAATAATTTAATAGCAATATTCACAGTTGAATAAATTGTGGTGACAATGTAAATGTTTCGTAAATGATTATGAACCAGTTTAGGTACGTCATACACTTATTTATTTACATATTATACTTTTATTTACATATTGATTCCAATGCATCAATATTAATCATGATTTTTTAAAATTAAATGTAAAATAAGACTTTAATTTATATTTATAAAATTATAACTAAAACCTCATATACAAAAAAATAAATTTAAAATACTAGGTGTTCATTAGCAACAAAAATACGATACGTTATTGACAAAGTAATAAATTCCAACTAAACTGGTTGTAAATTCTAATGAATAGCTAACATACTTGAATTTAGTTTCTGCCACACACTTTTTTTTTTGTTTATTGAATATGAAAGACCGTCTATTTTCTATATCTTGAATGGAAAGTCAATTTCAATTCCAATATTGAGAACTATTGGTTTGGTTCTCTTCCCAATGCAATATTTCTTTGGAAGGAATGTATTCTGTCAATTTTGTTCGTATACGTGTATATGCGTATTTATATGAGAAAATAAAATCTTCAAAACAACAATAGCATATTTATCATGATAGAAAATGTATACATATACATGCAAAACTAAAATTCTTGTTTTAAATATTATAAAATATGTATGAAAAACAAATTTATTCGGTCCATCTTCCTCTATACGATAAAACTTAGAACACTGAAGGTTTTACCGAAGTGTAATTGTACAAGATGTTTTGAAATATTTATTTCAACATTTTCCAATATATCGTTTATAATAGCAATTTAATAACTAGCCAATTTAAAATATACTTTACAAATACGTGTTTATTACTCGAATAATGATTTAACAATATAGTTATTTATGTACCATTACAAAGAAATGTATAACGTAAGATATTTAAAAGTACAGCTTCAAAGTGACATAAACATTATTAAAATGTTTGAGAATTTATTAATCCGAAGTTGATGGAAACAGTAAGGATTAACATATCCAGGAAAACTTCCGTACAAATCTAAACTTGTTTAATGAATAAACTTTCTTTACGTATACGAAGTATATCAGTTTATATGAGAAGTTAAAATGACTTAGCGAGAAGGTTTAAATTAAAATATTCTTTAGTGTTCGACACTTAATGTCGAATTTAGTTGAGCATATTGTAACAATATTTTAAATCTTGCTGTGTATCTCAGATTTATTGTTGTATGCGTTATTAATATTGTGAGCATTTTAATTAGATGTGTAAAATTAAGATACCTTTTTTAATATTTCGAGAATTGAAACAAGTTAAATATTTTTTTAAAATAAATAAATTATAATTTATATTGTAAATTGAAATTTTATTTCTCAAACTAAAACGTATAATTAATTTATTTGGATACTGTACACATAGACTGTATGTTAGCCTAGTCAAATAGGACAACCGGTCAGCTGACTGATCATTTAGATCTCAAGACGAACGAAGTAACAACGCCAAACCGATGTGTTACACTTTATGTACTAAAAGGGAACTGTTGTTTATGTGCGATGTCTGTAGTTTGCTTGATTGCTCACGGTACTGTTGTTCGTGATCACACTGGCTAATTAATTACTACAATCTTCTTACTACAGTAAGTACTACAGTGCTTCATTAGCGTTGACAATAGAGAATATAAACCTTATAACCAAGAACAAAAATTAATAATTTTGGATGCTGAGATAAATATCCGTCTTTGACTTAAGTGCTTGTAGTTTCTACTGCGTCAATAAAAGAGGTCATTTCTTGCCATCTTATGGTAAAACGGATTTAATACTAAGTAGTTCTTTATAATCTAATTATTTGGCAACAGATTTAGCTGTCATTCAGTCCAACAATCATAACCATCCAGTCAATATGAAACTAGAGAGCTCTGATGTTATGACATTTTATGATAATGGGTTTTTGTATATGTGTACCATAACTTTTTTTGCGCACATGTCTAGGGTGTTCAATTTAAAAAATAAAATAAAAATTAGGTGCTATAGCTGTTGATGGCAGCGGAAGAAGTTGCGAAAAAATTAGATTGAAATAAAGCACTCTTGACGGTTTCATACTGGTAGTGTGTAGTGTGTAGTTCTAAACCTTTAAAATGTTCACTTCTAATTCATATTACTAACCATCAGAATTGCGTTATTGTAATCGTAACTTCTTTCAGCAACTAATTTAAAAATGTGTGAGAAAGTAAAGGAAATAAAAACTTTTAAAGGAACTTTGTTGATGAATACCAATAAAGACATTCTTCATATGTAGAAACGTTTTCAGTTTGAGAAGGTAGTGAGTGTACTTTGTAATCCTGACATGAATACCAATGAGAAACGTCGATGCAAAGTGAACGTGACAAGAATCAAACTAGAGTCAGTTCGAGTCTGAATCAAATTATAATATGAATGCAGGTAGGTTTCTCTTTTAACCTATTTTAAAATTTCGTTGTAAATGATCAGCCTACAAGGAAAATAATTGAAATACTTCTATTTTGTTTCTTTTTATAATTAAATACCATTAGGAATAAACAACTACAACAAAAACTATAACAAAACATATTTAAATTGTTATGGATTACAAATTCTATATTCAGAATAATGTTACTGTTTTTTGAACAAGTATATATTCCATCTTGAAATATAAATTAGGTTTTGTAATTTGTAAACATTTCAAGCAGGAATTGCAAAATACAATAACAAAATATTATCTTCCCTCGCATTTAAAGAAATCCCTGAATATTAAAAAAAAATAAGAAAGTTATTAAAATTACCATATTCGTAATAAAAAAAATTATTCAAACGATATTATCAAATAAATAACATACACATACTTGGGATTTCTTTAGTGGGTTTTAAATTATTATATCCGTAATATACTACTACAATCGATTAATTATTTTTTTCTGACAAAAAAAGAAGGAAATAATATCCAACTGTTACGATATAAATATCTAGGGGATATCAAAGATCATTTAAAATGGTTAGCATATAATTTTGAATAGGATTCTTAAAATATCTTTGGTCAGAATTTGACGATTTAACCTCTCTGGAATAGCTTTGGACGAGAGTGAATGCCTGTCAATAGACATACTCCATGTGAAGT
The DNA here is from genome assembly GCA_963513935.1 of Aphrophora alni. NCBI lineage: Eukaryota > Metazoa > Arthropoda > Insecta > Hemiptera > Aphrophoridae > Aphrophora > Aphrophora alni. The sequence continues at coordinate 134,557,434 of OY740768.1, read as the reverse complement.
ATGCAACAAATCAGTTGTGTTGGTAAACAAGAACCAATTAAAAACTAAAAACTTGGAACTGATGACAGTGGAAAATCAATTTTAGAAAGATGGTGGTAATATTTGAAAAGGAAACTATAGGTTAGTTTGATTGCAAAAAATTGATGGCACATATCCGATTGAACTATACTAATAACATGAACAACTTATCATTAATGAAATAAATTAAAAAACCAAAATATAGATAAGTCAGAAATATTGTTGTTTAAATACTATATATATATATATATATATATATATATATATATATATATATATTGACACAAGTAGGCCTACTTTGATAACAACCAAATGTAGGTGTTAATAATTTTATTTTACTATGTTATACATAAAAAAAAAAAACTTCATGACATTTTATAGAATAATTGATCTTAGAAGTTATATCTTAAACACTTATCTATTAAGTAAATAGGTTTACTGTACCATTTCCTAAAAGTAATGAAAATGTATATTTTATACACGAATGTAGTACATTTCGCATAGGAAATACTAGTTCACATGATTTAACTGTTATATATTTTTTTAATCATTATACAGTTTTCATTTCGCCTGACAAACCTACTTTTTCAGCATCTGCTACGAATGTGGTCCGTTTCTCCTTTATCCGTTTGATAATTATTAGAATTTTAATCTTTTAATTATAATATAAATTCATGTCAGTATTAGGACGTCTTATGACTACCCTTATAAAAGATACATTTAACGATATAAACTATCTGCACCTAACTCTCAACACATAACTCATAATTTTTTTTTCGACTACTCCTTACTGATCAATAGGTATTCTATATAAATCATGATAAATATAATATTAACATCCAAACAAATATTCAGTGGTTAATTTAGTGTTTGTACAAAATTGTTTATACATTTTGCTAAGCGAAATTGGTTAAGATGTTGCACAACTTAATATGTCCATCCGTTCTTTTTAAATACGAATAATGCAGTTTAAATAATTCAAACAAATATTTAACAATTAGTGCTTGAGTTTAAACTTGAATGGTATTGCAACAGTAGAATAATAAATAACTCACTAATGATCTTTACGATTATATATTATTATATTAATTTATAAGTACTTTAAATGTATAGATAAATATTCATTTATAGAAAAATCCACTTGTAAGAACGTTTATTTTATTAAATATTTAAAGAGATCTGTTGCTGTAATGAATATCATTTCACCGTTTAACCTTTTCAAAGATTTTTGCTTTCGTTTTAGTAAATATATTTCATAGACCAACTTCTTAAAGAAGCACCTTGTAACTTACACTTAAATCCGCAATTAGTATTCATTTAGACGGTGAAAATGTCTGAAATAAAGTTTTTAATTCCTTACAAATCAAACGGGACAATTCTACGCATCGTTTGATATAAGATGAAACTAGTTTTATCATATTTTATGATAAACATTTATCAGGTTATTTAAAAAAATTAACAATATGTTATTAAGATATACTGATTTATACATTCTTAATTACATATTCTATATCATGGGACCATTAGATTATTATATTAATAGTAGGGCTAGAATTGATTGTCCTGGATATGCCTCTCAGAAGTTATTTATATTATTGTGTAAACTCATTCAACCTTCTTTATCAATCCAGTATCACGTTTTTGGGAAACCTTGAGATATTTCAGATGATGTTGTCCTGTTTCCTCTCTCTCTCTCTCTCTCTCTCTCTCTCTCTCTCTCTCTCTCTCTCTCTCTCTCTCTCTCTCTCTCTCTCTCTCTCTCTCTCTCTCTCTCTCTCTCTCTCTCTCTCTCTCTCTCTCTCTCTCTCTCTCTCTCTCTCTCTCTCTCTCTCTCTCTCTCTCTCTCTCTCTCTCTCTCTCTCTCTCTCTCTCTCTCTCTCTCTTTCTCTCTCTCCAATCCTCGGTAATCCTCGTATTGCTCGGTTTACCTCGACACTATTCTTCTCTGTCAACAGAGCTAACACAATATGATGTCTAATAGGCAGTAATTCTTGTCATCTGGCATCATTTGTAGAATATTTAACCACACGTTGTTGCCGATCCACGTGTGTTGGCTACCCTGATCATGGCACAAAATACCTGTAAGCAGCGTTTTTGTAGATCCCCATTTTACAATCCTTCATGTTATAATATCTATTGAAGGGAGACTTAACAACAGCTCATGGCAGCAGTCAGAGTTACTTTCATAGCAATAAAAGTAAACAGCCGCGCCTATTGCACACTGTAGACAGATCCTAACACCATACTACCACACTACACATCCATCTATTCTTTTTTGGGAAGAAACACCACCTTTCATGTTTTCCATGAAGAAGGAATTACTCTAGTCGTTAAGCTCTAAATATATAGGTGTAACAACTTTGGTATAAGCAGATATGCACCTACCTGCACCTTGTAATCTTTACTTAAATCTGAAATTTGTGTTCATTTAGACTTACAAATTTTTTTATTATTAATATTTTTTCCTTAAGGAATGAAATGAGATATATCTTTTATGTAAGAAATTACTGACCTTATTTTATAATATTAATAACCATATTTGATTGAAAGAAGAAAAGGATTTATTCTTAAATTATGTCGATTATAACATGTCAACATTTCTTGTGGATCTATAAAAAAACATTAAAAATTTAGTAATTTAATTATTCTAGTTTGTTAATGTTCACTTTGTTGAATACTAAGAAAACATATAGTTTAAAATTAATAAGTTACGTTACTAATTTATATAATATTTTCTGGGGTTTTCGTATACGCCAAAGAAACTATTAACAGATACTTTACTTTCTACTAGTGAATATTTCAGTTGTGTAATGTTATGAACTAATTGTAGATGAATTATTGTTGCTTAAATTTGTTAAGGGGTAAGGTGTAAAAACAGCAAATTATATATTGGAAATAAAAATAATAAAAAATCTAATAACTAGAAAAATTAAACCATATTATTAGTATTATTAATATGAAAATAAATTAAATCCCTTAAGTTTTTCCAAGACTCCGAAGAGAAAGAAATTTAATTATTAGCGTTAATAGGAAGAGTTAGGAGATATGTCCTATTAAAATATTGGTGCAACAAAATAGTCTGATCAAACGCTGTCAAAGTATGTATTCAAAATATTTGCATACATAATATTAAATTTCAATTCATAAAAATAATAATAGAATATTCTAAATTTTTATTATATTGTTTCTGTCTGTAGTAAAATTAGTTTATTTTGTTTTAATATTATAATTCTACACCCTAATTGTTACGTCCTTTCCGATTATGTTTTCTACCGATAAGGTGTATGTGTTTGAATACACCTTATTGGTGTAAAACATTACTGGAAAGATGTTCCATTTAGTTGCATACTTTAATTTTAATTCTGATTATTGTGTGTGATATCTCGAAACTTGAAAACTATTGCATAAATATACCATCTTATAACAACCTTAACAATTGTAGGAGGCTTTTAGTATTTAGGATTTGAGACTCAAACTAAATAGTAGAAAATATTCCTTTCAGTAGACCCCAAAACGTAACAATCAATAAGAAGGTGTAAAAAATAATATAGGTTATTGCATAGCTATCATATATAACGAGTTTGAATATACTAAGGAGTACGTAACTCCTGGGGAAAAGGAACGAGGTCCGACGTACTGCTGGACGAGAAAAACTTGCCAGTGTTTTTTGATGAAGCAAGGTGATTAGTGAAGGGGATCACGGCAGAAAGTTAGAATAGATGAAATAATATAAACTGAGCAGGCCTCGGGTATAAAGTAAGTCATTAAATTATTGAAAGACATTTTAAATTCAGTAATTTATTAAAATCATTAGGATAATTCTGGATTGAAGTGTTAGAATATTTTATTCATATATCAGCTTACGATTTCACGTTCCATTACATGTGTTTATGAAAGTGAAAATATTAAGGGAGAATGTTATAAAACAATATATATGTAAAGATGTAAAGGGTGAGTCTGTCTGATAAAGTGTACATATTGCGTAACAAAACAACCGTTTAAACTGCAACAAGTCAACAAATTCATCCCCTTAAATAACATGCTGGGATTTAAAATAGATTGATTTATTTTATATAGAGAGTGTCCTAAAACTGGAGCTCCTGGGTTGAAATCGCATAATTATCAAAAGTAAACATAGGTCGTGTAAAAAAATAGCCTAATATGTGAAACACATTCTACGTGTAGATTCTAATGCGTGACGTTCAACTCCTATTGTACATATATACGTTTTAACACTTGCCAGTCTTATATTATTCATTTAACCTCAATTATCATTAAAATCACTAATATTTTAGATGACGTAACTTGAAACACTATCTACGAATAGAAATTGAGTTTAAGGAAGTGAAGTTCTCTAAAATAAAGATACTTTATTTATGAGAGACTTCCAGAATAATGTCACAGTTAAGTATCTTGGATGTAGTAAAAGTTCGATTAAGTAACTTAAGAAGAAGTACTTAAGTTTCGTACTTAAAATGTACGGCAAATGTTCTCTAGGTGTCTACCTATTTATATACTCAATGATTGTAATAGGATTTCCATAACATACTACTCAAACTCTAGATGTTGTCGTACCTATTATAAACTTTGTTGTTGTTTTTTTATAAAATCCTCCTAATAACGCACACTAATAGTACATTATTATTTAGTTTTTCCACAAAAATATTTGAAGTTAAAACTGCTTGCCAAAGCATTTATCGATTTAGTATATTTGTATGTCATCAGTTTATGTACAAAGTATATAATTAGTTGAATGATATGTTTATTTGTTTAATATAGTTATAAATCAGTTAAATAGAAAATCACATCACATATAACAAGAGATGGTCAAATAAATATTTCAAAGTTTAAATCTGATATATATAATTTTGTTGTATAACAAAATAAAATTTTGTTGTTGAAAAAAAAAATTAGCAAAAAAAGATATTTGTAAGTCAATATTTATGTATATAACTTTGACAAATCAACCAAAGCGCGATGGTAGATGATTGAATATTTAAAAAAACGCAATTATTGGACATAATACCTGAGTCCAAAGAAAAACAAATCCATGATTATTTTCAAACAATCTTAGATAAAGAACCGAGAAATAAATTACAAATCAAAATTAAACTAACATTGATAACACTGCAAACGTTTTGATTTGTCTTTAACTCAACTGTTCCTTTAAAACCGGATATTAAAAGGGGAAAGGATACAGCTATTTTTGTTTTATTATCCTTTTTTTTTTTTAAATATTCAGACCTAAAAGTGGCATGAAGAAAATTAATTGATGGTTAGAAAGAGCTAGCGTGGAGAAATGGTATGCCATCTAAACCGTCACCTGAATTCTTTCTTTGTGTTCTGATACTCTGAGAGAGAAAACTTTCATTGTGAGAAAAAATAAGTTAATTTAGTTAGAGGTCGCGATTAAAGAAATGTATTCTATTCATACACGTTGTGTTTTCTTGTTGTTTGAAGATGAAACACTTCTCGTCGACTTATAACAAAAGTAAGAATAGAGGAATCAAATAAAAACCCTCGCCATCGAAAATTGTAATCGTTTCAGGGTCGGACAAGACATTGTTCCGGATTGCTCAGCCCCTACTCACTAAATACTGTATAGCCCCTGGAGAAGTTACCATATATGTGAGGTATATTTAGCACTAATTTTTTTGACTCCTCATACAATTTATGCGAGTAATTATAAATAAATTTACAAGTGCAAGAATTGAGATTTTTTTACAAATTTTAGTGACGACAAAACAAATATTTGTTTGTAGAAAAATAGTTTGTCTCAGCATTAGGTAGTACACAATAGAGTCTCAGTGTTCACCAACAGTAATGACAATTTTAATAAGAAATTGTTAAATCTGTGTTAAAGTTTTCTTTTAATATGAGTGATAATAACGGTTTAGTTACACTGTTATCTATTGAGAAATTGAAAATTAAAATAGACTGATTTCAAAATTTGGACATAAAGTCCTGTTGTCTTCTTTCTACTATTTAACGGTTTTAGAGTCAATTGCAATATAAAACTTATTAGGTTATCAGACAAGCAAAATTGTGTGACAATTAATTGATGAAAAGTTAAATTTGGATTAATTGATGCGGATACGTTACCTAGTTACTACACCAAAGACGTCAATAATGCATTCGATTAAATGATCTTTTCAGAGAGATTTGTAAAATTATATACTGTAGTTGTATATTCTGATTTCTATTAGTATAATTATTATTCTAGGTACTATTTTTCTTTAGTATACCTATATTATTATAATACATTAATATTCTAACAATAACTTTATAAAATCAAATCAAATATTTAGGAAAAAATATTAAGATTATGGAAATAAAGAATGTATTATAATAATAATAATTAAATCATAGATTTAAATCAAATTTAAGACATGTTACAAAATAAACATAAATTACCTTTTAGTGTTAAATGAGGATGTTTTTGAAATCTATCTACTTATCTTTATAGTCTAGACCAAACTTTCCAGCCATGAAACATCATTACACATTTATGTAAAATTGAAAAAAATTGCTTAGTTAATTTAAGTAATTCTGTTAATTATTTCTTTGGAGAGGGGAGAAAATAGATTGCCGTAAAGTCATTTTTGGAACAATCATTGAGACTAGTGTTGACTGATTAGAAAATTCTAAGCGACTATATTTTTTCCCTCATACGCAAACAGTCCCTAACACGTCAATCTAATGAGGTAAATATAATAATAATATCTATAATTTCTCCTAAAAGTTGTATTTAAAAGTGTAATGTAAAACATTTAATAAATTATTATAATATATTTAACTGCGTAGTAATAAAATTAGTGAAGTCTACAAAAATTTGATCTAACATTTCGACGAATGTTTTAAAACATTCACACCATGCTAATACATGTAAACCATTTTAGGTTACTATGTAAGTGTAAGTGTACCTATCCAAATCTACATAATATATTTATTTAGAATTTTAAAAACGTAACCAAGTGAAAAATTAACTAAGAATTAAGCGTAAAAATTATTAAAGCTTCAATGGTTATTGCACATGTGTGATGTATGTAATTCGGATGCACACTGCAAACTGAAAAGCAACCCATCTAAGATTGAATAAAAGGATAGAAAATATTTTAATTAAAACTCCAATGAAAATATATTCGTGTTATATTATAATATATTCCTTAAACATCATTATCAAGTCGGTTGTTAATAATAATTACTTATTTATGGAGTCGCTTAATTATAAGGCATGTTGGTTAGCGAATTGTAGTGTTATTAGTTAGTGAACAATTACCAACGTTTTCTCTTGAGAACTGAAGAAAAATATTGTTCTTTGATGCAAAATAATACAGTTTAAATTAAGAAAATACATACTAAACACTACTGCTATTGATGGAATTTGATCATTTATCAAATTTTATTAATATTGAAACATTCTTTTTATTGCCATAGTTTAAATAAAAAATATGGACATTTCAAATATTTAATATTGTGTTAATAATATCTTCAAATAAGGTGACAATAATACAAGAATTATAAATATTCCAGTTCTTGAACTGTAATACATTAAAATTATAGATAGCATGATGTTTTAAAGAGCACTAAAGAGAATATGTGAATACAATGTACGTATTTCATCCTATATTATAGACGAAATAGTTTGTCTAATGTAGTAAATTGATAATCTTTGAGGTTAACTTGTGAATAATAATAGTTAGTATTAAAAAAATAATAAATTAACATACCATCATGGTGTTTCATTTATAATTATTTTTATTCAAGGCAGATATTATTGTTATTCATTTTATTTATATTCCAATTAAAACAATGAAATTAATTGTTATACAATTAATTATACAATTATAACAATTAATTGTATTGTTATAAAATACAATTTATTAAATTGTATTTTAATAAAATTAAATACAACTTTACTGTTATTAAATTTTGGTTATTTTTATATTAATCAATTTTGTTTTGTTTTTATTTTTAAAGTTATATATTTTTTCTTAATTTATATTGAAATTAAATTTCTTTGTTATATTATTTATTGATTTGTACTTAACTGTTATTATTTAAAATATTACTTGTAATTGTACTCTATATTCAATCATTTCTTACATTTAATTGTAAAATATTAATCAATCCTATTGTATGCTTTAAACGTAGGCCACGTTCTCAAAGGGAAATATAATTATGCAAGTGAGCAATGCAACCATTTGGTTATAATCTGAATATTATAGTTCAAAGAACACTCAAGATGGCTACAGTCTCGTTGAATAGTGCATGATCAATAAACGTACCAGTTTTAGAAATTGTGTTAGTTTACTGTTATTTAAGTAATCAATTAAATATTAACAAAGTATTCAACTAATAAACCTATATTATGAATATAATAATAATAAAGTAGCATTATTTAGTTTACACACAAAAATCTTGTAAATATTTTGTCAATGAAGTTGAATCCCTAATATCTCCTTCAGATGTCAAGTCAGATTATATTAGTAATAAAATGAAGAACCCCATAAAATAACTCTAGTCGTAGGTTATTCTTACATAAAATTTTGATATAAAATACTAAATGAAGAACATAAACTACAAATCCAAAACTTGAAAACAGCTATAAAGCAACTCCGTATAAATGATATATGTTCTACTACGGTTCATTAAAAATTGAGTTACGATGGTGTAACCATAATACGTAATATTTTGGTTTTAAGAGTTACCAATACTATATATATATATATATATATATATATATATATATATATATAGTAAACAAAAAAAGCAAATAAATAATAACCAATCAATCAAACATTTATTTTTGAAAACGATGATATTTAACGTACTACAAAACCAGAAAGATATTTCTTCTAAATCATAAGGGAACCGCCACTGCTCGTTATATTTATCAAGTCGCGTTTGATGACTTTGTCTTTCTTAATTTCCCAGTACGTCCTCTGCATCAAAAGCTTTCTAGTTCCACTAAGTCTTTCCTAAACTACCGAATAGTTTAAATATCTTCATGCAATGATCTTGGAATTAAATAACTTGATTAATATAACAAAACAAAGAGAGATGTAGTTGAAGATGTGTTTGAAGAGAGATGTGTTTGTTCTACAGTTATTAGGGGGTGTATGAAACAGTTAATTGGAAATTCTGATGGTCATTTCATGGTGAAAGTTTGTGGATTGACGGTTCCATTAAAGAATTATAAGTAGTAAATCAAAGTTATAATTCATATTTATGTCCTTAATTTAAACTGTATAAGATTATTGTTAGAAAAATGTGGAATATAAAATAGTTTTAGTTGAATAGTAATGAATCCTTTTTATATTTGATACGCAATTTAAAATACGAAAATTGAATCAAAAAAAGTTGTTAAAACTTATTTTAATATGTTTTAGATGAAAATGAAAATATTATTTTTTTCCTAAAATATTGTAAATAAATATATCATTCACATAAATGAATAAAGGTAGGAAACTGTCTTCTTATAAGAAGGTTGTACGCCCTTATAAGAAGAATCAACATTCCGTTTTTGAAAGGAGCCTCCGGCGTTACATATAAAAAATTGTAGAAAATAATGTAAAAAATAGTATCAGAAATGTATATTAAGCTATAAAGTAACAGAGTGCCAACATGTATATTCAAGTTTAAACTTCGCCAATACACACAAACTTCATTTAATGTTTAGTTACAAGCGGTCATAAATATCTACTCCTATCAAAATCTTAACAGTTTAAAACCAAAGTGGTCAAGAAAATTATTCAGGTTATGTTAGATGGTCATCATAGAAATCTTACTTACTAGTAATAGGAGAATACGTAGGAATAATTCTCAAGACGTAATGATATTTTTTCGTGCCGAAAAAAATAAATTTATTAACTTAGTATCTTAGTATACATTATAAGAGGAAATGAACGAGGCAGAAGCCTTTAAAAACTTGTTACATTATACTGCTTTAAAGCTTTCCCAAAGAGCTTGTAAATATGTATTCAGTTTGTGAAATTTCCATTACCTCTATTTACGTACTGCTTCATTTAATACAAACAAGAGAGTAAAAATTTGTAAATAATAAATCATTTTCCTTTTTATCCTATCAAAAACACTAGGGAAGTGAAAGGATCGAAATCATTATAAATGGTGGAAATATCATAATATCATAATCAAAATCATATTTTTTATATTTTTCACAAACATACTAATAAACAAATAAATAATATATTTGATTAAATATATGTTATTACGGTTATAAGGTTTACGAATTTTCCGCATTTTTTTTTTCTGTAAAACAATTAATTTTCTTTTTTTGTAACATTTCCCGATAAACAAAATAAAGTATAGTCTAGAGACAATAGAAAGCTTATCGAACTCTTGCGGTTTGTTTTAGAATCAATTGTCCAACCGAGACGAGTAGAATCTGAATATTCTTCAGAACAAAAACACAGATACTCATAATATAGTCTAATCATACAGAACTCAGGTAGGAAACTTTCAGGAAAAAGGGTGTTTTAAAGAAGCATGACAGTTGATTTACAAACTCATAGGGTATTTTCCTATTATCAATTTTATTTTTAATATATTTATTTACTGGACTCTTTAATGTTTAAATAAAAGACATAATAATAACATTAAAAATAATCGCATATTATGTAAAGTTATTTTGAACAAAACTTTATAAGATATATTTGTTTTCCTAAATTAATTGTGACAAGACATATTCGTTTTATTAAGAAGGTGATGAAAAGAATGAAAAAGAAAGAGAGAGAGAGAGAGAGAGAGAGAGAGAGAGAGAGAGAGAGAGAGAGAGAGAGAGAGAGAGAGAGAGAGAGAGAGAGAGAGAGAGAGAGAGAGAGTAAGGGCATAAATTAAATTGCCGGAAGTGGTAACCTAGAACACAAAGTAGAAGTCTTTGAGCATAAAAGGGTAGGAAGTTAATGTCAAGTGAATAACACGTAAACTTCCCTTATTTTTGTCTTAATGTGTTTCATAATGGAAAAAATATTGAATTTTTTTAAGGAACAACGTAAATTTATATAGAAAGATTTTATATTTCTCATTTTAAAAAAGTACAAAATAAAAGGGACTCATAGTCTTGAATCATATATAAAAAAATATCATAATTACCTAATAAAAATAGCCAGTAAATGATGTATAATTGACAGAACTAGTCATATCGAAATTGTTTATAATAAATTTTTATCAATTTTAAGGGCATTTATGTAAAGTTGAATTCATTTCGGTATTGTAAAGATTGAAGACTGGCTTACAAATCTTTTATCTAATATAACCAAGGACCAAATATTTATTCCTGGATTTCATATGGCATCCGTTATGCCAGAGAGCGTGTAATGGGTTCGCTATATATATATATATATATATATATATATATATATATATATATATATATATATATATATATATATATATAGTTATATTTATTTAAAAGCAAACAAATTAAAATTAAGGTTTATTATACTAAAATTAATTATACTTAAAATGTTTCTAATAAAAAAATAATAATAATAATAATAAATAGAAGTCTTATATCCCTACTATGTCAAGCTATTTGTGTATTTATTTTGTAAAATACAGGGTACGTTATTAAGGTCAGTTTTAAAAGTCAAATTACAAGATATGAACACTTCATACACTGAGGACCATGGGAACAAAGAACATTTTATATTACTTAAAAAACACGATACAAAGACGTAATGTTATAAACGTAAATCTTGAAGGAAAATTGAAAAATGTAAATTCAATAAATAACTTAAGTTTCTTCATTAGAATAAGATAAAAATTTAATATACTAATTTAAAAATAGTAAATAAACATATTAAAACTAATATCTATAAAATGAATAACGATTGTATTTTTTTTTTTTAATTTTATTTTTTTTTTTTTTGTAAGGATAATTTTCATATATTAATGAAGCACTTATATCAATAGAATATCACTGCACTCTACAAATCCAATGAATTATAAAGAAGACATCTATACATTTTTTTTTCAGTGCAATTAAAATAAGTCATATTAAAAGGAGATGGATAGCTTAAAAATAGGCCTCAATTTGTTCGTTTTTTGATAACAGTAACATCGTTAAACTAAAAGTTAACAATAAATAAATACATGCTCTTCACTTTTTTGATGTAATTAAAATATTTGATACCAACTAGTTCACCTATGAAAAGTATCAAAGTTCAAGTTGAACCTCATCATTATTCATATCGGAACACTTGGGGCAACAATCGATAAGTTGCAGCTGTCGACCGTATTGAAAACCACTTCGTCCTTGTTAGATGGGACACAAATCATTATGTACTTGGGATTCTGAGAAGTAAATACCAAGTGGTTTTGTGTCACTGATAAAATGTGTTCGTTGTCTTGTTCACGCTACTAACCACTTGGTCTTTGTCAGATCGAAAATAATACTTGAATTTCGTAGTATATCAAGAAGTTCAGTATCACTGGTCGATTACACTTCCTATATTAGGAGATTAATCAAAACGAAATATCGACGAAATTCGGGTATTTATTGTGTTATGAAAATACAACAAATGAATGGCCCGTTGTTACAATTCCTTTAAGATTAAGTGAACAATTTTAATGTAATAGCAGATATTTCGTGTTGAAACTCCACATTCAAGTATAAAATAAAGCAATAAAACTTAAACTATGGAAACATGCCTATAGAAACTCTAACTTTGCTAACTACCTTTTGGACTCAGGTCGTAGTTTTAATCCGAAATTGAATGTTAAACTCTTACATATAGAAAATAAAAGCAATAAATTAAATAAATTAGAATGTTTAGAAATAAATAGATCTATTTCACTTAGGCCTATTCTCAACTTAAATGACCAAATTGTAATAAATTCGTCACCCCTTCTAAAACCCACCCTTAACATAGTTCATTAACCTTTATCTACCTGCTAGGTCATCCCCCTATCTTTCTCGATTTCTCTATTGTATTTCAGTTTCCTGTTACTTGTGTATGTTTAAATAGTTGTCTATACCTGTTAATTATCAGTTGCCCGATGATGCCGCAAGGCGAAACAATTGTAGCTCATTTATATTTTTAAGTTTTATGTGAACAGCTGAATTTACCAAACAACAATTCAGATTCATGGTATGTTTCCATTATATATCAACTACTATAAATATTTTTCTATAATATTTTACATTAAATTAGGAAATCCGTTATATTTTAGTTCTAGTTATTATTAGTTTACATATAAGTGATATTTATATTGCTTTTAAGACTCCGTTAAACTCACAATCCGTTAGTTACGCCAATTCCCTTACTGCTACCATCCCCTACGGAAAAAAACAATCCATAGTAATAACGCCATAGTGATTAATTGTTATATATTTGTAGGCATTTGTAACTTGTAACAGTATTTATCAATTACCAGATTTACTAAACAATTGTAATTTATCTATTTATTATAATTTTAATTCGTTACTGTGTAAATTGTAGAGAACACAAAACAGCTCTTCACCAAAGTGGAACTTTTGTTTTCAGCTTTGAACTATTTAAATATAATTGGGATACACATTTTTCTATCGTCTGAGATCCTCGATTTTATGTTAGTATGCAAGTTAATATAACACCAAACGCATTTCGACAAGGTACACACATGCATGAATGGAAGAGCATAACTGTGTATACAGATATGGCTTGACATTGTGTTTTATTTGTGGAATATGAGCAGTTGTGTATTATCAATATGAAATTGGTTTGTTTAAAAATGTAGATGTTAATATCATTTGCAAATGCGATTTTGTTTGTTTGTCAAATCCTGCGTTAAAGTGGAATTAGAAATACAGTTAAAATCTCATAGAATCACTATTTAAACAGGACCGAGATATAGCTTGTCAAATACGTTCGATTGAAGAAATGTTAGTTTCTCCTAATATCATTGTAACCGTAAAACATTATTGCTGGCGAAACCTAAAACCATCTTACACAATTTTACTGTCATGCTATTGTATAATACCCATCTCTCCAAGTAGTCATTCAACTGTTAAAACCAATAATGCACGCACCTTAATATAAATTTACCTTTTTGGAACACTCATATATATATATATATATATATATACTGGGAATCGAAGCCAAGACCTTTGGCCTTACGCACCAATTCTCTACCAACTGAGCTATACTAGTCGCTTCTCATTTAGTAATCAAGAAAACTAACCAATCATGAAAGTATTTTTGAAGGTTATTTTGAGGTAAAATGAAAAATATTATTAATTTATGTTTTACTAATAAATAAATAGTGATTTATTTCATTTTATGATATCATATAAACCTTAGCTTTAGTATACAGACTACTTAATTAATGAAAAACAAACACAATATTTAGTAAATTCTACAATTTATTTGAGTCTTGCCGACCATGGTTTCGCCAACAACGGCATTTACAAGGCAGCTCTAACAATGGAGTTCTACCAAGTACCATCGGTCAATAGTGTAAAACTACTTAATTAATTTCTAAAATATATTGCTCTTATGTATATTAAGAGGTTCTATAGGGAGGATTTTTTTTTAAGTGTAAATTATGGTTGATATTACTGCCATCAATCATAGGTTGGAATCTATGATTATATTTATATTTATTAAATATAAACATGAATTTTAATCATAGGAAGTCTACGAGTAGTTACTGACTACACTATTTAAGTTTACAATTTGAATATTTTTACATCTTTGGTGTTGATAGCAAAGAGTTCCTTTACTTTTGTTGAGCTCATTTCTAGTATCACCAGTTGGTCCCGTAAAAACATAGCTTTCGAAAACTCAAACTTGTTTTCTTACTTTCAAAACTTTATACGTTTCTAGCATAAAATTATCCCGAAAAAGTTATTTTAAACTTTACAACAATACATTAGTTAGTCTTTAAAACAATACATCTTGTTTATTTAAAAACAGTTCTACAATTAATTTTTAATCACATCGCAGATTCATATTATTGTATTGATTTGTAGTCTACCGTAAAGGACCAAGGTTTTGCCACGAGAACGACAGCTGCAACTTATCGATTATTGCCTATAGAATATTACATACTATTTCCTTTATGAATATTGATTAAGTTAGACTTGAGCTTTACTGGTGCTAATTGAATCTCTTCAAACGTACATAAGATATTGTATAACCTGCATAACTTCAAAGGTAATTTATGTATACATGTGATGTAACAACATGACATCACTGAGAACAATGCAATTATGCATTAGTAAACATTACAATTAAGCATTGTTTTTTATTAAATATGTTAAATGATAGTGCCTTGAAATGGTGCAAGTTTGGATATTATAATATACGGTTTAGGATACATGTAATAAACAATAATAGTACAAAAACATTGTACATTGTATATCTTTTTAAAAAAGCCACAGAGTTGATTTCTACTTACACAAAAATATTAATGGTTCTTTTAATTTTATATTGATATATTTAAATACATACACGATGTGTATAATCCTTCTTTTAAATGATTATATTACCAACTTAATGAATGCTATTTAAATATTCTTACCCTCGTGGCTTCGTTATGATGAGTACGAGCTTGTATATCCCGAGGGCATACCTACATTTTTACGTTTTAGTCTTTTGTTAGATCTTTCATTCTTTCATCATTCCTAACTAGCTAATGTTAACCAACTTTAATAAAGTCATGAAAAGGAAATATGTTCATAATACAATTATTTCACATTTTCATGTAAGAAATTTCCTCTATTTATTTTAAAAAAACGTATCCTTCACATTTATACGTTTATCTTTACGTATCCTGCTTCTTATGTTATATAAAAAGGTGGAATTTATTAAATTCTAGGATTGTACATTCCATAAATTGATCTTGTCTGCGTCAACATAGAATTTAATATGTTACTCGTTTCAATTTAAATAAAAAAAAATAATTATAACAACCAAACCTGTCGAAGTTCGTACAGATAGGTTAATGAAGTTGTATTACAGTATACAGCAGAGCAATTTTAACACCTAAATATTATTTGTTTTTTATAATAAAATGGTTATACGAAAATGTTGAATTTTAATATAAAAAAATAACACAGCTAATATAAAGGTAATTTAAAATTAATAAAATTGCAAATTGTGGATTAAAATTTTTTTTTCAATATACATAATTGTGTATAATAAATTGTATGCTATCCAATATTAAACAAGTCAATACTCAAAGTAATTCAATTAACAGAGATTTAATCTGCAAACGATCGTAGGAGGTAGCAGGGATGAAAAATACATTTCACTGTGTTTATGTTTTAACTTTGTTATTTATTTAATTTATAAACATAATTTAATATATACATATTAAGTAGTATGATAAACTTAACATTCAATTTAATTAAAAGTTAGTTATTACATAGGTTGTATTATATGAAAACATATTTGAATTAAATAGATATGTCAATTGTATTAGATAATAAATAACAGAAAGCTAATACACTGTTTTTGGTAACAGGAACTATTAAGGGGTTCACTGTTAATTTCTTTACGCTAAATTAATTTTAAACTAAAATCTTAGCAGTTACCTATTGACATGTATATTCTGAACAATGTACATAGATTACTGCAATAATGATACCATCCATTCGATTCGCATCAAGCTGAATACAATTAAATATTATGTGATAAAATTTTCCTTGAGTTACCCTGACTAATATACAATAATTAGTTGTTTTATTATATGACTATAATTTATGTTTGGAAATAAACAACATGTTCAAGAGTGTCAAGTAGTATATATATTATAAAACGATAAATTTTTATAAATGACTAATATAGTATAGTTATATATTTAGCATAAAATGACTCTTTTTAAAATAAGTAATGCACGCTTATTCATCCTTGTGTATTACTTCGTACTCTAGTATAACGTAAACAATTTCTTTATAGACGGAGATAAAGTTTAAAGCATATCCGACATTAATGTTAATTAAATTCAAACTTCAACTGAGTCCACAATGCAGTGCACTTCTCACATGCTTAGTAATTAAGTTTATTCAAGTAATTAATGTAGAGACAAGTTCTGTAGATATTAATATTTTCCTAAATAAATCGTAAATTATTTTATTGTTTCATATATAGATAAGGAAAATTAAGCTAGCTGAAGGGAAATATAGCTAAAAATATTTTTAGGATGTATTTAAAATAAATATAATTTTAGTATAATATATTTTAATATTAGATTCGAGAGTAAAGTACTTAACTCTTAAAGATAATAAAACACAATTATTTATTTTGTAAAATCCACTTTTAATTAGTCTAGCCGGCCAATGGTTTCGCCTGCTAAGGTATTGACGAGGCTGTATTACATACTGAAGAAAAAAGACAAAAACAGAAAACCTTAAAACTAGAGGGTGGGCGTTAGGATACAATGAATGGAAGGTTGGGGAAATACCCGGCCTGAGCAATGACCATTGGTCGTCTAGACTAATTAAAAGTGGATATTACAAAATAAATAATTGTGTTTTATTATCTTTAAACGTGGAATTCCACCAAGAACCATCGGTCTCAACAGTAATGAAAATTACTTAACTCTTGTTTTCAATATTTATTAAATTTACTTATTTGAAAAATTGCTTTCATTACAAATAGAGAATGTAAAATTTGTGTGAGACAATACCTATCTAACCTTTTCCTATTTAGGTTTGAATTTTGCTTTGCGAACATTTGTTAATAAAATAATAATCATAACAATAAAGCAATATAGGTCAAAATAATCAAGTCATTTAATAAACAATAAATAAATATATACATTAGAAAAATATTTGTCATTTTTTTTTCTCAATATCTACTATGATCTAAAACTAAATGTAAATACAAAACTTTGTACAACTTATGAACGTCATTTTGCTTTTAATAAAATAAAATATTTATATTTTGAAATTTATAAAATTTATTAATACTAATAAATTAGAGAATAATAATATTATAAATATGATTTATGAAATAAAAAAAAAATTTCCTTAAGACAACAATGCCTCATCACACCATATCATTCAATCAGATGACCCGATTTGAATAATCAATCACAAATTGCCATTTTATTAAAAAATATATCTAAAATACTTTCGATAAAATTATAATGTATTAATAAGTATTACGAACAAAATTCAAATGTTGTTTTCGATAGAATATTTGTTCTACAATTTAATAAATAGGATTTTAATATTGATTTAAAACACGAACGATCTTTTTAGTAATTTTAAGAAAGATCAAAATAAAAATCTAATTAATTAAAAAACAATCTAGTGTTCTATCTGATTTTGAACGTGACTTGATACTCTATTACTTATATTTTACATGTTATTTCCTGAATGTGTAAAATAGGTTTACTACAATAAGGATTGATAGTATGTTACGCCATATAAAAATTGAACCCCCCAAATAAAAGAAATTTGTTTTCCACTCGATGAAATAAAAAAAAAGTAATACTTCATTTAGGTAAAAAGCCTGGTTCGAAACTACCACCAATATTTTACATAAAAACAGCCACAACTCATGAAACACCTGGAACAAAATTGCAACACATTGATCAACTATATATGGAAACAAATAATAACCAATCATTAAAAAGGACTGAATATATTTTGCACAAAATGGAGATAACCATAAGGATAAATAAAAGCAAAACAAAATACAAAAATAAATAATATGTTTAAATAGACCATTAATTCCATACATTCACACTTACCCACAAAAACATCCACACATAGCTAAACACATGCTAATAGGACATTGAACTTTTAATTGTATTTAAAGAATAAAGAAAATCATGGAGCAACACACATTTGGATTTTATGAAGACATGTAGCGTCTTGCAAACAGGTAACCACTGCCTAAGCAATTTATAACAATATTTTAAAAAAAATTGTAAAGCCTCATATAATAATGGTTAGTAATAAATAACTTTGAAGCTACGAAAAATTACATTTCGTATACAAAGTAAAATATATAAGTATCATCATAATTCTTTTATACATTTAAGAAAGGTTTGAATGCAAGGAAATATTAAGTTTTGCATAGTTTTTTTATCACGTTTTTTTACATAAATAAATTTGAACTTATCTAATTATATTATAACAAAGTTTTAATACACTTATCTTGTTATTTTAAGTAAGCTTTCGAAGAGTACCAATAAGGTAAAATCGTTATTAATGTGATAGAATCTCGATGTGACCTTATTTATAATTAAATAGGGAAGGGTGAATTCTGTGTTGGCATATTTAATTTATGACGTAACTTTGATGTTGCCAAACTGTTTCTTCATTAACGGAATTAATTTCATGATCAATTAGTTTAAATTTACTATTACGAATCTTATTCTCTATTATATTTTTATCTATCGTAAACAGCTAAATTTCAGGTTTTTAATAGCTCAAATTTGGTTACTTAAATGTACATTTTATTTAAACTCATAAACCTGATGTTGAATTAAATAGTTTATATATGTTTAGCACCATATCGAAACATATAATTCATTTGTCTTCTCTAAGAAGAGAACGTTTAATGAGTGAAAACAATTCTATGGATATAATTTCAGTCTAACAACAAAAAAATTACAATTTTCTACAAATTTAAATAGCTTTCAAAGAACAATGGAAAGTTTGATTGCATATTGAAATTAGTTTTGAGAAGTTTTAGCTATTAAAAATTCGGGTAAAGAGTCGGACAACATAAAACGAAACTTTTTTTTAAATTTTCTCGTAATATAATTGCCTAAAAATTGTACATACAACAATCTGTATTAATATCATTACCAGACATTAAATAATAATTTCATGCCTAATTGATTATCTAAACTTAAAAATGCATCACTTTTATTGTTAACTGTAACTGATTTCTTTAGGTGTTTTGAACGGGGGTTTGTTTACTTGTTTGTAGAACCTTGATTGTAAATATCAATGAAATTCTACACCAAACTATTTAATTATTAAAATTATATTGTAGTGTTTGTTTCTGATATTTTCATTAAAATATTTTTTTATATATAATTAACGAATTATTATTCGTTTTTGTAAAATCCATAATATGTGTTCAATAAGTCAAAATTACTATGTATAGAACATCAAAACCTTGTTTGATAGAAGCCTAACTCTATATTTATTTCATATATTTAGCCTAGTGATATGAAATTATCGTAATATAAGTTATGATTTAGGTTATGTTCATATTTCTAGGTGCTCTTTTTATTACATTAAAAAAAATTCATTAACATTACTCTGTACATAACTCATAAAATTCACATACCTGACATATGAAACACATTTATTCATAATATCCAGACCTATCACTAAACAGTCATATATATATATATATATATATATATATATATATATATATATATATATATATATATATATATATATATATAAGACTTTCTTCGCAAATATAAAATCGCAGTATTTATATAAAAGTTGTAGATTTATCGCTGTTATTAGGTTTCCACTTCTAGTTTACGTTTTTTTCCAATCAGGACTTCATGTGAAAACATGTTATTGAACATCCCATTCTAGGATTTATTTTTTTTATTTTTAGAATCTCTTCATTTTATGACCTATCGTATTTCGATATGACTTGGTTTAGACGTTTAACTTCTACTTTTATCTGAAATATTTCTTGCCATCTATAAATTAAATAAAACGGTTCTCAGGTGATTTTTATTTTCATCCATAAGAGTATCCACTCAAATTTAGTTACTTCATAGTTTTTTAAAATTTATATTATGAATAGATATGTCCTTCTCCTCCATTGTTTATAATATTTATTATATGAGAATGTAAGATACTACCTTGTACTGTTAACGATCTTATATTTTCTTTTTGAAATGTGTTTCTTAAAGCAGTTTCAAGGTCGAACGACATAATTGGATGATTTTAACAAATACACATAAAAAAACTAGGCAAGGCCTATATAATAATAAATATGTATATATTAATTCTTTAGTCTTCTATTTTGTGTCCACATGAGTAAAAATATGTGAATCTTTTATGTAAAATATGATAATAATAAATACTGAAGTGATTCATCTTAAAACTTTAAGGTGGGAAGGTAGGATATAAATTTAAAAAAATAACAAAATGTCAATAAGTACAGTATTAAAATTAACTAATAAATATTAAGTGTAAATACAGTCGGTATTTGGTGAAATTCCATATTAAGCTAAATGATAACTCTATCTAAAATTTCACAAATAAACATATATTGTGACAGCTGTATCGCAAAAATTAAGCATAGTCAGTTCATAATTGTCTAAAGATGCTTAATTGCGAAACAGCTGTCACAATATATGTTTATGTGTGAAATTTTACACGTGAGTTATTAGTTACCTTATTAACTATTAACATATATTTGTTTATCAATTATATATTTTTTAATTAATTACAACAATATTTTCCTTCCGAAGCTCAAATAAAGTACTAAGACAAAAGTATTTTCAAAATTGTAACTACATTTTTATATCAATAAACACACTATTCTTTAATAAGATAAATCAAATTAAAATTCAAACAATAAAACAATAGTATATTGAATTAAAACAAAATATATAGTTAATTAAACAATATATTAAATTGAACAATATATTTAATTAAACAATATATTTAATTTAACAAGTTATCAGGCACTCAACGCCTTCATACATTGTAATAAAAAAAATCCTCTAAATGCAATGATCAATATTGATTTCGATATCCTTGTAAGAAATCTTGGATTTTGTTGTTAGGTTATGGAGTTGTTAGGATTGGCTCTCTAAAATATGCCTGGGTTCTTATTTTCAATTAATTATCATCAAATCAGTGGTTCAGTATACTAATTAATTTTTATTAACAATGACTATCTCCTATCTTATTATAATAATACAATATCTTTATTACTACTATTAATCCAGAATGACTCTAATTATTGTGACTCATAGATCTGATTCTACGTTATATTTTATTATTACTTGTGTCTGAAATAATTACATGGTTTAGACACGAAGTTTGCTCACCCTGCTTGCCATTCATGGATGCTCATCTGAAGTCTCAAAACTCCTAGGTAGCTCGTATACGCCAAGTTCGTCTGGCTATCTTCCAGAATTATGCTCCCAGGATTCTCTTACTCGCCAAGTCTGTCTGGCTATCTTCAAAAATTCCTGCAGCACTTCCCTCGATTAATCTTGGCCCACTGACCAAGTTTTCTCCCACCCAAGGGTTTATATGTGTTTGTAGCATCAATGACGTCTGCCTTGCTTGCAAGGTAAGCAATTTCATCATTTTTACAGGTCTGTCACAATAATTGTTGTCATACTGTGTTCCTAAAAAGAACTTAGACTATATTCCTAACTAAAACTATCCTAATTCCTAACAGAGTCTCATCCAGAAGTGAAAGTTTGTTAAAAACAGTTGTTTTACCAATCTCGTACATGCGTATATCACTACTTTATTAATATAGGTTAGATGTCTACCTGTGACTTAGCTCATGGAAGAAGCTTCACTCTTTATTGTCGTCTTATTGACGTGAACATACCGGGTATCGTAGCTTACGAATGACAAGTTATCTTTGGAAATTACATATAAACTTTGATTTCATTATATGTGTTCCTGTATATGTCTGGTTTGTACTGTTACAGCAGAATTGAAATCTGAAAATATAAGTCTATTTATGTGTTTTAAGTTAAATAACACACGATATATGAACCCAGTTTGGTACTGCCGCCATTTTGATTTTTTATATTATATTTTTATGGATATTTTAAGATTCTTATTATTAGAAGATTAGTCTGCAATAACAAATTCTTTGTTCCTGTCTTAATGTTTGTGGCCACTATCGTGGTTACTTTAGAATCACTATTTCGTTATCGTGGATTAGAATCACTCTTTTCCTTTTCCAGAGGATATCACACTTGAAGATGTCAAATAAAGGAGGTCGAAATCTGTAACGACATTGCATACTGAGGTAATCAGAGTAAAATACATAGTATCATAAGAAGATAATGTTATATCAGATTAGGTTTTTAAAACCTACAATTTATAAACATATATGTCTACAACAATATTAATCATAATTCAAAAATCGTAGTAAAAAATATGTTGTCATCTTATATTACGTATGATAAAGTTAAAACTCATATTAAAAATATAAATTGAAAATGTATATTTTAAATCATTAAGTACAGTCTTTATTTCTACATTTTCAAATTAAACAAATTTACACACCTAACAAAAATATAATTTCTAATAAAGATAGATATTTGGGATTAACACATTGGTACGTCTTGAAATTGGAAGCCAGCGTATTTTCAATCACCTCGTTCTATCTTATATGAGGTATTTTACGAGATACGAGATATAAAAATAACACCTCGTACATTCTATAGAACATCAATTTAAATCCCAATATTGGGAACACTGGTTTCATCCTCTTTATTTTGTAACATGTATTGTGAGGCAATTTTATACATACACTAGCAGAGTACCCGTCCTTCGTACGGGGTTCACTATCAGGTGTTTACATTTTACACCTGTTTAAATGTGTTTAAAAGTGTTTTTTACAAGTGATTAAAAACACATTTATTATCTGCTGATTAAGCCATGTATATAATAGAGTATAGATAATTCATTGTTAAATGAGTTTTCAACGCCAGTGAGGCAGTTCCCTGATGGAGTTAAATAAAAACAGGCCTATGCGTTAACCAGGGGCCCTAAGAACATCTATGCATAATTTCAGCTCAATGGATCATGTAGTTATTTTGTGATTGAGTAACACAAACAAACACCCCCCCACACACACATTCATTTTTGTAATTTGTATTAAAAAGGATACAAACGTATTCGCGCGCACTTTTACACAACCACCGATATACACAAACAATCCTATTTCGATATATATTTAGTTATTATATACTTTTGTTCGATCACGTTTGCTTTTAAGCATAAATGTAAGTTAAATTGATTGGTACCTAGAGAAATATAATTGTAATCATCTTGAAATTTTTCATTTCTAAATACTTAACCTTTAATTTAATATATATATATATATATATATATATATATATATATATATAATGGAGAAACTATATACTCGTTGGTAATGCTAATACTGAATAAAGTATGTTGTGAACTGTGCGACGTTTTTTCTTTTTTTCTTAAATACATATACTAATTTTTAATAATTGTCTTTAATAATAATAAATGAAGTATGTTTACGTTAAGGAAAAATGTTAAAATCGGTTATGTAGTGGAAGTAATAAATGTGTAAAGAAGATGTGTTCGATTTATACACGTCATTATAATTTGTATGTATTTGCATGAGACATTAAATATATTTATAACTAATATCGTGTCAAACTTTTGGTATCCATTGATCTTATGAAAACGATTCAAGTTACATTTGTTATAAATGGTACTATCGTAAAACAAAGTTTCGTTTGTTTTATATAAATAAATATTAGTTGGTTTATTTTATACTTTTCAAAATAAATACGTAATGTAAGATATGTACAACTTAAATTTAATTTTAATATACGTGCCACATAAGAACTCCTAATCCTATGTCGGTGACGGAAACGGTTAAGGATTAGCATATCCAGGGAAACTTCATTGCAAATCTAAACTTTCTTAATGACCAAACTTTCATACAGAGAATGAAACAGTTTCTATACAATGTAAATGAACTAGCAAAATAGGTTTAAAATGACATTGTTCCTAACTTGAGGGGCTTTATTGTGCGTTTTCGTTGAACATTTTATTTCGACAACATTAGAAAACTATGCGTAAAACTCTGGATTATTATTGGCGTTGGAATAGTTATTCTAAGTCTAAACTCATTTTTAAGTCTAGCGAGTTTTGGTCAGGTATTCTAGTTACAAGAAATTAATACGCCATACTATTGAAATACTCAACCTCAAGTTTAGCACACAGTGGGCAAATATTTGGTGAGTGATTTTAGTATGAAAATTAAGATTTAGATTAATATAAAGATTACAAATGATATAATCCTATATCCCATCCTGCGTTTTTGCGTTCATATTAAGTAAAAACCAATATATATATATATATATATATATATATATATATATATATATATATATATATATATATAAGCAAAATACCACTCACTGACAGACTCACTCATTGATCACGATTTCTCGAAACCTGCTGAACGGATTGCAATGAAACTTGGAATATAGGTGCTCACAAAGAAAATTTTTGAAAAACTTTTGCGTTTAAACATCTTTAAAAGTTAAATGTTTCTCTAAACTACAAAGGTAAAACGAGCTGAGGATTCTTACATTCCTTCTTTTCTAACGTTTGATGCTTATGGTATACAAAATACGCAAAAGGTTAATATTTATAGCTAAAAATCTGCTCTAAATATTATCTAAATACAGGATTTTAAAAAAATCACTAAAAACGAAAATGGCGGCTGGCATTTCTCTTTGACCGATGGAGTTGCTTCTTTCAACTGATTAGATTAGAAATGTTTACAGTTTTTTCTCACATGTTAAAATGCCCTTTTGTTACAGTATTTACGTAAACATGTTATAAATAACATAATACCCGTCCTTCATACGGCGTTAACGTATAGATAATTGAGTGTTAAGGGAGTTTTTAAGGCCAGTTGGGCGGTGCCCTGATGGAATTTCTAAATAAAAATAGGCCTATGTGAACCAAGGACCCTAAGAATGTCCATGTACAATTTCACGTAAAAACTACTGGACTCATTGAGCTAAAAATGTACATGAACATTCTTAGGGTCCCTGGTTAACACATATTCCTATTTATTTTGAAATTCCATCAGGGTACCGCCTCACTGGCCTTGAAAACTCCCTTAACCCTCAATTACCTATACGTTACCCCGTACGTAGGACGGGTACTCTGCTAG
The DNA here is from genome assembly GCA_963513935.1 of Aphrophora alni. NCBI lineage: Eukaryota > Metazoa > Arthropoda > Insecta > Hemiptera > Aphrophoridae > Aphrophora > Aphrophora alni. The sequence continues at coordinate 134,531,536 of OY740768.1, read as the reverse complement.
TATATATATTCAGATTGGACTGAGATTTTGTAATAATTAAGCTTTATAGGTTATGGTAAAAATAACATTAAAGTATAATATCTTGATGCAATCCAGAGGACATTAAATGGTTCCAGATTTCATGACCTTCTGCTTTAGATCCGGAGTTTTTCATCTTTTGTAGCTTATCTCTCTTAACCAACTCTTGACATTTTAGGAACCTGACATTATTAAACACTTTTAGTGTTAGGTGTCATTGTTTTATGGTCTAGACTTCCTTTTATAAGACAACGATGATCCAAACGTTTTACTCTTTTAAATAACAAGACAAAAAATGTAGTATACTAATATATCTTATTATTGTGGTTTTTTACCAGTTTCAATGAATGTCCTTTAACATATCGTTTTTAGTTGAATCAAAGAGGTTAAAAAAACGAATAATTGTTAATCTAATGTGCGTATTTCATTATTAATTCTACGTATTTAACATTACTATGAGATAATAACTCATTCGTAATAATAATAGAATAATGTGCATTTTAATTACCCTATATACCATGGAATTTCTCAAAAAAGAAATCTAAAATGAAACGTTCCTGGAAAGAGGATAAAGATAAATCTTAGAAAAGTGAACTATTGACCTGTATAAATATGAAAGACCTGTTTCTGTATGTACAGTAATGTGAATGAAATTGTATTATTAAAGGAACTGAAATTAGTGAGATGTTTATTTCCTACAAAAAGCATTTGTAAAAGTTCTATTTGTAATATAATTATCAATTAAAATTTATATCCGCGACAATTTTATAGAATTCAAAGACTTAGTCTAGAGAAACTTTGCAGCAATTACAGTAATTGTTACTTTGTTATAATGGCTTGTAAAACAAAATGCTACGATGCCCTACTTTATAAATTACATTCTATAACCAAATGAATAAAAACAATTTTGTTATCACTTTATTTACGCAATACATACACATGACAACGTTTCAATCAGGTGCAACATGAATACAAAATGTCATTAGGTGTTGTCTGAATACAGCAGCTGAGGATGATGATTTAATCATTGAAACGTCGTCTTGAATTTGTACTGCATAAATAAAGTGATGCATTTCTAGAAATTTCTGTTTTTATTTATTTTGTTAGTGAAGTTGCTACAAGTGTAGCTCATTATATTTGATTAACTCATGAAGTATTGGTTTAGGTTCCACCCTTGTTATCTGTCTTTTCAGGTCAACTCTTGTTATTTTCCGAACCTGGCGATATTATAATATTTGAAAGGTGACATTTCTGTTTTATACGTCTATTTTCTTCTTTACTTTTGCCAATGATGACCGATTGGTTGCGTTAACTAACAGTAACAAAAATCCTTTAGTCCAACATACCATATATTTATGATACTATGCCACTTGACTAAGTATTAGGCAGATATGTGGGTTACGAAATTTGGTGATTTCGGTGAAAATGAATAACTCAATAATTCCATGAAGTATTAGAAGGCTTTGGGTTATAGGAGCCAAGTTAAAAAAAAAGGATTTGGTGGTGTCGTGAAGTCAGTAGAAAAAAGCCTGGCGGTTTATGCTTGTAGTGCGTAATAAAGTCGAGGCTTTCGCCTAAAAACGAAGTTTAAAAAAAAAATATATTCACCGCAGAGTAATTTTAATGTAATGTAATGTTAGAAAAGGAAATAAAAATAAGACAAGTTAAGCTGTTACTACGTTTAAACCCAATATTTTCATGCCAAACTATGTCCATACACAAATATAAAATGGTATGCTGTTTATTCTCTGTTAATAATAATGGACTATATTTGAAACTAATTTCTAGACTAAAAAACTACCAAAACTATTGTTTTGAAAAACTAGTTAATTAAGGTAATAATTGCTGTATATGTTATTGGTTTTTGTTCCTAATTTTAAAATATACAATAAAGTAAAGAATATGAATTATTAGGAAAAGTATTAAATTGATTAAATTACGTTAGTATATTCCTTACATGTATAAACCTTTTCAGTTTGTAAAGGCAGTGTATTTTGTAATATTATAACGCTGTAATGAATTTCAATGAGAAGTGTCGATGCAATTCGTACGTGACAAGAATCAAGCTAAAGTTAGTTCATATCTGATTCAAATAATAATGTCAATGTAGACAGATTTTCGATTTAACTTCCTTTCAATTTATTATTCCCATTTTTATATTAAATAATATATTAATAACTATTTTGTTTCATTGTGCCAATAACAATCCATAAACAATACCCTAAAACTGTTACTAAAACTTCAATTTAATTTTAAACATTGAACAGTTACAAATAAATGGAGTTCCTGGTGTTTTGTGATTTTCAATCAGATATTGGAAAAGAAAGAGAAATCCTGTAAGTTTTGTGGATTTTCTTTCGTCATACTCCTTCAAAAACAGCTGTTTTCAGTACATGGAGTGATATGCTTACGTTGTTTTTTTTTACATCAGCTGAGATTGAGATCATCAGATGCTACTTCGTTTATAATAAATAATTAACAATTGTAAAGCATCTATAAAAACAACCGATAATCTTTATTGTAAATAACGGTTAAAACAGCTGTTACCATCGTTTTTAAGGTAAATAGGTTATAACGTTTTAGTTTTTGTGAAATTGTTTTTTTAATATTTTTTTGCAGTATAACGAAAAATACAGTTCCTCACTGGAACCAAAAGAGGCTTTTCGATACTCGATAATTTTCCGAACTTGAGCTTCTATTGTAAAGCTACACTTTTAGTCCTAGTGATGAAATATACTATTATTGTCTTTGTATTTTAAAAAAAAGAATAAAGTAATGAAATTCACAGAATTAAATTTAGAATGTCAAATATCAAAACTAGGAATGACTTAATCTTTGGTGCGTTATACCCGTTTCTACTAGCATGTAATATGTTTCAGGTAATTATAATAGGTTATGCAATATATTTCTGTATTTCTTTGTAACAAAGACAAACATTTCCTGCCAAATTCAACACTTTTATTTGCTAGTATATATTGTATTTCTTGGGTGTAAAATACTTCAGAAAAACTATTGGCATCTGCAGTTCTGCGTTTGGAATATTCTGACCGGTAATAATTTCAAATTTGTTTAAATGAATTAATTATAAGGTGTCTAAAATAATTTTAAAAAATACAATACAAATATAGTTTGTAAAACATATTACAGGGCTCTAGCCATCGAATTATTGCCAATAGTGTTTACTTCTTCATTATTGAGGAAGCAACTATACGATAATTTAGAGTATAAATAAATAATTCCTTTTAAACAAATGACATTCTGGTGTTGTACTATAAATCAGTTTACTCTCTCAAATTAATAAGTAGAGACTAACCACTGAAAGTACATTTCCGACCAGTATAAAATAATTGGATGTTCTAGTCTTAGGACTTTCTGAAATTTAAAAACAGAGATAAGTCATTCATAATATGCCATTATATTTTAGAAATATTAGGGAGTTGAATTTGTATTATATTTACCTCAATTTCGTTTTTGATTAAATGTTCTATAATAATTATGCTTATATCAGCCATAGCTATTAGTCATACAATATGTTATTATTATTTGCAATACAATATATGTATAAAACAAAATTGTATTCTTCAAGTTTGTATTTACATGTTTATATCAATAGTGTATACCTGATTCTAATATTTTAACCCTGGTGATACGTTTAGAATGAGGCAGCTATACTTATTGTAAATTAATGTAAAGAACATTTTCAAGTTGAAAAATAGATTGTATTAATATGTGTATATTATAGTCTTGTTTTAAAAGAAATGAATTAACTGACTTTTGGAGAAAGGTTACAGAACAACCTGCATTCTAAGAATGTTTTATCCTGGCACTTTTATAAGTTTAAAATTTTGGTTCAACTAAAATTTTAAAAAAAAGTTAAATAAATTTCAAATCTCACTTTGAGTAAAAGGAGAGATGAAAAACATAAATATTAATAAACATAGTTGCCACAGCTACAAGACTGAAAGAATAAATTTATGAAATAGTATGGAAATCGTATTTCTTTATTTATTTGTATACATTCTTTCTTGATGATAAAGGCAAGATTCGTCTTATGTATCCCTGTAAAGTATCCAATCGCAAGATCAGTCAATTTAAAATTATTTTCATAGAACAATCAAAACATAGGCTTGTGCATTTATTATTTTTTTAAATGCCTTGAAAATAGAGTCACAAAATAAATTATACATATTTTCAATAGTTTCATCTAAGCTTTAATATATAGTTTGTTTTTCCTTACTGTTGAACTGTTGTGTTCAAATTCTGTCATATTCTAATACCTTTGATTCTTCATCAATATATGTTTTCTTTATTATGTAACAATTGAAATATCAATAATTTACCTACAGTTATTTAATGAACATTGAATACTAAATATCTCCTCGAATACAATATATGATACAGCTATCAAAATTAAAGATATAAATCTTAAATAAACACCGATACAGATATGAGACGTTAGTTGTCCTAGGACATTAATACGATGTGCATCCTTTTTGGGGTGCTTTTTTACGTATCCCCTGTGAAATGTATTGTGTTATTTATGATGTTTGTTGAATTTTATTGTTTAATGTATTAACGATTTCAAGTGAGTGAAAAAACACTGAAGATGGAACAGATGTTCGGAAACGCGTTAGTTGTAACACAAAGAAAGAAGTCACGTTGCAGAATATAAAAAAAGTAAATAATTTTTATTTAAACAATTGTGACTTAGATATAAAACAAATATGAATTTTAATTTGAAATTAATTTTTTATCTTTTTTGTATAATTTACCGAATTTAATTTTAAATTTAAATTTAAGGAAAACTAAATGATTCAATATAAATTGTTACTTGCTGAATATCTTTAAAAATTTTCATAAAGAAACACGTTAAGATAAACATAAGGGAAGTCTACTTATTATTCACGTGACATTAACTTCAGGCCCATTTATCCGCACAGACTTTGTGTTCTAGCCTACAACTTCCGGGAACTCAATTTATAACGTTTATCCCTCTTGCTGTAAACATTTCTTGTCATATTTTAGGAAGATGAACAATTTGTATACTGTTTTAATTGAAAGTACGGATATACAATTTAATTTAAAGGAAGTAAACACAATATATAATTTGTTTTAAGTGACTTTTTAAAATTTGCTCGTAAGTTGCAAATTGCGCAGTTTAGTTGAAACTATAATTCTTCAAAGGGAGAAAATTTTTTACATTAACTTCCATTTTCAGTACTCTGAAACTTAACTCGTTTCGCCTACAGCAACATATACCTTAGGCGTTATTTATGTATGCATTTCATAGACTATATTATACTTCGAAGTAAATGCTCTAGCAAATAAGTCTAATTGTATCTCTTACCGACTTTTCACAAATTCATCGCACGATATCGTCCACGCTTGATAGGCTCCGAATCTTTCTTTCCTTAAGTTAAGTAATACCTTTAAAATTATCGTACTCATTTATTAATAATAAATGTTACACTGCTATATTAAAATCAGAAATCGTACATTACAATATACAAATTTAATCAATTTAATGTTATAAATTTATGGTCACTCACTAAGGACAATGCAATGCTGCATAAAAATAAAACTACATTGAGGGTTACCACGCATTGTTTTTACCCGATATGTTATTTACACAGATTTTTATAGCGACGTTTGTAAAGAAGCATTGATTTCACATTCTAAGTGGATTGCTCAACTCCATGGTATTGGTCGAAGTTTAGAAATTTGAGACTCTGTTGCTGGCACCTAACGACAACCTTTCTACAACTTCAAGAAGAGCATGTTGTACTGCATAATCTGATTCTTCACAACAGTATATTGTGATCATCAACCCAAAAAACACAACTGTTCAACCCACGCATTGAGGTTTGCATTATTGTATGTCATGGAACTTCTTTGTTATAAATGCATAAATTTAAACAAAATAATAACAATAAAGTGATTAAATATTTCGACAAGATCTTTTTGTTTATAATTAATGATTTAACTAAAAGTAACAATTATTATTTCAGATTTTATCTTATAACATTAGGCTAATGTAAATTTTAACATCTATCAATGATATTTAATTATTATGTTCACGCATACTATAGATTGAGAATTTACTAAAACCATTGATCGAAATAAACGTGTCGATGTTTTTATTTCTAAATCAAATTTATTCTAATTTTGGATTAAATTTACTTTTTATAATGGGTTTATATTTATAATAGAAACTGTACGTTTAATTTTAAAATAATGAAAATTTGTTCTAAGCTATACAAAAAAAAACTGTCATAAAATGTTACTGTTTATTTACGCAAATGTTAATTCGTGGAATTTAAATTTGTGTATTTCGAAATTCATGGAACATGTCTATAATTAATGTGTTAGACAAAATGACAACAACTATTATATCATCAAAACATTTCTTACGTTGGTACGAGTTTAAAACCCAATGATATTTTGATAATCATGATTCCAAATTTACAGGAATTACACGACCACTGGAATTTAAAACTCTACTTGAATTATAAACGATTTACTCTTTGGACTTGTTTATAGCTTAAGGGAAGCAACTTTAGGATGTATTTAAATATATAAATATCTGTCGTAACACATAACAGGACATAGTGTTGGTACTTTTTATCAAAATGGAGAAAGACTATTTTCGCCATATTATCTCGAACAATAACCAAAGTTTTGAATATTGTTCACACACAAAGGCCGTACAACAATTACCTCCTAACACAAGCCAATTAAAATTACGATAAGTGGAGCTTCCTTACACAATTAATACTGCAGACAAAATATAATATGTACTGATTAAATAACAATTAACGTATAGTAAATTAATTAATTAATTAAGAAAAAGACCTATAACTATAGAGTGGATGAGTTTGTGTATGTATTAGATATGATTTATTTACAGTTATTATAATTCAAAATAAAAACTGTAAATTTGGTTTTTTTTTTTGACGTAATCGTAAAATGAGTTATCCCAGCTAAAAGGGAAAATAATATTATTTCTCGTTGTCGATGTCCTTGTCATTTCTACATATAATCCGTTAGTGATCTTTATCGTTGTCATTGATATCGATTTCCTTGCCATTTTCGATAAATACACTCGTGATATTATATGTAAATACCATGATGACGCAGAGTTACTGATTTTTTTTAATGTTAAGTAGCTCTAAGTTCAATATACTACAACATAGCTTTACCGTATTTTTACATCCAATTACAAAATCGCTATTACATTGGGTATCTATTAGGTTCTTATAAAATTTCCAATTGAATAAATACTAGTCCAGGCATTTCAAGTAATGTACACAAAGATCCATTTAATTGGATATTCTATTTGTATAAGCTAATATTTGAATTTAAAACCGACTTTCTCTAAAGGCATTTATTGCTTGCAAGTATACTGATTCTTTAATTAAACTTCAGTTAAACCTTTGAACCGTAACAATTGAATTGGAAATAGTTATCTGACTTTTTTAACAGTATTCATAGGAATACAAATGTAAATTTATTTTATTTTTTTAAAGTGAAATATTTTATGTTTGTATCTGGTTTTACTATTTTAAGTATCATAAACACCAATAAATAAAAAGTAAAAATATTTTATAAAACTCAACTAACAAACTTCAAAATGTTTATAAAAATTTATATTCTATTATATAATTTGTTTAAATATTTTTTCCATTTCACTGCCAATACTTATCCTGTATTTGAAGTATAGTGTAGGTGTGGTGCAGATAAAATAAAATAAAAAATAAATAAAATAAAAAATACCTACTAGAATTAATTATGGTTTCGTGGAAAGTGCATAAGTGATTATTGATTGGCCTCCGGTTCCTCATAGTTGTAGTCGTTTGTACATAAGAATTAATGCTACACAAAACATTAATATATAATGTGAAAATTTAGACCGTGAAATTTATAAAGGAGTACTATATTGAAATTAATAGAAATTGAAATGAACATTTCAAAATGGCGTGTAATATAAAAGGTATTTGTTCTTAACACTTCTGTTATTCTTCAAAAAAAAAAGTTGAAATTTAAAATTTCAATTACACCATACCGACCCTAAGATGATAAATAGTGAAGTTATTTTCAAACATATAATTTCGAACCCCGACCTACTGAGTATCAAATATATAAAAAGAACCAATTTACAAAATTTCGAATTTCAGTGCAACATCTGTTTAAAAAAACGAACTTTACTGGGTAAAATGTATTTACCTATACAATTTAACATAATCTACTAGGAACACGGAACTTTTAGTATATACACTTAGAGAATATGATTGTATTGCCATATATAATAATGCTGGGTAAGTACCATGAATGTGATCATAATCTTGTTTTTTAAATATTAGTCCCTGAGCATTATGTTTTTTATCAAAATAAATAGTGGTAAAAATTATGTTGTAATATTTATTAGTAATAATTAGTAATAAGGTAATACCAGGTGTTTTTATTTAGTTTGCTGATACAGAATGCATAAATAAATGCTTTTTTATTATATTTTCAATGTTTATACTTTTACAAGTATACAGATACATTTTCACTCTACGCTGTTCCTAGGTGTATATAAAATATTAATTATTAAAAACAAACTTACGTTTCAGCCCAACTAAAACTGTTAAAACTTGTAAACCCACTTCACATATTCCACAAAAAAAACTCCAGATATAGGGAAGGGAAATAATTTTTTCAAACTAACTTTATTAGATCGACTGGTATGTAAATCTATTTAATGTAGGTAGACGTCAGAGAAAGAATTATTATAAATTAAGATTATATGGCGGAAAAATTAAACAGCATTTTCAATTTAAATATGGTTGGTTACAAATTCATATTTTTAATTTTTAGTCATGGATGGGGGGAGGGGGTTGCAACTATGGAGGTTTTATTAATTCAGTTATTTTTCTTATAACACTCTAACATATAGTTATTAGTTTTTATGTTCTGTTTTTTCTGGTTTGGATATTCTATATTTTACTTATTGTGAATATCGCCTCAGTGCTGTTTTCACATTAGATTCATAATTAGGAACATTTTCTTAATGGTTTGAATTTTTCCTTAACCTGGAACTCGTGATTCAAAATTGGACAAATAATAATATCTGAAATACATCTTTTCCATACATTTTATCTTTGAACTTAAAAAAAAATAATAATAAATAAAAAAAAAAAATAATCTTTGTATTTGAAGTTTTTTCACTTAAGGAGACACAATTATTAATGTGATTTGTCGAACTTATTATTCAAAGATAATTTAAAAATTGGTTAGCACTTACCTTGTTTTTTGTTAATGTTCTTGTTGTACAAAAGCACGATAACTTCCAAAAACCTTTTAATAAGAACATGAATATATTTATAAGAGACTATAGTGTGGTCATATGTAATTGTATTTAAATTTAGAACAAAATTATTAGATGTACCAAAATATATTTCAATCAAAATTTTAAACACTGTTCCATTCATAGCTTATGTGTTAATTACTTATTATTGACTATTTGAGATAAAATATGGCAGATTTAAATACTGCACTTGATGATAATAATAACATACGTTTTCGCTAAGATAACAGTGAAATTATTGAAAAACAAGTCAATCTCGTGCCCTCATCTCACGAGGAAATCTGGTATTCGTATAGTTATAGCGTGAGTTACTAAGACGCCTTTAGAGAGTGTATATAGCTTCGAGGAAAGCTAGGGTGGAATCCTAACACGAGCAAAGCGACACTTTATCTAATAATAAAATTAACAAGTACTACATTGCCAAAAAGTATTTAGGCATTAGGTTTAGAGAATCTGCATTATTATATTACATTTTGTGATAGGCTGGGTTAGTATTATAATTGTTCATTAATTATAAACAAATAATTAAATCATCTGTCAGTGATTAATCTCCGCATTTCAACAAATTGTGACTATATACAGTCGGATGACAATCTGTTGTTTACATTAAAATTATTTTAAACTTTCTGTCTTATATTAGCTACGTGTATTATTGGTGACGTATGGACCGCCACCTTCAGTAAATAGGCCAAGTAGGTTCATTTTAACATAATAAAATTGAAAACTCTGAGGAATTAGTACAATAAAGTTTTATTTATTAAAAAAATAATAAAAATACACTAAGCCTACAAAAATAGTCATAAATAAGACTTCAAATTTTCTCTCTTTTAGGCTTAAGTTCGAAATTGTCAAATATAATTGAGGGATCAATTATGTGTTTGAAGAGATTTATATTTTAATGGCCTCACACAGTTCATAAACTATATTTTAATTTTTATCAGTTGAAATGTACACTATACAGGGTGTCCCGTAATTCTCTGGACACATGTATATAGCGTTATTGCTTGGGTCAAGACAAACACATTTCACCATAGGAACATGGGTCTGCTATACATGTATACTACTAATTTTTAACACGTAGAAAAGAAGAGAGATTTGTGTTGTTTAGGGAATATTCTGGTACGTGATTGAGGGAAGGAAATGAGTCAAAACCATTCAACTTATCTTGCTGATCACTTATTTCAAAATAGCTATATTTATAACCCAAGTAATTTATTTATAAACTCTTAACTTTATTTCACTATAATCGTAACGTATTTGAGTATAACGTAACGTAACGTTACTTAAACCATAAAGTAATATTGTACTTATTTATGGAATCCGAATTATTGTTTTCCGTATTTACTCTCGATAAATCTCCACTAGTGATTAGTAGTCATTTCATTGAATCGTTAGATGCAGTGAGATCATGTTTGATGATAAATTCAAATAAAAAAGTATTTCTATTCCTGATAAATTTAGACAAAGATTTATTAGGTACGATATCATTATGGGAAATTATTTTGATTCTTAAAGGTAAATTAACTTCATTTGAATTATTGTAAATTCTGAACCGGAACATTGTTATTGCTTATAGAAAAATGATAATGATAAATTACGTTATTTCAATAAGTTAATCTTGAAAGGAATATACATTGGTACTGCATCTGTTTTTATAGAAATTCCGTCAAATTGTACTCTCTACATAATTATATATTCCCACAGTTTAAAGTTATTGTATTAATTAAACAACATTTGTGTTAGGAAATGTATCTCTCCGTAGAGAGGTCGATGTTAGTATATCGGGAAATTACTTTTTTCTCTTTTTTTTTGTAAATCCATTAATGTAGGTTGCTTTGTGCGGTATCACAACTAAATCTATACTATGATGAAGTAATGTTACATTTGTCTGTACCAGAAAGGCACGTTCTATTCTCTCTATGGGCGCTCTTTTAACTGTAACACATTGTAAAACACTATTGTACCATATACTAGAATATACCTCTATACACAATGTTAGTGCTATGTTTTATTTTATAATAAATTTTGGGGACGCCTTAATAGAGAACTTCATCACATAAATTTACCTTTATACCCAAAGATAGTAATACAGTAAATGTAACCACGATCACACTTGTTGTATTTTAGTAAAATTCTTAAATGTTTTATGATATAATAAGTTTGTAATACAAACGTAGGTAGGTTCTTCACAATATTATATTGTATATGACAGTAATAATCATATATTCTGTGGGATGTATAGATGGATAATGTAATTTAGTTAAAGTAAATAACAGAAAATTGTTGACATTCCGAATTTAGCAAATACAGTAAATGTACTCTTATAAAAATTTTTGAATGTATCTGGAAGGTTACCGGGACAAGTTAATCATTAATCATATATACCAATATTAAAGTACAGTTTTTAAGAAATGTAATCATTCAATTTAAGTGAAATTTTGCACAGTTCTTATATGTTGTATATTTATTAATAACATTAAGTAAGAGTGTTCAGTAAATGAAAATGTGGAAGTTAAGATTTCATTTTTAAACGTTTATTGAAAGTAAAATTTGTTAATTAATATTCCACAATTTTTATTTTATTTTATTTTTAAGATGTATTAATTTCAGTTCAGCTTATTAAACATACATACAGAAGAATAAGTAAGCAAATTATCATTCAAATCCATTAAAAAGTGATGGATTCATAGTTTGTCGAAATGTGTACCTGTAACTGTAAAAACACAATTTTCCGGAAACTGAAATTAACGACTAGGCCTATATAGTCGTATATATATACTGGAAGTTGACGAAACTTTTCTAGAAACTCTTTGGTTACCAAACCATTTTTATTCCAGTCCTTTTGTAATATATTACTCACTATAAAATCGCTAAGAAACTAAATATGTATAAAAACAACTGGAAATAATTCAAAACATAACCACAAATATTCACTTAACAATAATAGTCAAAACAATCCACGATTTATTTTAAAATGGTGATTCATTCAGTACTAACCTTAAAAACAAATGGATTTACAATGTTGTAAATATTACAAAGAGAAATAAAATCAGTTCCACAAAGAGGAATAGATATTCTACTACTGCAGAGTGAATGTTGGGATACTATGTAACACTTTCGAAAAACGCTGTTTTTTCTATTTGAAAAAAAGTGTAGTATTTAGTAAATATAATATAATAAAAAACATTAATTTGATTTTTTTTTATTAGGTTAATCCGTCTCGGTCCCATTAAGTAGTTTATTTTAAAATTGAAATTGTTATTGGGTTTGATAAAATATCAAAATATGTTTTTACATTTTACATATTTGTACACAAAAAAAGGAATATAAATTAAGAAAAATTGTATATTTCGGTCTATGTCAATGTTTTAACAAAGAGTAAAAGAAGAAATGAAAAATAATATAAAAATGTAGTCAGCTGTTAAAATGTTATCAGTAGTTACAATCATTGTTTAATACGATTTGAAATTTTGTGTGTTTTATTGAGACTATCGTTTACTTTTTTTTTATTGCAGAATTATTGGGGGTAGTAGTTCTATCTGTCGCAATTTTAATTTGTTTTGTGTTAGTAAAAGAGCTGTTTTATTGAATAAGGTTTAAATTTTTGTATAGCTTACTAACAATATAATAAAGAATACACCTACATGGGTATCATAATTATAGTTATTTGAGTTAAGTAAATTATTTTAATTTTCAACATGCAAGATGTATATACATCTATATAACTTATGTTAAATTAGCATAAATAAAGTTTAATACAAATGAATAGACAATTAATGTGAATACGCTTGGTGAAAATTATTTTAAAATATAAATTTTGTCTTTAGCATAGTTACACATTTATGAGGTAATCTAATTCTTTTTGGTAGATAGTGGTTCCAAAGTTGGTTTAAAACAGAGATCAATTATAATTTCAAAAATAGGTCCCATACCGAGGGTAAAAAGATATATTTATGAAATCCTTTACCGGCATTGCACCAAGAATATTTAACAAACTTCCTCCAGATCTCAAAGTATCTCAATTAAAAGTAGACATCTGCGCTTATTAAGACAATAGCTAATTGTTACAAACTGTCCAGGTTATATTTAATGATAAAAGTTAGTTTAATTTACATAAATTCTTTCAAATTAAAGGTGTTTTAATAAATAAGCTTTGTGTAGGACTATCTACATCGAATCAATTCACTTTATTTGTTATTAATTGGAAAGAAACTCCGCATTTCATGAAACAAGTTGTACAATCATTTATTGTACGATGCAGCCGCTCTCTCCGCTCTTCGCGACAATATAAAGTATACACTATTTAATGATGGTGAGACAAAATATACATTGAATTTGTTGGTCCTCTCTCTTTCAAGACATTAATATTATATAGAAGAATTATTTACTGTACTCTTACGGACTATCATTATTTTAGTTATTTTTAATATGTACAATTTTATTTTGAGTATTTTTCCGAATTTTATTTCTTTTATTGTAACTGAAAAAGTAAATTTATTTATTTATTTCGTTATAAATTATTGAATACTAAATATATACTATTATAGTTTGACATTGAGGACGCTTTTAATTGTTTTTTTAATAAATCAAAAATTAACCATAGGAAAACAGATAGGTCTAAAATTACTTTTAAGTTCCACATATCTTTGGTAGAACAGACCAAAAAAATTATCATTGGATTTTAAAATCAACCCATCAGCTAAATTTCAAAATATAACTTAAATTTCCTTAATTAAACTCAATATAGGGTAGTTTACATTGTTTTTAATAAATAAAAACGCTGGTTTACAAATTATAATATATTTCATAAAATAATAATAGATAATTTACTTTTTAAATAATATTAACATTGTTTTTATAATTTACATTGTTTTTTCTAAATAACGCAGCATGAATGTATTACTTAAATTATTATACATTCACTCATGACTCTTTATGTACATTATAACTACACAATAATATTTTATAGGTAGTATTTAAAGAAATATATGTACAAAAAGTGCCGTTAGGAAGTAGAAAATAGTGCCAATACAGTTATTTACTAATTTGTAACAATAACATATAATCTAAATATATAATATATTGGAAGTTGGGGTATAGAAGAAAACATATTATTTTTTATTTTTCTTTGTTAAAAAAAGGCTAAACTTTTTAATTTCATCACAATTAAATAAATTTAATTAAATTTCAGAACGATATAATTTGTCATCGTATGTAAAATTTTACTTTGTGGTTTCCCACTAAATGCTAGTTGGGAATTGATATCTCACTGTTTACAGTTATAATTATTATTATTCATGCATAACAATGTAAACTTGTGTAAACATAATTTACCATTTTGGCATAAATGATAATCTTCTCAAATATTAAACATTTTTTTCCCCATCATAATTAAAGGTAACGCCATTATGGAAAACACTTGGAAATAACTAAAATATTTACCGATAGAATTGTTTTAATAATCAAGAACATTTTATTTATATGGTTTTATACCATATCAGTTGTTTGACTTTCATTTCTAATGTCTGATAACTTTTTCTGATCATATTGGATCAAACTTTGCCTTTTACGACTTAGGCTTAGTTTTAGGTTGGGTTTCTTTGGTTATAGTGTTTGTTTGGTCTCTAACATGGTTCTAGACTACTAGACTTGTGTTTGATTGATTATTTTACTTTTTTATGCTCTCGATTAATCATTTGATAACGGGGGTTGGTTTATACTCTGGAAACTGTATATATTAGTTTTTATACACACAGTTCCTGCGTAAAGTCATATTAAACTATTTTCCATTGAACCATATATACATAGTGTAGAGAACTCACAGAACAGAACTACACGAATGATAGGGAATAAATTTCTTTACAGTTTACAATAGCATGTCTAATGACGTACAAATATTCATCTTTTTTTTTCATATAAAGGACGTAGTTGCAAATATTCACTAGACAATATTCTAATTTACAAATTTTAGAGAGATTCATTGATATTTTTTCGAAGGTTACTTTTTGGTTTTTTAAATAGTGTTTTATCGTTGTATTCAACAATTTCCTTGAGTTTATTTTTATTCGGGAACTTAATTACTTCACGACAGTTTCGGCTATAGAATAGGTCTATCTATTCTGACCAAAAATTTCATACTAATATTATTTAAACGGTGGAAGATCTTAATTCCTGAGTTTATTTTAAAGTTTTAAATATAAAAATGTGGATCTATTTTTATCCTAAATATTGAGTATTTTTTACTTTCTCTGTAATAGACAAATGTTGGGAAAATTTGTATAGCCAGTGGGCTATAAAAGCCTGTATAATAAAATTTGATAGCAAGTTAAGCATATGGTTTTTTTTCGATTTGGAGGAAGATAAGTCATATAAAAGTAATATGGAATGGATATTCAAATTATTAAATTTTACCTCTGAAATGGTTTTAAAAGATTTAAACTTAAATATTTTTTTAAATGTCCAGTGTCGGGCGATTTCCACAACAAATATTTAAATTATAATGTAATATTTGTTATCTAATATCCGTTTATAATACTTATGTTTAATTAATTCGTCCAACTGCAGTAAACTGGTAAAAATAAAATTAGTTTATACACTGAATTTCAAATTACATGTGCTTCCAAAAATTAAAACATTTTTCCGTATTATCAGTCTAATATCTTACAATATATACAAATATATGTTTCAACATACAGTAAAGTAATGAATTCATAAATAAATGAAAACAAACCTAATTGTGATTTATTAGTACTCTTAATAAAAACCAATAAGTCTATTTAATTTATATTGTATGGTTTACATTAAACTTAGAGTAACAATTTTAGCACCAACATATATTTTAAATCGTAATGTAAAAATAGATTATTTACTTATAATATGGTTTTATATAATAAAGAAGAATATAATTCATACAATAATGTCTAAAATATTTAAAATAAAACATAGTTTTTATATTAATTAAAATATTCTTCAGAATGAATGACAAAATTGATTCGTGTTTAATCGGAATATTATTCTGAAAAACTTTAATACATTTAAATATTATGTTTACAATAACATTTTTTTCTTCTAAAAAATGTATGTGTTTTTCCTGACAAAGAAGTTATTTAAAAATTCAAGTCAAAATTAAACTGAACCATTAAACATAATTTCGAAACAAAGAACGATTTAAGAGGTAAATTATTTTCAAACTAATTTATTGAATATGGTCACTAAACTATTTCGGTTGATTTTTTTCTCTCACCTAACTTCCAAATTTATATTATTACGATCACCAGTATTTTATGTGAAATTCTTTCAAGTTACCCCTTTTATCTACACTAAGCTAAACACTTGCTCTTTACATAATAAATGTTTAAAAAATCGTATAATAACAAAAATATAGTATAACAGCTTGCTTCAAACTTTTTATATTTTGGTCCTCCCGTCAACTTTTGTATTATCATACAAAACGCAGATAGTTAGACGGTACTTGGAATATTAGGTACATCATAATTTTCATTCTATAAATGGTTAACTAAATAATTAAGGCTTGGAATTAAATAATTATTTAATGTAATAACATATTAATTTTTATGTAACTGGAATATATAAAAAATAATAAAAATAATAATATATCAAAGTGCCTTTTAAACAAACAATAGCAATTTCTACACATTTGTTTCGTATTAGCGAAAATATTTTCGTTTATTTTTAAAATATTGGACTTTAATTTTTCAAATATATATATATTCGTTTGTACAAATTTTAATAGCTACTCATATAACCTCTTACATAATTGTTATTACATATGTCATAATATCGTATAACTCTTGCGATTGAAGAAACACATCACCTAAGATACATTTTGCTCTTAAAAGAGAATTGCTTTGTAAATATTTCATAACAAATTTAAAATGTCAATTTAACTATATCGTATTATTTAAACATGAAATAATTCTTCAACGTTTTCTTGCTGTTTACTTTTGTTCAATTGATCACAAATTCTGTTTAAATCGTTCACAAGACACCGGAATTCAGTTTGTTTCCCGTTTTGTCACACTCTTAATTCTTCCATTTGTTTCCCTTGAGATTTCCTATTCAAGGTACCACCTGCACCGGGATGCGTATTTATAAGTTGGATTGTACCGTGAGTAGGAAGTAATGGTTGTGATTCTGGAGGAATTGAGCATGATTTGAGTTCAGGTGGTTTTGGAGTTTTAGGTGGAGGAGGCGGTCTCGGTAGAGTACCTCCGCCGTTGCCAATATAATCTGGTGATGTTGCTCGAAGACCTTGATGTGGAGGCTGAAGTACTAACAGAGTTGTATCACTTGTAGGGGTTTTCAAAATTGATTGAACATTAGATGAAGCTCGAGTCTCCATAATTTGAAGCAGCTCCGTAGCACCTGTAACCATGCATGTTGTGGTCAGACTTACACTGATGATTTTAAATAGTGTTTCGGTTTATAATATAAAATATTTTTCTCTGTTATAATAGAAGATATGTTATGATAACAAAGCGAATATGAATATTGATTAATTTATGGCTTTACATTAAAAAATAAAATAAATTAGTTGACTGTCACCATTGTTAGTTACTACACACAACCCATCTTGGTTACATCCTAATAGGCGAAATTGAGTGAACGTGACAACTTATGATTTAATAACTGGAATGTAGTTTTGTATTCCTTTAAACAAATATTGTGTTTCTTAAGAAAAATTTAATTGAATTTAATTTAGTGATAGCTTTTGCTCATCATGCTTATTAATTTCAATCACTTAAAATTAATTCTTCAAAAAAGTATTTTATTTACGTGAAAAAAAAAAATCGCATCATAAGAATAGTTCTGCGCCAAACCCTCCGCAATCCAATTTATCGCGAGGGTGGAACAACTCATCTTGTGGAATATCTCTTTCCCTCTCACTTTTACAGGAAAATAACAAATAGGAAATTGTTGTCAATAAATACATTGTTGTTTGTTTCTCTACATATTTGTTTCAGTCATTATTTCTTAAACTCACGTCGAAGAAAATGTGAGTTCTTTAAATTTTCAATGGAAGCTGAAGGATATTAGTGCTAAGAAAATTTAAAGTGAAAGTTTGAAATATATTTTTTTTTCTGATATGTTTCAGAGTTAAAAACGAATTTAGTTTAAATATAACGATTCAAATTGAAATAACGATATATAATTTAAAATTTAATATTTATGGTCGTCTGTTCATTACGAATTTTTAATCTTATTTTTCACATCAAATCACTTTATCATATTACAGTACTTAGATTATTTGTTTTGTTTAATTTCTATAAGTATCAAAACAGCGTCCTTAAATCATTAAAAAGGTTAATAAATATTGTAATATTACATTATTTATTTACTTTACAATTACAATCGTATTATTGTTTTTATCTCCTGTCAACTGAAAACCGTTAGTCATACATTATATTTAAACAATATCATCAGTAATTGAATAAGTAATATATTTTATATACTTAGAATGTTCACTTTAATTATACACTGAATATCATCCTTGCAATCCGCATGCATTCCAAGTTGTAACCTTAATACGTTCTTTCACTTCAAGGGACTGAGTACACGTTTGGTACTGGGTAACAGTGTTTTGAAATGACAGTTAATTTTGTATTTTAGAAGCTCCAACTGTGGGACCATTCGAATCTATCCTGCAATATTTATATTTTTCTAGGAAAATGCATTGAAATAAGCAGACTGAAATGTAATTTTCAGATAGTAATCGAAAAATCTTTTGTAATCGTAATTGTTTCTAAACGACTCTAATATTCTAGTAAATCAAATAAACATTTCAAACTTAATATTTAGCTTGGCATTTTCTGAAAATTTTTAGAACGGAAAATTTAATGACATAGCCTACTTAACGGTTTCATCAACCTTAGTCATTTATTGGTAATGTTTTAGTTGTTCTAATATTAATTTAAAATTAATGTTAAAATGAGTATAAAACTATGGATTTCATTTTTTAGATGTAAATTTTTAAAAATCAAAATAGATTAACACATTTTATTCCTTACATAAAAGGCATATTTTGTATTCCATACATTGTTCTAATATTACCAGATAATCATGACTGCTAAGTATTTGCAAATGAAAAACACAGATTTGAGTTTAGGTAAAGTATATATGGATGAAAAATTTGATTTACAACAACAAGGAAACAATATTGTTAAGAATTGACAGATTATTTTATTGCATTATGACATTGTATTCCTATATCATTCAAAACATATTGAGCCAGTGGAGTGAGTCTAAGAGAATATGACGAGATATATCAATGTAAAATGTATATATGCTGACTGTATCATTTATGTTCTAAAAAAGTTTAGAGATAGAATGTATATAGGATATATCAATAAATATATATTTCAAATAAATGGGTAAATAATATCTTAAGAACTATTGGAAAATTTTAATCGGAGGTAATTGAACAAAAGATTTTTAAAATCGGTTGTGATTTTATATCTTTTCACTATTTCGTAAAACTAATGGCATTCCGTCAAGTGGATATTGTTTTTAAATGTTATTAAACTGATTTCAATATAATCGTAGATTTTTATACCTTTCGTCATATCTTTATTTTAAGTGTAACAATTATAGTGAAACGCCATTAACATCAGTTCTCTATGTGAAGAGTGATGGTGAAATACTAATTTATTGTAAGTAAATAATATCATAAATGCTTACAGACTGTGCTCTTCCTCCAAATATTTTACAGATTATAAAAAAACATGAATAAGTCTAAACAACAACATTCCTTATATTGATGAAAATTAAGTTGTATAATTATAAAATATTATCTGAATGTACCTCCAGTAACACAAATGCTTGACATTGGTCCACCATTTTCAGCTCGTTTCTTCAAAGTATTCGTACTCAAAGAAGCGGTACCGTTGCTACTGCCATTGCTATTAACACTCCCCGCACTCCCGTCATGGCTATGGTGATGGTGGTGATGGTGACGAGTTTTATCTCTTTGATAATACACCCCAGCAAAGATAAGAACATTAAGTATTAATAAGGAGCATCCGATGGCTATAGTAACACTTAACGCTGTAGAATACGCAGCAAATCCATCATCCTGTGACGGGTTTAAAGTGTTTTCTTCAGTCATTGGTCCACGGTCCGAAGATGAAGGAGCTACTACGACTAAAGGAGGCATAAATAAGCCCAGTGTAGAGTTGGTGTCGTAAGTAGGTGATGGAAGAACACCGCTGGGTGGGGAGGTGATCAGTGTGGTTGTATCGGAAGGCTTTTTTGATGTTGTTGATATTGGTAACTGGAAATAAGAATATACTGTCAATAATTTGAATAAACTTTAATCTAAACAGATCCCTCCTCCTTTTTGAAATAACGGCAGTTTTTTTTTAAATACTACATTTTGTTATTTTACTCATATGTACCTCTTTCACAGTTTATTTATTAAATATTTATTTTTTAATGTACGGTATATTAAAATTCATTTTTCATAAGTATATCAATTCATTTTTTAATGAACTATGCATGATATTATCAAAATTTAATTTTGTTGTTTTAACGAACTTAATCTTATACTATGTAAGGTTGGTATTGTAGGATAGTAATTTGTTAATATGGCATTTTCATGGAAGGGTTAGAGAGCAAAAAGTAAAATTAAATAAGAGAGTACAACATATAATTAGCGGTCCAAATTAACTAAAGTAATGAAAGGTTAGGACTATTTGTTAAAAGGAATAATTGATGCCAATTTAATTTATATCATAAAATATCAATAGTGCTAATATATATTTATTAACTATCGTCATAATTACGCAAATAAAATTTTATAAACAGTAAATGTGCAATTATTATTTATTAATGGAATCATGGTCAACAATAATAAAATAACTAAATAATTATACAATGTATATCTAAAATATTATTAATATACATCAGATACAGTAAAGCGCCCTAGTGTGATGGAGAAGAACTCTACTAGATTTCACTAGACGTAGGTTGATTAGTCTACAAAGGATGGCCGGTCTATATATCCGAGAAACTTTTAGAAGTACAGTACACCTAAAGCAGTAGTAGCACCCCAATAGACCTCAGTAAAAATCTGAGGTTAGTTCAGCGGTATACAGAATGGAATACTCAGGATTGTGAAAAGGAAGCCGTTGACAAAAAGGACACGGTACCTTTCGTAAACACAAATTACGTACTTATTGTAAGAAAAAACCACATGGACTATACCATTTGATGTTATAATCAAATAGTGAAAGGATATTGATAGAGACCAGTGTCTCCAATACAGAATAGTATAGAGAACCTAAACATTGACGGATCTCGTACAAATTTAGGTGCAGTTGCGGAAATAAATGGAAAAACAGCCAAAGAAAATATAAGTCTAGTCTGCGGGAAAATACGCAACTAGATTCCAAGCAGAACACATTGCAATAAATACGCACAATTGTTCCTAGCTAAAGTATATACCAATGAGTACATCATTATCAGGCTGGACAGTCAAGCTGTTATAAAGTCTATACGCTTACGTGAACAACTACTAATCACTAAGATTATCACCGAAACTTAAATAAGCTTTCGACCCAAAACCAGGTAAAACTCATATTGATACAAGGACACAGATAATACGTAGGAAACTAAAAGCAGATAAACTAGCAGAAAATGGGAACAAGAGATCCTTCATTGGCCCAGAACCTGTATGCGTAATAACTAAAGGCGTAACAAAAGAGAGTCCAAAACAATGGCTAAACTCACAAATTGAGGAACGATGGACAAAATACTCCACGGGATAAATTATACGGATTACTGGTCCAACAAGATCTGAAACTCTTAAAATTCATCTCTATACAAAGTAAACTAAATCTGAGAAATAGCTTAAGATCCGTAGCAAGCCACGACACTTTGAAGAAGAATCTTACCATGGGAAACAAAGAAGTAATTGATGCCTCAATAATGTACATCATATTGTTAGTGCGAAGAAGTAAACCTTCATTACAGGCATAATTATATGCAACAAAATAAAAATTGTAATAAGAGTAAATATAGATTTATTATGTATTAGGGATTTCAAAGTCTACAAATAAATGTTAAATGTACATTTAATATGTTAATGTTAATAATAACTACATTGCATTAGAAGAAGAAGATTATCTGTTCCTGTTATTTAAACAAATACTTTAGTGTTTCTTGAAGAAAAGTCTGAAATATTTTTATAATATACATGTTTACTTTATAACAACATTATTATTGTTTTCCATTAGATTTAATTAATTTAATGTTAAATTAAATTCAGAGATACCTTAATAATGTTAAAATGATTTGGTAACACCTAATATTTATATGTGAAATAATGGAAACTTCAGTTGAATAAATATTGTCTATCAGCAAAATATGTCATTTTCATAATGTTAAACATTCACTTACTAGTATTATAACAACATATGTAAACATACTTGGTGTAAATGATCCTCAGTATCTAGTTGGTGGTGCGATCGTGGTACCTCGTCTCCTCCCGGCCTGTGAAGGTCAGGGACTAAGTTTAACCAGAAGGACAAACGATGAGCACGATAGTGATTCTTCAATTTTGGCTTCGTGTCTGCAATGAAGTTACAAACTTTAGTGAAATAATATGTTATGTTTGTTTATAAATTGCTTAAGAAGTAGTCGTTGTTAATAGTTAATATGTATGTACACAGTAAGAGCTTGTACATATTTGTTGTTGTTTTAGTTTGTATTTAATAATGTTTATATTTGATTTCTCAATTTTCCATCGTTTATATTGCGACATCGGTTGTTCTACTATAAATACAATATAAAAATTTAACATAAAAGATGTGAAGACCCCAGCAGCTATTTCGTATAGTTTTTAATGTTAGTTAATTAATAAACAATTCCTTGAAGGAAACTAGGTCTAATGCTTTGTTCCTATTTCGTTAAAATTAACGACAATACATGCTACGATAATTTTCTTTCTAAAGATGCACACTTACGACATCTTATTAGGAAAAGATTATTTACAAATTATGGACATGAGTATATATATATATATATATATATATATATATATATATATATATATATATATATATATATATATATTAATAATTGTACAATAATACAAGCAATCAGAAATTGAATGTCATAATTTAATGTATAAACTGTTGATACCTAACATTATGTTGTCATTTCAAATATGATCAACATAAATACAAGATATATTAGAGTAGTTTACACCACAAAACACAATCACATTTATTATTCCATTTTTTCTCTCGTTTATTTCGTTTGAATTGTTAAACTGTTGCTGTATACCTTTTCCACTCTATAATATAAATGAAATATAGTTCAATATTTTAAAGCATTAAGATCCACAAACTTAATTACATTTACGTAGAATATATGTATAGGATTAGGTGATGTCCAACCCCGTATGAAGTTTAAAATTACAACTAGTAATAAATAAATGAAATCAAAATTTAATTTAAATAACTAAACCAAACACAAAAATTATGAAATACACTTTTCTTAAGTAAATCTATACTATATAGCAAAAAATAATTAATTAGTTTTACTTGTAATATTTACTAATAAAATCAGGTACCTAAGCTGAGATATTTCTTGTGGATAACTTCATATGGCACCCATTCAATATTTTTAAATCTGTTTTTTTCCTGACGAATTCCATGAACTGGTTCTGCTTCGTGAGGTTCATTTGGATTCCTGTAAATACATTCCATATTATAATTAAATATTCCATATACCTGAACAAATGTAAAGATATAATAGAATGTAATTTGAGAAGATTTACAATTATTGTTTTAGTTAATCATACAAAACATTTAAAAAAATATTGTTCACAAAAATAATAATTATACAGTCAATAAATCGGTGAGAGAGTTAACAAAACAGTTTGTGTGGTGAGAAATAGGTGCATTATCATTTTAAATACTGATATTCATTGTTGTTGAATGCAAACAAATTTGTAACAATTATTTTATTTTTAATCTTGTTATAGTCGTAAACATATGATATTTTAATAATGTGATACACGTTTGCCAAATTATATAACCGGGCTAAAACATTTAACGCTCAAACAATTTATCTGAATTTCTGAAAGAATTTAGAATCTGTAAGTGTAGGACTGTCGACCTCAAGAAATTGTGAAGTCAAATAGAAAATATTGCGTATTTATAATCTCTAAGAACAGGTGATTACTCTTGAATTTTAATAAATTTCTATATTTAATAATGTCATCACACATACATACATACATATATATATATATATATATATATATATATATATATATATATATATATATATATATATATATAGAAACAGACACAATACAGAAACAGAATGGTTTCAATAAGAACAAGTTTTCCTAAATATAAAAACACTATTATTACAACTATGTAAGTTATATTAAAACGCAACATGATATTAAACAGACCTTAGATAAATATGATAATTATAATAGGGTCTAAACAACCATCTATTACACTGTAGTAAAATATTAGGTATTGAATATTGCCGTTTTCCAACAAAGAAGACAAAACAGGAATTTAAATAAATGAACGAAATAACACCTCATGTCATAAATGTATAAATTATAGAAGCGAAATAAGGTAAATATACATCGTTACTCTGGCTATAATACTATTATTCCCATAGTTGCACGATATACGTATGTGTTAAAAAATAACGTTTTTTTTTGTTATTTTAGGAATAATTTTATTTATTCGTCTACAACAATGCTATCCGCTTCTTAGTAGTCTCCATTATATATAAATATACTTATTGTATAACTACTTCCAATTCCCGAAACACTTCTTAAACGCGATCTTTGTGATAGCCTTTAATTCTCTCAGAGCTTTTTTAATCTCATCTATGCTTGCAAAACGGCGGCCCTTAAAGGTTCTATTTATATTTAGGAACAGAAAATAGTCTCACAGGGCCATATCTGGTGAAGTTGGGGCATCATTACAGTATTATTTGTAGCAAACAATTCACGAACAAGCCATGAAGTGTGAGCAGGTGCAATATCGTGATGCAAAAGCCATCATTTGTTTCGCCACAAATCCGGGCGTTTTTTTTTCGGATTGCTTGTAGACATATTGATCGTTTGACCTTGTGGCAAGAACACAACTAAACCTATACATACAACAATGGATATAGAAAAGATAAACGTATTATAACAATTCAAACATTTCCTATACTTACCCAGTTCTTGCAAAGTTGCTCAAATATATCATAGTTGCTTCGGATAATAACATCTCAGATTTTGTATAGTTTTTTGGGAAATGCATCATACCACCAACTAATGGTGCTCCAAATATGTAACTAAGCTCTTCTCCGTGAATACAACCTTGTCTCTGAAAATTGTTATCAACATTTTAAATCGTATTTTATTTACAGATTATTTTAAATTACATTTATTATTGTAATATTTTGATTTTACATATATATTTTTTTCTTTGTTTTTGTCTACTATGGCGTTGATGTATCCTCAATTTTACACTGGGCTAAAACCATTTTAGGAATCGTCTCCACTTAACCCCTTCCTTTATGACTGTGTTTTTCTTATGTTTTCTTTACCGTCAGATCTTTCATCTCTGATTTGTATTGTTATTATAATTTATTTTTAATTTAGTTTTGCATATAATTTCTAAATTGGAAATGATGTCTTGATAGCTTAACTTAGATTGTGACGAGTAATGTGAATCAATCATAGGTACACTCTCTGACATATAATCTATATTTGTATATGTATTTGTGTGTTTATATTCAATAAATCTATAATAAATAAAAATATTATTCAAATGAATTAAGTGGTTTTTATTGGAACGAAAATCAGACTGATGCTAAAGTTAATTTACTAACTTCAACTTTGGTTTATTAGGATTGTTACTATTAAGGGGCTTACGTATAGTGGGCATGGAGATGTCAATTTCTAGAAACTCTTAATAAATTTATAGCTTTATTTATATAGTCATGGGCGAGATCCCTCTCTTTCATGTTTCTTTCTTAAATAAGTCTTGTTTTCGTCCGAAGTTGACTTTAGAAGAGTTATGAGATCTAGGAGTCTTTAAGATATGTTTTCAATTTATAAGACAATGATGAGCAATAGGTTTTTGCTTTAAAGAACAGGGAACGGAGAATAAAATGTTTCAAATGGATAAAGTACTCCCCCTTTGGTTCTCACTTATAGTGAGTAAGTGTAGACGTGCCGATGTATCCTAGCTAAAGCTACACATTTTTTCGTTCATATAAGAACTCCTTTGTTCAGTCTATTTGTTTACTTTTTACACTGATCCACAGGAATTGCAATTTTAAGTTTATATCATTTTTGTAGTCGAAAATATTACGAACAGAACTATAAGATATGCGAAAAATAGTATAAAAGGGGATTAGTTGGTTGAATGTTTTGTACTTTGATAAATAAGTATTTTAAAAGCTATATTAAAATTTAAATATATGCCCTTAAGTTTTGGCTCAAACGTGTACAAAAAAAAACAATTAAAACAAACCATTGGTTGTTTTATGAATATAATTGTGTTTTGTATACTTTTCATTTTTCTATTTGAAACTGATCAACGTAAGTCAAATTAATATTTGAATTTGATTCTGTGGTATGTAGTTAGAAATGTATAACTTACCTGTTGATAATCTCCAAACTTGCTTTGGTAATCAAACACATAGAGATATGAATTCCTTCTAGCGGATGAATGTAGGTCTGCTGTGTGAACCACAGGTGCGACTACCTGAGCATCACTTAGCGCTTCGAGGGTTTCATCGCGGATATTGATTGGATGTTGCACAGGTCGTTCCCAGTCTGTGTATTCGTTAACGATTGTCGCTAATATTTCTGACAAATGATATCTGTCAATAAAAGTAATAGAATAGTAAAGTATACCACTAATCTTTTTTCAAAACAAATAAGCTCTAATTATATTAAAATTTACAGTTCTTACTTTAAAAAATTGGTTTCAACAAGATATCCATTATTTGACTAAGGTCTCAATGAAAAAAAAAAGAGAGAGATAATTACTCTTCAATATGTTTCACTAAGTAAGATAAACTGACTTTTACTTGACTATTAGGATTTATAATTCCTTTTCAACTGTCTTCGCTTTAGTAAGCTATTCTCGGAATGTTTTATATATATATATATATATATATATATATATATATATAATAAAATTAAGGTATTCTTATTATTATTATTTAATTTTATTTGTATATTTTATAAAGAAAAGAAAAGTAGAGAAAAACAGTGTGAAAAATACATTTAAGAAAACTAATTTTGAAAGAAGAAAAACACTTTTTTTTAGTTTTAATATAGGAAGAACTGAATTTATGACACTTAACAACTATTTTAGGCTACCGTACCTTAATTTTCCCCTTTTTTACTGAATTCAATAAAAAAAAAAAAGATTATTTTAAAAAGTTATAGAGGAAACAATAAATTATGTACATGTAATATATATAATATCAAAGATTAATGTTTTAACAATTTAAAATAATAAGAAAAATAACAAAGTTCTTTAGACATCTGCCAATGTTGTGTACGCATATACACATAAGCGCATTTGTGTACAAACAAATACATTCTTTCTTTTACACATACATATTATTCCTTATATTTAAACCTAAAAAATTAAACAAATATTAGAAAACCAAAACTAGTAGTTGTGAGTTGTAAGTCATACATACTATGAAACAATTGCATAGAATTAAACCCTAACACAAGACAATAGAGGCAAAGCTTCGCGCATTACTAACGCCCATAGACGTTACACGCACACAATGTGTTAAGCGTAAGATATTATTTTAGAAGGGTTTTATTTGTTATATAGATATTTTTAACGTGTTAGTTTGTGAGTATATTTGTTCATATTGTAAAAAGAACAGAGTTGTGAATGAAAATAAAAACGGAATCTCTTATCAGAAACTCAAGTATGTAATTGCAAATGCAATTAAATAAAAACAATTTAATATATTTAGTAATATTTCATAAACTTTAATATTTAATTAAGTAATATATTTTACAAGTAAATATGATAAAACTAACCTATAAGTATTTTTCACAAATGTCCTTAATATCCTTGTCCTCCGGTCCGCCTCAATTCCATACTGGACGTCGTCGCCGTTGAAAGTAAAAAATGCTTCAGCTTTTACAACTCCTAAAAGAAGGTCGTATCTTGATAATTTTGAAACCATTGCTTTACGTGCTAGTGGGTTGTTTAAATTTCCAAAACCACTGTTATGGTTTTCGTAAGTTGCTTGGGCTGACGGCCTTCCTGGTCCGGATGGTGAATATTCTCCATAGGGACTATGTACGCTTTCTGTACAGATATAACACTGGTAATAATTACTGATTTGTTTAAAATAAATATTAACCTAATATTCATAAATCAACACGAATTAATGAATATCATTTAAAATTGATTCACTTTTTATTTTATCGTAAAATAAAATGTGTAAATTGTAAAGAACAACTTTATATAATGTATTATAATCAGTTTATATTGACCGCTCATAAATTCACTTCTGTTCACATCTGAAACATATCCTTTTTCCTTGTGGTACTACGCGATCGATAGCTGCTCTACATTTAATTTGTTGACAAAAAAATATTCTTTTAACCTCGAAATGTTAAACAATAACACTTCTTTTTCATTCAAGTATTATAAATATTTTCTACATTGTCACCCTACTATTTCCATTCCAGATCATAAAATGTGGGTCATTGAACTTCCAAATTTTTTAAAAAAAGGGAACAATAACTTGTATGACTCGTTAAATTTTATTTATTGGTCATCTAGCTTTGCAGTTTTTATACTTTCCCAATATGTACACAAACATTTAATCCATTTTACTGAATAAATTTCTATAAATTATCTGTGCGATGTTGACAGTTTGTGGTAAACGTTAATACATATAGTCTACACCTCAACACACATATTATATGTCTTTGAACAAGATTGAGTTACTATATTTGGTAAACACAGGCAAAACTTAAGTGTCAAACATGTTCCAGCAGTTATTCTAGAATTTTATTCCTATATTTTTAAATTGGTTAAAATAATTAGTCGATCAATTACTTCGTAAGAACTAAGTTTATTAAAAAAAAGTTCTAATTCCAATTCTTAATTCGATCTTTTTTGATATTTTATTCGTACACTTAGCTCAATTCCTATTGTCGTCGACTATATAATAAGATTGGTTACAAATCACAAAACATTTGATATAGTGACATTTCAACATTCTACTTGCTCCTCATCTGATTATATTTTCATTATCGTACAGGTGTTGTTTATTGGATTTAAATTGCGTTGATATTTATATCTAAATTGGAACATTCTTTGACTGAGAAGTCCGAATGAAGATATTGGGTAAAGTAACCCGACGTATATCAGCTGAAGACTAATGTGGCAGTCATCATTTATCTGCAGTACTACATAAGACAAGAAAGGTAAACAGAACCGTGTGAATAATCTCAAATTCATTTTTGCCATTTTACTATCATCTAATCTTCTAGTCGATCCCCCCCTCTCCTATCCCGGAAGTTCAGATAACAAAATTCATTTTTAATGAATTGTAATTCGAATTATAGACATTCAAATTACAATAAAATGTAATAAAATACAATAAAAAACACTTAAACGTAAATATTTTAATGGCATGCTATAATATTTCACAAAGATTGTAGTCGATGGGTGGTGTAATTTTTAGGTCATTTTTGTTACCGTTTTTTTATGGATGGGTAGTATTTACTGTATACGTGAAATTGGGTTTTATTAACTAGAAAAAGTATTATGATCTCGCAAACATTATTTTTTTCATAGATAACACATAAGTGTTAAGATTTGAAGAATAACGTCCTTTGTTATATCTATATAAGTTGTTTAAATACACAAATTTATCTGAATGAGAATATACACGTTGTTAATAACATGTTATAAAATGAAAAAGATTGCCAAAAAAAGAAACTGAATATAGGATATCTAGGTTTAATACTAAATACTTTTTAGTTTCATATTTTGAAACTTTTTCTAAAATTAATTAAATCCCTTAAATTCGTTTATGTGAATTTATTTAGACTTGTTTTAGAATGATTCTGATGAGTTTTTCGTTTACAACATTATTTCCTTTGACCAGTTGATTTCTTTTACTGATTTACATATAAAATTTAGTCTTTTCCTGCGAGCATTAATTAATAATATTATATAAATAAGGTATGAGTAATACTTCATTTTTAGGTTACTTCTTAATAGAGATAAAAGAAAATAATAGAATAGTGTTTTTTGTAGAAATCCGAGAGGACACACTTAAATTAACAATCTTTCAATTCAACGAAAGCCTAGGGTGTCTTTTTATTTTCGAAATTTTTTTTTTTTTTGTAAAACATATTCGCTTGAAAGATTGTAGCAATCAGTGAAATATCACCAAATAGACTATTATTTATTCACTTCTGTTTTATGAAGCAAGTCAAGATTGAAAAGTTAGTTAGGGATACAGAAAATTGTGTAATTCATGAAGTAATATGTTTGAATATATGACTAATAATGAGTTTTACTCGGCGACGAATAAGTTACACAATATTTTGCTGTCAAAAAAATAATTAAGACCGATGTTTCAAAATAAAGAGGAACAAACTTTGCTATTTCTTTAAACAAAAAAAAATTGGTATTACTATTTTTGTAGTGACCTCTACATATTTGTCAAATAAATTACAATGTTTATTTCAAAACAATAACAAATCGTTTGTTTTCTATAAATGGGCAGAGAGAAATTTTTTTGGATAAATAAATACAAGGATAAATAAATATGTTAATAATGACGTAGTTATTTATATTTATTTTTTAGTTTATGTTTATTGGTGTGACATGAATTACAGAAAGGAATCTTACGTTTCATTAGCAGCAGTGTTTTCAGTAAACGGACCTAAAAATCTATTTCCATATATAGGTTATTTTATAGAATTATTAATTTTAAAAGCTTAAAACACTAATATTTATTTTATGGTTATAATAGTTATAATATAAATTGTGTACAAAATTTCAACCAGATGTTTTACCTACTACTTTACGAATTACTATTTCAAAGTTAAATACACCATCGTAAAAACGTAGATAATGGGACAAATAGGAATCATTATTAGAGTGTTTTTTTTTTTTAAGTTATATAAAGTGTAAAATAACGTACATTTGATCAATAAATAAAGAGAATATAATTCTTTTCCGAAATATCGAAACGTTTCTCTACAAGTTGTTTCAAAACACAGATGCAGTTGGATATTGTAATAACATAAACGAGAAAGCCAATAAAGAATGAATTGTACGCTTGTAAGCGTAGCCAGGCGCTGTGAACTGTCTCGGGCATGTGTTTGCCGGTGTGAATACTCTCTGTTCTTGAAAAATTACAAACTATGTTCTAAAAAGAACCAGACTGAAAATGGAATACTACTTTTGTGGTTACTAAAACTCGTTCTTTATTTTTTTATTATCAATGTTCAAATTACACGATTTTACTTTAGGTTTAAGAAATCATGATGTTTTATTAAGTGATGCTTTTGTCTACTTTAAAATTGTAAATCTACTCTACTAAAATCGTGTATCATAATTATGAGATATACGACCGTTTGTTGTTGCTTCTCTTCTGTATTGATTTCACAAAATAATTTAGATTGTTTGGATATATTATGTTGACACCTTACACGTACCTTGTGAGTTCGAGTTTCTTTGCTCCGGATTTCCACTGTCTATTACAACTCCATCTATGCTGGGTCCAAAAGCTGTAGCAAATTCAGGAGCTTCTACGGAGGCTGATAACAGTAATTCCAGAGGTCTCTCCCTTAAGCACTTAAGAAGATGAGGGTGTGGGATTTCCGGAGAACAGTTGACATGTCTGGCAACTTGTCTGGAAAACCGCGCTGGTTCTCTTACTAGTGCCCAGGGGCTTAGTGCAGAGCCAGACATTAAAATAGCTCGATGAAACAGCAATCCTATAATATGTACACATAATAATTATTAGTTTTGTACAGTGAACTCCAAAATAATGATATTTATGAATACTAAATTTACATTAGTATAAAGTAATATTTATACTATAAAAACTTGAGTGTTGAGAGTTCTATAAAGCGCCATTTAACTTTAGGGATATCAATTCTGAAAGAAATGTATATAAAAATGCTCTGTGTATAATTACATACGTGTTATTCTTTAAGCATATAGTTCTATTTAATAAACGAAATGTAGTTTATCAATAGCAGTAAAAACGATTTAACTTTAAAAAACAAACTTCATTTAGGGGACAATTAATATATACTGAACACTGACAACTCCGTAGTTTATGGAGAAAAATTGTTACACAGAAAATACATCTTTCAAATTATATTATAAAAAAATAACTATCAATGGAACAGAAAATAAAATAAGCCTTAAAGATATTAACAAATACTTATAATATCAAAAACAATAAAGTATAATAATATATACCACAATTTCATTCACACAAATATTCAAAGATAAACAAACTTTTTTTTTTTTTAAATTACGTATCTAAACACAACACAGAAACATACAAACAATTCATGACATCCACTTACTTCAGACACATCAATTGGTATTTCATACCTTTATGTTTACCAAATTTATCCCAATCACCTAATTTATGTAACTAATATCTTATTATTTTCATAAGAGATGTTCAATCAGTTGCTTTTTAAACTTTTCAGAGCACTCTATTCTATCTATTGTGTGATACGAAACTACATGTTTGTAAAATAGGTAAAGATAAGTCTTAATAAAAATACACAACTTTTCGTCGGTCTGATCGTCAATATTGGTTTTGCTGTGTGTGCGTCTATTATAGAATAATTTGAAGACGTTGAAAACAACTAAATATTTTAAAGGGAGGAAATTGGTATTGATAAATTTATGATTTTATTTATTTTTATCAGAATAATATAGTATTATTAATTTATTAGGTTGAGAATCAACAATTCCCCCTTTAATAAAGTATTTATTAAATATTCATGTTCGTATAACATAATTTTTTTTATTCAGATAAAATTAAGCTATTTTTTCAAGTATAGTATTATACGTTCCGTGTTAATCATAATGTAATTATGAAATATTTACATTATTTTCTTGTCTAGTATAAATTTTATGTTTTTGTTTCTCAAAACAGCAAAAAATATTATATACATATATATATATATATATTATTTAAAAAATATTTTGTCATATACTTTTTAGTGCTTTAATAATTGTTTCACTTTTCACAAACTTCTATCTAATTAATTATATTTATTCAAGCGAGAATATTTTAACAATATTTATTATAATAAATTTAGTTCATAAATAAACAATTATAAATAAATTTTTAAATAATAATAAAATATAATTCATACATCACCTATATTGTGTTTCTTCTTATGGCTTAATTATTTTCCCATTCGTATTAGATTGTTGCATAAAATGTCTGCTAGGTTAACAAATGTTTGATTATATTTTTACAATTCAATTACGTCATAACCTATATTTGATTACAGATTTGTTATTAACATTTTAACTTTACACAATTATTATTATTATTATTATTAAAGTTATTTTTAATTTTTTCTCATTACATTCCCTTCTCTATTAAGTTTATTTTATTATTGATCAAATCTTACTTTTAGGTTAGACCCACTCCCTGTTTACTTCAATTTAGGTTGAAAATTTATTTAGGTAACTATGATTCCACCTTATTAAAATTTACTACTATTTCTAAATTTTAATATATAGTTATTATAAATTTAACATTATTCGTTTTATATCAAGTCTCCTATCTACACCTATGGTTATAACAATACTAAATTTCATTAGTAAATTAGGTATATTGGAATCGTCACAAAGTGTTTTAATAAAATAAATCATAAAATTTGTAAAAATCTAAAATAATTTGTTTACAACTTAAAATACAACAGTATTTAATGTAACAAAATTTAATGTAATAAAAGGTATATTTAATGTAACAGCAGATATTTCTTTTTTAAACTCCACATTATAGGATTAAATAAAGCAATAAAGCTAAAGTTCCAAAAATATTTAAAAAATATCAACGTGCTACAATGGTTTCACCTTGCGGCATCATCGGGCGTCATGACCTAACATGCATAAAAGGAAATGTCTATAGAAGAGGGCGGTATTACTATATTACTAATCATTGTAGTCATTATACACTTACCATCAGGAACGGCACTGCTAATCATAAGGAAATGTACGCAAGCTGCGCCTGTTCCATGACCTACAAGTGTTACGTTCCCAGCGTCACCACCGAAGAAAGCTATGTTTTCCTGAATCCAATGTAGTGCTGCAATTTGGTCCATTAAGCCGTAGTTAGCGGGGGAGCGGAGGTAAGAATCCGTGTTTGCATTTAGGAAACCTTTAAACAAATAATTTTTGTTAAGTTCAATACATTTCGTTAAATGAACTTTAATAAATCATTTTCTCACATTTAATTCAACCAGATACATTTAATAAAAATGCACATACACTGTAATTTGATTATTATATATTATATATTAGGCCTATTATTGTAAAAAATAAAAATAAAAAAAAATAAAAAAACACTAAAAGGTTATATTCATAGGAAATGATATTCATACATCCAAGTATTTTGAATAAATAGAACAAAGAAATTAAATCAGCCCGGCGTCAGTTATTTTTTAAAAACTACATTCTACCTTATATTATAAGAGATGGAGATGGTGTTCAATAAGTATGGTTTCAGTTTGGACAGTTCAAAATATAGAAATAGACAGAAAGGAACAAAGATAAACTTTTTTGCTAATTACTGTTTTCACAAATAATATTTAATGAATATTACCGATTTATTATTTCCCTCTTACAATGATCGAGATAGAAAGTAAAACATAACATAACAAGTGGCTTTCAAATAAATGTCAGCAATATTGATACATCCATGTAAACAATAAGTGTAATTCCCTCTACCCTACGTAGACACGTATCCCTCCACCAGACATGTAAGTCGCAACACTAGATATACACCGAAGGGAAGTAACCCCGACACAGGATTAAACTTGTACTTCAGTTTGACCTAATATACGACACATTGTAAACATTATATATTTTACTAACATGTCTGCTTGTCAGAGAAGGTACACCTAATGAAGTGTTATGTCGTTCAGACTTCTGACGATAATGTTTAATTTAACGCGATCCACTTTATTAAAGTGCGCATGCAACATTCCTAACAAAACTTTTTCGGATAACTCCCATCTATATCTGTACATTCACCTTGATTAAGTGCATTCTCCACACATGTTCTCGCATGATCAGTTGCAATGTTGTTCAACTGTCTCTCCTATTTTCCCGCCAGAACATTAATCTCACTCTTTGATAAATCTAGACTTACATATTTTAAATTATTTTTGTCGATCAATTCTTGATTCAAAACGAAAATATATAAAAGTTGATTCCCTCTTGCAGAACATTGAAGGTTACTATATGGATAAACTCTTATTGAAATGACACCGGAAACCTGGTATTTTATTATTGTGCAATAATTAAGAGTGGCTCGCTACTAATGAACAGTATGAGCAGTATTTTTTTTTTTTTTTACGCCCATCGGTTTCGTAGAAGGTATTATCGGATCGAATCGAATTATGTGATGTGATGTTTAAATGACCTTATCTCTAATGATATATATATATATATATATATATATATATATATATATATATATATATATATATATATATATATATATGACTTCAGGATGTAGTCAGATTGTCTATTTTGCACCTTATTTTTACTAAAAACACCTAAAGTTCAGCCAGTAACAACTAAAAACTGCCTGCCCATTCCACAGGCCAGCACATCAGTGACTATACGGCGTAATGATAACTATGTTAGGTTTTTGTTATAATTAGTGGAAGTTAATATGTCACATTATACCGCTGTGTTTCAAACAACGTTTATTAATTATTTATATTTCTTGATTTATCATTTATAGAGCAGCAGTAATAAGTGTGTTTAGTTTTTAAGTGAAGTGTTTATATTTTAATGTGTTTAGTAAGTATTTGAATTCGTTCCTATGTAAAACGATTTTGAATATTAAATTTATTTAAAAAAACATGTTACCAAACTTTAAGCAAATTTTAAATGATTATCTCTTAAGGAATTTGTTTACATTTGTTTGTATGTTTATTTGTTTAATAGTTTGCGTTTCCTAAATCAATTAATCTAATAGGCTGTAGGTTATTCCTAATAATTCATTGTGTCCCAAATATAACCACAAAACCAATATACTCCTAACATTAAATATAAAAGCCTCTTTAAACTGTTCAATTACCCCAAAAGAACAAACTGAACTGGAGAGAGAAAAATAGAAACTTGACACCACGAAAGAAACATGACAAAGCAACTACTTCACATCTCGTTGGGAATATGTAACTCCAGTAACATAATTGACGCTTTAGAGGAATACAATAACCATACTCGAAAGCTCAAGTAATACATCCTGTTATACTTTTCAATATAGTATGCTCATTACTTAAAGTATATGAATTATTACAGACATAAATAATAATAAAATAAAATGTGTGGAAAAACATGTGTTATATCCATGCATGTATGTTTTTTCCGCCTAATCAGAAATTATTTTATTGTTTACAGTACGTAAATTTTAAAAATTACTAAGATCATTTGAAAATAAAAATTCTGCTTCTTTTTTTACACTTTTTTACGAGAGAAGTATATACATTTAGATTCCGTGTCATTTTTATACCGGCCCTATAGAAATTGACTAATACACTATATACAACCGTGTGATATTTCAAATAATATATGGTCTAAAGTAGTAGTGTAGTAACTTTTTATAATTTCAAGGAATTAATTACAAGGTTAACCTAACGTATTGTTAAAAGTAAGTAAAAGGATATTGTTATATTGATCTTTAAATGGTTATAAACCTTTATTGATAGCAATGTATTTTGTTTTGTATATGCTATTCTAATTTGTAGCTATTAAAATTTACATCAAGTAGGTAAATACGAAACCCCTTAATGTAATTAATAAGTTATTATTACAACTATATCTCATATCTTCATAATGAGAGGTTGACATATTTATAGCGATATTTTATTTTTCTTTCTTAAACGATACCCAATATTATAAAGAAGATACATTAGAAGTGAATGATAGAGTGGTAGTGTATTTATTGTACATATTAGGAGCCTATTATTAAATAAACGGTATTAGTTTATTGACGTTTAATGCATTTATCGTATATTTATCGTATATATATATATATATATATATATATATATATATATATATATATATATATATATAATGACATTATATTTCCTTTAACTGTTTTATTTCCAAATAAAACAGATCTAAAAGTAGAACCTAATTTCATAGATAACACAAAATGTTAGGTTATGTTACCCAGTATTCCGAGCCTATAGTTGACGGTAACTACGACAAGACTACCGTAACTTGCCAAAACTGTTCCATCGTAAACATTGCCAGAATTCCATTCGTAGGATTCTCCATGGATAAACACCATTACAGGATATTTTGACATAGTATCCTTTGCTTCCGCTGAAACAGAAATATTTAATAATTAAATTTTTTTACAGAAATCCCTACACTCAAAAACAAAAATTATTTGAAGTTGCTAAAATCCTTACAAATTAAAGCAAATAATTAGTTTAAAAAAAATAATAATAATAAGAAAAAAAAATAAATAAATAAAAAAATATATATATATATAAAAAAAATGTTACTTTTGATATATAAATTGAAAATTTAACCCGATTAGTAAAAATAAAAAGTTGTAAAAACTAAAACTGTATTTTACAGTTTGATATTGTAGATTGATTTGAAACCAAATTCATACTAGTTGGTCCCAAATAGATAATTTATATTCAAATACAATTATTAATAATTACATTATTAATTTACAAATTAATAGTTTATTTGAAAACAGATGATGTGTTTACATTTCTTAAAAGACGTTCAAAATATTGAAACACAACTTTATGAAAAGGTTAGTACTATTAGGCTAGTTTGCGATAACTCTTCTCAGTAATTCTGAACACTTCCAATAGTTTTACAAACAACGAAAGTTAATGACGACGTGTTTGAAAATTTATCAAATTCTACCATTCCTTACATAAAACTATCATTTTGACGAAATCTGATCAATCCTTCATGAGATATTACCTAATAAAAGTGTCAGAGCCTGACACCCGTCATTTTGTTTGTAGAAATAATCTGTCAAAAACACATTATAAACATTTCAACACTTTCAATATTCTGTATTTCTAAATTGGACGGTTGTATGTGGTGTCTCTAATGTACAAATTATAATTAATAAAAAAAACTAATCCGGAACTGATGTTATATTTGGGATTTGGAGTAGGAATAAAATTTATGAAATATATGAATTTGGGTTTATAACTTTAATAAAACGTAACCTCCCATATAAGGGAAAATAAAAAAAAAAATCACGCTATGTTCAATGTAATGAAAATAATTTTTCACTATAATAAAAATGTTTATATGATTTGAAACTTTAAACTTATGTGTACGTATTATAGTAGAATTTAGCTATTTTCTAATCGGAATCCCATTACAGATTACTTCAATTAAACGACCTAAAGCCATTTCAAAATAAAAGTATTATGCATTTTTAAAGTAGGCGAAATATTCTAGAAGTATTAAGTTGGATTTTTATTCTTTTGCTGAAAAGTAATGTCTTATACATGAGAAAAAGTTTCAACAATTAGTGAATATCGGATTATTACTAATAAAGAAACTCTTTTTATTGTCAAAACTAATAATAAAATTAGTCTTTTACAATTATTCGTCGTTACTGATATTATCAATACGTTGTTTTTAATTTTTTTAAGATATATATAGAACTTCGGTATACCAAATATATACTAGTATTTTGATTACAATACAAGAAGAGCAACAATAAACTTATATTTACTATCCTTGTGCTTATACCATACATTTTATTGAATACATGAATACACTCCTTTGAGTTATGTTTAGATTATATTCAAATCTTTACGCCATTCTCTGTGTAAAATATAACTTTCCTATTATTTGTGTTCCTATACCCTTTTCCTTTGCAATAATATAGAACTCGGATCCAATCTCGCAAAGCTGGCGTCTTGCCAAATATTTTATAAGGTCAAAACGTTGAAAGCTAAAACATTTCCTTTTCTTTTCATAACTCAGCAATGATGTCTGTATATTAATATAAAGGATGAGTAACTTCTTTGAAAAGAAACCTTTTCATTCAATTTTGATGTATTATAATTTATAACATTGAAGTAAAATTATGTAAATATTATTAGAAGAAAATATATATGTCTTTAAATACTTGTAATAAACAGCTTGATAAAAACATAAATTAATCTATACTATATTAATTTGTTAATCACGTTTAGGCAAATTATATACTACATAATTTGTAATAATTTCTGCAAACAAAAAATTGTATTTAAGGGATTTTTGTGCACAGTTAATACTCACATAAGACCACTTTCCTTATTCTTAATTAATTTGCTCGAAAATGTATATTGTAGAGAATTAGTTCACGTACATTGGTACAGTATATAACATGTTGTGGTTTGGATATTAATAATTTTTTGTTTTATTTTATAAAATATTCCTAACTTTTCTGACAATTCTTTTTCATGATAAAAATGTATTTTTGAACAAGTAATTTTATAAATGGATTGTTTTTTACCAACTTTTATTCAAACTATACTACGAGATTTTTATAAATCTAAAAAATAAAATAAAATTATAAATAAATATATATATATATATATATATATATATATATATAATTTTTGTTATATGGTATAACTAGGCTTTTCACTGAATTTTTCTCTTCAAGATTTTGATTCCCAATAACTCCAAAACTTTGCATCTAATATTTGCTTCGTTACACAGATATATTCGACACACCTCTGCCAAAAAAATGATGTATAACAACTTGTGTTTTGAATGCATAATACTGTATTACTATTTTTGGTGAATTTTTCAAATATGCCTACCCTTTCAGCAAAACCTATTTTTCATCATAAAGATTGATTTTTAAAAATGTAAATTTTATAAATTAATTTATTTTTTATCGACATTTATTTACCACTACATTAAAAACTTTAAACAATCTTGAAAAGTCTTTAAATAAACATATTATATATAGCCGTTTTTGTAGTGTTATTATCTAATTGTTTGCATAGTTTTTGATTCCTAACATACTAACTCTAAAAACAATAAGCCTAACTTTTTTTATTCCTTACAACTTATGGAAAAAAATGTATAACAAGTGTTTTTTTTGCATAAAATTACTATTTTTTCCTGTATAAAAAAAACATTAAAAAATGGAGCACACTATCACCAGCCAGTTTAGGAATTTAAAGTGACAGTTTCCATGGTTAAGAAAACAAACATCATACAAATAATCATTTTAAAAAATGTTTCCATCTCTTCTATAAAGAAATGACTAAACAAATCAAACACAAAAAGACAATACTTTCCGTTATTTAAAGGCATTATATCTGTAAATGATTATGTATTCACGTAAATAGGAACTTATATACATAGGAATAACACATACAAACGTCCACATAAACCTTATCAATAAAATTGTCATTATAAAATCAGCACTTAATGAAAGGTAACATGGTTTCAATGTTCACTCTACTTGTATGTTTTTTTTTTCT
This sequence comes from Aphrophora alni, assembly GCA_963513935.1. Lineage (NCBI taxonomy): Eukaryota > Metazoa > Arthropoda > Insecta > Hemiptera > Aphrophoridae > Aphrophora > Aphrophora alni. The sequence goes on along the minus strand of OY740768.1, from coordinate 134,490,407 downwards.
TTTACTTGTCTTAATATAGAAATTACGTTTGTTTAGCCTGTTCAGATATATATATTACAATACGTAAAATATGATTTTATTAGAATGTATAAAATACATAATTTATAAGAGAATTATTTACGGAATCTATCGGTTATTTTTTAGTAATAAGTTTTACAAAAACAAAATTAGGTACGTGTCCATTAAAAAAATTCAATAAATATTGTCCCAAACGCTATCCTGGAATAGGTTTTAACACATGTCTCAAACATTTAAAGTGATCAAAACGCTCTGTCACATGTGCCGGTGTTTGTGTCATAGTAAATGGAATTGGTTGAAAACAAAAACCACAATATGGATCATGTGTTATAGGGTTTTCTATTATCGCTTTACAGACCACATTAGGAATCTAAAGTTATCTCACTCCGAAATCCTGTAAATGTACAATATGGTTATTGTAACCAACCCCAGTAACGAAGTGTACCTGCGAACATTTTACAGGTGAAATCGAGTTTTAATAATAAGTTTTTTTTGTAATAAGAGGTTCAAATTTTTTAACAAAAATACAAAATTACTGCAGTTCTTTGAAGTTTCGTAGGCGCTTTAGAGATGTATGTCTGTCATTAATGAATCGTTGATCCCTTCTTTATTTGTTTAAGAAACTTCATATCCAACATCGAGGATGTTTCAGTTAGGCACCAATTAATTGTAAACGTAATACCTGCCACAGGTGTATCACTGTCTCCGATCGTTTTCTGACTGAAAAATTCGGGGTGCGTAAAACCCCTCAATTCCGACCTAAATTTGTAATAGAATGTAATTTGAATGGAATCTGTGGAAGACATATGATCGGATTTGTGACCGGCAATGTGTCGGGGATTTTTATCTAAATGGAAACTTGCTTTTATAATACAAAGCCAAAAGACTCTAAGTATGGCTTTCAGTTTAAGTTTAGGAACAATGTAAAGATTCTACACGACAATAAGTTTGATCAAAAAATATATTATAGCAACTAATTAACGAAAGAAAAACGTTTACTCTAAATTCTGTTACTATATACTACATTTGAAATGGGTTTGATATCCTGGAAAAAAAAGTTACAATCTTAGTATTTAATCAATAAATAGTCATGCCTTAATATTTTTATGTTAACTAGCAGTATTAAATACACCTATTTAATTGAAATTAAGATTACCTCATGATAATGAAAAATAAAGATAAATTAAAGTCAATATAATGAAAAACGATATTGTTATTAAAACTAAATGTCAGGTAATGTGAGGAAATGTCCTTACTAAATATTTATGAGACTAAATAATGTAGTTATTTGAATATCTCACAACCGAGTTAAGTAGGCTTAAATTTTAAAATACAATCGAGTAAGTACAAACATTCAAAATTGATAATTGCTGTTCTACTGGTTCCAATTAATGAACTCGTAATTAGTTCCACCTTCAAAAAACGTTTCTCTTTATCTGCATCGCTTTGTTGCTCTACTTAATGATAACTTTTGTCAAATAATGTTTATATTTATTATTAAAATGTCATTCGTTTTTTTTTTTTTTTTTTTAAGCATATCCTTTGAGATGAGAAAAATGTCACAATTAAAATGTTTCTGAATGTATTGAATGATTATTGTTTTTAAAATAGGCAATAAACAGGTGTGTTTATGTTAAATAACGCCTAAATCTTTGTTCATATTCTACTTTTTCAGCCTTTTTATGCAATTAGTCGTTGCGATCTCCAACCATCTTCTATCACAGCAATGTCTGCTAACATCGCATTGTCCTCTCTTTTTTCTGCTAAAAATTCTCTTTCCAGTGTCCCCATAACCTGGTCGGCCATATAGTTCAATTTCTTTCACTGCTATAATCAAATTTTCCTTTCTTGACTCATCTTTGAGCTTTACATGTTCAAACTATATTAACTCTCTTTCCTCCACAATGTCTGTGATCGACTTTCTTAGACCAACCTCACACCGTATCCTTTAATTTCGTTACCGATCTTTTTTGTTTTACTTATGACTATTCACAAATATTCGATGTCCGTCTCATTCTCCCTTCATCTTAATGTTTTTCAGCAGCTTATACTGTTATGTATTTAGATAGCTTTTTGCCAAACATTGTCTCGTCTGCTGTCCACCACCACAAGGTTACCTTTTATCTACCACCGTTTTCCCTCGTTACTGCCCCAACTTATCTTTCCATTGTTCCTATATATTCCTTGTCAGCCTCTTATTGTAGTTCCTTGAACCTCCGTAATCAGGTTTTCCGTTATAGACTCATCCATGCGCTGTACATCCCCAAATCATTCAATTTATCTCTCTCCTCTACAATGTCTATGGTCGTCATTATTTCTCCAACATCACAAGGTATTTTCTCATTTCACAGCCGGTATGCTCTTGTTTAACCCGTGACTAATTTAAAATATTACATATTCGTCTAATTCTTTCTTAAATTGAAAAATTCTCCCTTTAGAAATAATTATTAAAAATTTTAGACAATCTAATTAGTCTATTGTGATAAACAATATGGAGTTGCGAGTGTAACCAAGCCGACCGTAACAGAATTAAGGATAACTATTGCACAATTTGGTAATCGTGTCTCTCAGGAGAAAACCATTGTTATCTCAGATTTTATATATTCACAAATTAAACGTATATTTATAGGTATTTTCTTTTTTGTTTTTGTATTTATTGATTTGATTGATAGTAATACTGTGGTTTGTTTATGTATGTTATGGCGATTACAATAAAAATAATAATTATTCATTTGTGTTTTGTAAGATTTAGTTTTGTTAAGTTATTCTCTTTTAAATATATTTATGAATATTGTATTATGTATTAACAAAGACCCATAACTTTTCCATTTAGTTTCATTATTAAATTTTTTATATTTCTATAAAGACGTGAATATACAAATGAGTATTTGTCACAATATAACAATACGAATTTTATTTCATTGTAATTTGGTGCTACCTGAGTTTTGCAATTTAATTTGATCTGTTTGAATGTATTTGGTAGGATTTTAAAAATATGTTAATGAGTAACCACAAAAACTCAGATAGGACCATTGTCAAAATGATTGGATGTTGTCCAGCTGTGTGTACTGTGTAGACCTACCTACTAGTATACATGACAATACTACAGTATGAGTACGGCCTCTAACGTTCCATGCAATTTAATATGCCGTATACAAATATTTAATTGTTGAGTTGTGTGCCCTTTGATTTAAAAATTTTCAAATGTATGTCGTAGATGCAAAGAGATATATACTTTTTCATAACCTCTGACGTGTTGTGTGAGCCTTCTTAACTTGTTGATAAGATTATTTTAATGTTTGAAACTCAAATTCTCTTATCTTACGGATAAGTCTTTATATTGAAGGAGGATGTTGTCATTAAGCTTAGATTGATTTGACATCGTAACTGTATATTTGTACTTCAATGACTATATAAATGTATGTATTCGTTTTACGAAATACGTGAAATTTTACAGTTATTTTAACTTTTGATACTATTTTGGCATGCTAAAGAATATAAATGAGTTTAAATTCCAAACTATTTAAACAACATTACTAGTGAACAAATCATAGTATATTTTGAACTTTTACCATTCTCGATGGCATTGTTTTTAAACTTTGCAATACTTCATAAGTTATTAGAAAATTCTCAATTAAATATTATTTTAAAATAATATTATAGATTTCATGAAATTACAGTATATATCTGGACAGTTCTTAAAACTTTTAACGAATATAAACGTATGATAGTCTTCATATTTTTATAAATTACGAGATGTAATTATTGGTAAATTTGAAGTGTCTAAATGAGTAGGTCAACATAACAAAACTGTGAATTACCATATTTGTTGTACAACTAAAGAAATTTTTATTACTTGCATTATTAATTTCATGAATATTATTTTATAACCATTAATAATTGTGAAGTGCAAATCATTGTGAGTATAAATTATACAATATCAAATCCTCTCAAATTACCAATAATTGTATATATTTTTAAATAACACGATTCAGTATATTGTTTGAAACTGCAGTGATTATTATTTGAAATTCATTTAACAGTTGTGTAGGTAAATATACAATACCTGAACTCTCTCTGAATATAAAATCCCATTAGCATGCTGTTTTTTTTTTTTTTTTTTTTTTTTTTTTTTTTTTTTTTTTTTTTTTTTTTTTAACTTTAAAATAATATTTATAAGATAAGGTAAATTATTAATTTAACTTTTTTTTCATACATTTTTACTCATTTCAATATTGGTTTCATGGCTTTTACAAAAACAGATAATTAACAATCATACAAATTATTTTTGAATATAGTCATAATATTTTTAAATATTACTGACATTTTAATGGAGTGGAGGGTTCAATATTGTTAAAAAAGTATTAATATAACCAATTTATTACAAACATAATGTGTAACTTACCTTGTGCTGGGGCGTAAATATTAAGGTACAAACAATCTTCACTCTGATTTCTTAAATAAGGTAACAATCTCTTCAAAAATTCTATTCTACCTTTGGGCATCTTCTTTAAAGCCAAAGTTTCATTATGTATATTGGGTAGTTTCTGTGGACACACTGGACTAAATTTATCTGCTACCTTAATCCCCGACCACAGCGCTCCTGTTACGGGCGGCATGAATCTCAAATTACCAACAGGTGGTGAAGCGTAAGGTATCCCTTTAAACACTTCGACTGCATCTAAATGTCGACTATCTGGCGTCACAATCACCCCCGATACATCACCGTATTTAGTCCGAACTGTTCGACTCGCACTCAATGCCAAACAAAACTCACTTAACATCAAAACACTGATAATAAATATCCAAAAATAATCTAAATGAGAAGGAATGATTTTAGCGTAAAAATTGCGTCGACCAAACACTTTAAACAGTAACAAATAAAATGCCATATTTTAAGTGTTTTGAATATTTTGTCACCTCCCACATTTTAAAAACACCATAGCTTCGTTGAGAATGTTAAGATTAAATTTCTAGAAGGAACAGGGGCCACAATGATATCTGCAACAAAAATAAACCTCATTCAGTTTACGACAATTTCAATTCAACAATTACTTGTAGATATACATCTCATGCAGTACTTTATACTATAAATGTAAACACTTTAAATTTCTACTTCTGTCGCTTATAAAGGCTACATACGTAAATTATTGTAAAAAGAGTTTATCTACGAAATGGATGTTAGTCAGATACAATACAATATCTAAATGTTATAATATAATTGTAGAGGTGAATATCAATTTTCTTTAAAATGTTCAGTAACCCCTATGTAAATTAAAGGGAACTTCTTTATTTCATTGAGGGAGGTTCATATTTAAAGATATTTTAAAACAAATGTAAAAGACAAGACAAAATTAAGGAGGAAGTCGTTTTACCATCTAGTGTGGATTAGTGTATATTAATGTCCCATTAGGTTACAAAAATCTTCCAGTTTAACCTTGCTTAATAATACAATTTAATCATCATATTTTGTATTAAAATCCTATTATTATAACAGAAAACCAGTTTCAAAAATAGTTTAATTTGGACATGTAGTTAGGATAGAAAGTTATCCAGTACGTACACAAATAAATCTATGTCATTTCCAAAAGAAATAACCAATTCCATGTGTTATATGCAATCATTAAAAACAAACAGTTAAAAACCGAAAACATTCTGTAATTATAATTTTTTTTTTAGTGGATATTTTAAAATATCAGTGATGAAAACTAAATTATAGATATTGTTTATGAACATCTATTTCTATAAAGGATCATAGTTTGGTATTTTAATTGCCCATAATTTGTCTTTATACCATGTACAAGAGTACACATTGGAATATAAAATACATAATATTATTAAAAATAAAACGAAAATGTATCACATGTTATTAGCACTAACTGTAAAATTAATTATTTTTAGGTTATTACAACTAGTAGTCATTTATTTCAATATTCCGTTCATGTTTAACATGTTTACTTTCAAATATACTATATTGTTTATTTTGAAATGATTTTACCAAACTGAATTAGCATGTAGTGTTCATTGTAATTATTGACATTTATATTTCCATGAGTACTCATGTATTTGTTTAATGCTTTGCATTAGTAAATAATGAATAAATTATACTCCTCATTTTATAATTTGTTTAAACTACAGAGTAAAAACCTAACCACATATTAACATAATAACATATTATTTAAACTAATTTGTTTATCTCAAATTGAAAATCTATTTTCTCGAATATAGTGTGTTGACTGTGGAAGGAATATTTGAGATTTGTAAACAAGTTTAAATTTTATTTCTAAAATAGAAGAAAACACACAGATTAGTAATATATTAGTAAATTGCTAAATTAATTGTTAAAATTAATTTAAAAAAAATAAAAAATTAATTAAAATGCATACTCTTTTGTATATATTCATTTCAATATATAAACAAATTTTATTATCCAAAGGAGCAATTATGTAAGAAATGTTATGGTGCTTTTCTTTTTTTTATTAGGAGTAACGATTATGTACAAAAATAGAATTAATTAAAATGAAAATTGATAAACTTCATTTTTTCTCTTTGTTACAACTATTTTCGACACTACAATATAAAAGGTACTATTGTAAAAGTTTGTAATAAAAAAAAATATATGGACTGATTCTTTTTTATTTTTATTTATTATATTTTCTAAAAAATAGGTTAAATAAAAAGTATATATGACGAGTTAGTACCTATGATTAACTACAGATTTGTCGAATATATTCCTTTTTGTTTTAGTATTAAACTTGTGCTGGGGGAAAAAACATAAACTCCACTGTAATTGCATCATAATGATCAATATACAAAATATTATACTAATAGTATATAGACGAGTTATAATATCAACAATGTTTCTTGTTATATTTCATGTATAACACTTCCCCATTTATTTTAAAAATCAAACATGTGCTACATATTGTATGTTAAATATTTCACTGCAGAATAATATTTGATAATAACAGAAAATGTCTAAATATGTATCCTTAAAATAAAATATAATTGTTATTTTATTTTTGTTTCTAATTATATAAGATATTAGTGAAATGCGCTTTAAACCAGTTATCTAATTTTCAATCATGCCACTAAAAGATAGTTTGAATTAAAAAAACAGATATTTTAACATTAAAAAAAATCTATTTATCATTATTATTAACAGATACATTTTTGTCAGATTTGTGTAATTTTGTATGTAGTATATAATTTGTATTTAGAATAAATAAATCGTCTTACCTAGGAATAAATAATTACTTATATATTTCCCACGGAACATATTTCACAGAGAAGATATTTAAGGTAAGCATGTTAATACAAAACTGATGTAAATGTCAATGTACTGTAAGTGTGATTTTTTATGATTACACGTATAGAAACATGTTATTGCAACTTAAGAAATATATGATAGATTTGGGGACGAACTTTTATGTTCAAATTGATTTGTAGTGTTAGTAAACAGCTTCTGAAGTTTAAAACTGGAGTTATCCATGAGGATAGAAAACCTAACCATTAAGACAAATGGTTAACTTGTTGTCAAATATAGAGGCTAAAAAATAGAAATTTTTGATTAAATTTCAATCTGAATATTCAGCTTGTTAATACATTTACTATTTTGAATATAAATAATAAAGTTGTATAATATTACCACTCTGTTGCGAAATAGTGTTTTTAACATAGCAGGTTAAATGCTATGTTAAAATATATTATATGCTATGTTTACATATATTTTGAATTATATGTAAATATAAATATATGTAAAAAATACGTAAATCGTTTTAAATTTGTTTTTAAATTTTATTTTAAAATATAAATAAATTCCACATTTGATTTAAAGGATGTTATTGCAAACATTCAACGTAAATAATGAACCATATTACATTTTAAAAACATAATTTAAGTATTAGAGTTTAATATGTATGTATTTGCATTACCCTATTTAAAGAAGTTACAGAAAAGGTAAATTTAGCGAAAATAATCTAATATTAACATAATGTTATGTCAAATTTTTAGTATTTTATTATCCATTGTTTAATAATCACTAATTACCAATATCGCATATGACGTACATTGAAGCATTACGTATCACAAAATAATTAAATAACTATAAAATAATGAAAAAAGAAGTACACAGAACAAAACACAGCTAAACACTTCTCGCCATTTTTGATATCTTCATGACACCTAGCGGTTGTTTAGTGAAATACTAAGCTAAGGGTGGGGATCTAATCGATGTGCGAGTTATGTAGGGCTAAATGTTGGTTCTATTATAGTATCTGCGAGTTTTTCACTTTTGCAATGACAAAGGAAATTATTAAGATTTGAAAATTTATGGATAAACGATTTATATATTATTAAATATTTCTAAGTAGGTGTTGACTGTTGTTTGTAATTTGACATGGAGATAAATACTATTAGACGGTAACCAGTTGATATATGTCTTAACTTTCAGAAAACAGAAAGCTCAGTTTATGTTTCTTAAACATTTTAAATAGATATTACATGTAAAATTGTAATTCCCATAGCTCAACCTTAAAAATGGCTTTTATTACTACGTTGGGCTAATAAAAGTTACACATGAAAGTTAACTAGGGAATTGTAATAAATAATTGTGTAAATCATAATTAAATGTTGAGCTTGACTTATGAGAAAAATTATACAGTATAACAAACACACAGAACACAATTCTCATAAAAAATACGCCTAAGTATCAGACGCGTTTCAACGACAAGGTCGTCCTCTTCAGTGATACACGAGCTACACCAATCAAACTATAACTGTATAACTGTATTGGTGTAGCTCGTGTATCACTGAAGAGGACGACCTTGTCGTTGAAACGCGTTTGATACTTAGGCGTATTTTTTATGAGAATTGTGTTCTGTGTGTTTGTTATACTGTGTAAATCATTCATTACGATTTTTATTTATTATTATTTATTTTTTCGTAGATAAATCTTATGATTCTCATTGCATTAAGAAAAATAATAAATATAAAATTTAAATCAGAAACTCCAAAGATTAGAACAATCTAATTCTCAAATTTTAGCCAATATACGAAGCATAGAATGAGTTTAGTTATCGTACAAAAAAGACTCGTTTTTAACTGCTCTTTTTAATGCATGACATCAAGAATGATAGCGTTGACAAAATTTAAAATATAAATAATAAATTTGGTAGTTACTGTTGGATGATACTGTTGGACTCATATTGATACATAACCAATGAAATTGAGAAAATTTAATTGAAATATTAAAAATACCGTAGTAGTGATTTTAAATAAGTTATTTTTTTACTCAATAAATATTCAAATTAACACACTAATTTGAAATTTTCAGATTTTAATTTTGGAAGTAAAGGTACCAACTTTTAGGAATTACAGTTAGAGGATCTGCTTGTATGATGGGGCTGGGTGAGTTCCATAATGGCCGTACGAATTGATTACATTCTTCACATTGTTGACATACCTCCAATAATATCCATATGAAAATAATTACCTCATGTTACGATATCCCACAATGCAGGTCAGACTATATTTGTGGTAAATTGAATAATTAATGTATGAAATAGTAAACTCTGACTGCACAATAATATTATTTTTAAGAAACTGTGGGGTAATTTTAAATTACAAAAAAGGAAATTGTCTTTTATTTCAACTATTATCACATTAATAATAGGATATTTTCGCAGATTTATCGGATTATTTGTAATCGATATTAATTGTCGTATGTTATGTGAGTGTTTTGTTACATATAAAATAACATAAAGCCATATTTTAAAGAAATATTCAGCATTTACAAAATCACTACCTAATCGGTAGAGGTATCATAATAGAATATTTGGTAATAAAGTAATATTTATAAGTTACTATTTAGTTGAATTACTACTAGGGTGATGTTTTCATGTTATTACGGTAGTGACACTAGTACACGGCTGCATGTATTCAATTAGGTAGTAAGTAATTAACTTAGATTTTATTTCATTTTATTTAGATTTTGTAAACCCGAAATTATATAACTATTTTCTTTAAAAAAAAAAATACCTAACATGAATAATTGCAGTGAGTAATTACACAAGTTGCTAGGCGCATTAGTGGCATATACTTAGGAGCCATCATACAAACAGATAAATTAATACGCAAACAGTCCTTTTTCAAGCAACTTGGGAAGAGTAAAATGGTACCTATAATTCAAGGGGTCCTACCTAGTAGTGTAAGTTAGTTATACAAGTTTCCCGACCCCTTTAATTGTGTATATAACTATTTTTTATTCACTTCGGCTAGGAATTAACAGGTAAATCGTATTCACATAGCCTCGAAACTGTAAATATGCGATACAGCTTCCAATTGCCAGGTTCGTGTTGGTGGCTTTACCATACTTGATCACAAACTTTATGAATGTAAAATGGGATGTTAAGTATAAAATTTTTAATTAGAAATAATACGTATTAGTGTGTTTTTTTAATGATTACAGCGTCGTGAAAAGAGAATGTACATATTAAGCAAATATTCTGCACAAGATGTGGTTTTATGCAATGAATGTATGGTTACTTAATTTCCTCCATTTTACGTAAAAATGAGGACAATACACGCAGCATAAATTGACTTACCACAGGTCGTAAAATAAATTCACATTAATATAAAAAGGTGTGACAGCAGGAAACCGCAAGGGAAATTACTGGTTTTATCAAATAGAAGGTTGTATTATATTATCTGCGTTTGAATTTGTTAGCGGGGTTGTATATAGTGATTTTAAAATGTATTATTAAATAAATATAGTTATTTTGTTCGTTAGTAGTTTGGGATTACATAATTAATTATAATATTATTTTATTTAAATTAATTATTTAAAGTAATTCTTTGACAATACCATCTCCAACGAATTTATTTATTAGAAAGACATTTTAAAAGTAATTGCTCTTTAAATAGGGAGTAGCAAGTGTTGGTAGTTTTTACATGAGAAAACGAAATATCGAAAAGTTATCTTAAAATAATTTATTTGGTATTCTTTTACACCATTTTTGTTTCAGCGTACAATGGACTATGTTAACATAAACTGAATTATTTCTTTCGCCAGAACTCTTCTTCCTCTGGCTTCGTATATGCCTTCCTTATTCCGATATGACTATATTTTTGTCATTCGATGTTCCTCTTTCTTCATGCTATTATTATACTACTTTATTGTATTCAATACTTCTTTCTATTCTGGTATTCACGTAAGATACTTCACCAATATTACTCCCCAAACTCCTAGAAGTAATTTCTAACGTCTATTTCTTGTCCCCCTCCGGAAACTTCTAGATCTCGTTACAATTGTTTACTCCTCTTCCTGGTAGTTCATTATTTTCTTTCTCATTTTCAATACCAATATTCTCTTACTTCTCAAAAAAAGTCCTTATTCCTTCTCAGTGCGTATACATGTTTGTTTTTTAGTTATTTTTTAAAACCAACTATTTCTAGATCTTTATTCTTTTTTGTACCTTTATATTGAATTGTCTTTGCTACATAGAGTCATTCCAGCTTGACTACTGGTTTTAGTGACTAAAGTTTCCTCTGTGTAAGAGGGATTTGGGTTTTTAGATTTTCCGATACAACCTAATAATTTGAGGATTTATTGAGCTTCTTACCACTTTTCGTTGTTATTGTTGATGATCGCTCACAGATTTTATGTGTTATTATAAATTTATTTTGATTTAATGAAATGAGTTTATAAATTAAAGTAATTGATATAAATCGTTATTTTTTAAAAAATGTAATATTTAAAAAACGATTGTGATTAACTCTTCAAAATCATCACCATATGAACCAGATAATCATCACCAGATGATGATTACTCAACCATTTACCAAAACGTTATGGAATGGCCAAATTCACATTCACCTGTTAGTCTAGTAAAAATAAAGCGAAATTTTGACATACATTGAATTCTCGAAAGCAATTTTTATAGAAGTTACATTTAATGAAGAACGATAATATTGTTTTTTGTAAGAAATCACCCATTTAATTTTTTCGTTTCATAATTAAAAGTAACTTATAAAAATTGATTATTAATTCCAGTAATGTTTTTTAATGATTACTAAAGTTAAAAGAAATAGTTAATGATTTGGAAATTAATACGAGCAACAAGATCAAGTAAGAAATTCAAACAACAGTAATGGTTAAAAACAATGCCTACAAGACCACCATAACACATTTAAAATCCGGACTGCGTTCAAGAATTAGCAAGATAAACTATTATAAGACAAGTGTTAGTTTATGGTTGTGGATTATTTCTGCAAGTATAAATGCAAAGGAAAATAATCTGAAGATTTTGTTCGGCAGTAAATGAAAAGGAATTTTGTAGAAAGATATCTTACAGAGAGATTGATAAATACTTGAGCAAGAAGATATTGTGCAGATTGTAAAATCCTGAGGGATTATAATTATCCAATGAATGCTAGATAGTTCATGACCAAGATTATTTATATAATCCAATAAGAAGGATAGCGAAAACCAGTAACATCACGAAACGCTTGGAAGGACATGGATGATCCTGATTTGATGAAAATGTCAATCTTTGCCTGGAGAAAAGCAGTTTTGGATCGGAGCAAATGGATTGTGGCTAAATCCGAATCTCATCTCGAGCTGCATAGCAGAATGAAGAAGACGGTTTAAAAATGCTTTGTAAGTTAATATAAATTACAAAAATTTGCTACATCACTGTGTCATATAAGGCGTTTCTTTTGTGTATTAAATTCAATAACAAAAAAAACACCGAAATTGGTAATATTTTGTTATTCTATCCCTGAATCTGGTAAATTATAACCAAGCGTTTCTTCAAATTTAACACATAAACATTACGAATTGTCATTTTATCTGTGTAACGTATTATATATATGTGTGTGTGTGTGTCCTATAACTAATACCCAAGTTGATGGATTCTATCATGCTACTTATCCAGTCTCATAGTGTATTCTAAAATAACCTGACTCATGAAATATAAAGCCTAACAGTTCCTGTCTTAGTACTAGGTGGAAATATTAAGTTATTTCTTTTATAAATCAAAAGGTTAGAACCAGTAGGTAAGTTTGTTTCAAATACTAGTTTTCCGAACCTCATAATTTCTTGACTAGGTCCTAGCGTAGATGTGTAGGCCTGTATATTAAAATGCTTCCACTCAACGTTTTCTTTCCTGCCTCAAAGATATACATATAGGACTCAGCCTACACTCGCTACGCTTTTGTCGGTGAATTCGGTATACCGGATCTCCTAATTATATAAATATCTCGTTTTTATTGAGTTGTCAGAATTCGAATTCACATATTTGAAAATAACTTCACTATTTGCCATGTTAGAGAGGTTGATATTACTACTTGCAGAATTAAAATCTGAAAGATCCTGTTAAATTCACAAGAGATGTAAACAATAGACTGTTTAAAATGGCCTGCTTTTATGATATTTTTTAATAGATTTTTCTGAATATCAATAGAGTTTTATATGAACATGACTCCTATACAAAATTTCGTGTTGAAATAATTATACTAATTATATCAAATATGTTTTAAATATTTAATTTGAGTACAATATTCTGCAAATCCTAGTATTCTGTTATTATTTATATTTTCCGACTTGTTTCGGAGTTCCTCCATCTTCAATATTAGAGTATTACTGAAAGTATCGAAGATAGGGGAACTCCAAAACGCGTCAAAAAATATAAATAATAAGAAATATATAGGCTTTGTAGAAGAATGTACTATAATTAAAAAATGTATGTTACTACCTAAAATGTTTTGATTATTGTCGTTTGTTCATAAAATAACGACGATGGACGGATAGAATGTCGAAAATAACCTTTAATGTTTTCTTAGGTGATGTAACATGAAGATCAGTAAAAATATGGATGTAGACTTTTTATCGATTACCAAAAGTGACTTGTATTTCGTGTACTAACTGTGTTTGTAAAATACATTTTTTTTTATAGTTTCCGTGCATGTTAAATATTAATAATGTATTTATATGAGTAAATAATATAAATATAATATAAATAAATAACCAACACAAACAAAAAATAATGTTTCTCTTTTAGAATAACTGATATAACTTGAGATTAAAATTATTATGATGATTAAATTCGACATTTACATAAACAAATTTTCAGTCCAGTTTATTAAATCATGATAATCCACATGCAATACTTTGCTTTATGACGTAAAGGATAAAATAAAACGCATATAGCCTTTGCATTCTGAACTAAATTTGTTGTAGTCACGAAAAGTCTTGAATGCCTATTGCGATTGTTCCATCTGTCGACATAGCGTATTCCTTCAATCGATACTAGGTTCGAACTTAAAACGCGATACATGACGAAGCTTTTATTATTTGTGAGGCTTATATCATTTCTGTTACATATACTGAGAATGGGCAATTAACATTAAAGTGACGGAATGGAAGTATTATTTTTAATTTAGTACTAACAAAATTTATTTATATGACTAAATACAAACTGATACTTGTGATAAAAATATAAACATAAAAAATACAATTATTTGAGTTGGCGTGAAAATTAAATTTATGTTCCGATATTCCAACTCAAAATACGAAATGCGCATTACGATATGCTGGTCAGGTGTAATATTCAAGGAAAAAGAAAACAAATATGATTAGAAAAATAGCAATTAGAGACAAGCCTATCCTTTACGTGTACTGTTTGTGGTAAATATGAATATATGCATTCCAAAAATAATATCTAAAAATGTCTATTTTACTTCTAAACTGATAGAAAATATGTATACACGATACAAACTCATTTTTTCTTTGGTAACAATATAATAAAGAAAAATACGAGATAAACTTTAACAATTTATTCATCCTTGTATTTTCTCTTAGTTTAAGAAGTACAATAGAAATTTTGCAATATAGACACGGGTTTTATTTGAATAATATGTATTAATATTATTGTTATTAACTAATATTATTATCAATAAAAATTGAAAATTATATCATATTTTTGTATTATGCAGGTTAAATTATTTCACATAGCCACTAAAAATTTTTAATTTTTACTAATTTGACACAATCTTGTGTAAAATCTAACTGAATTGTCGAAAGTTCTGTTTTTCATTTGGTTACAAGAAGATAAACACTAGTTATGAAATGCATAAAAATAAAACTATAAATACCAAAAATAAATTTGGAAACTATTAGATATGAAGTGCATTTTTTTAATATAGGTCAAATCATAAATTCTTAATATTCTATTTAAAATTAAAGTCATAAGTGAACTTACGAAATTACAATTGTTTTTTCCATTTCATTTTGGTGTTTTGATTTTTCAGAAAATATATTTGTTTCATTATAATCAGGCAAGGCACGTAATAGACACATTACAGTGATAAACTGAGTAATATTGATGGTGCTCAGAGCAGATTGAAAATTGTTATGAGACTATGGTTTAAAATCATTCATTAATAATTATATCTACCGAAAAATGTTAAAGTTATTCTAAATTACAGGAGAATTCTACAATTATGTAATTAGCAACATATGTACGGAAACATATTTACTAGGAAATAGTCATATATTCAGACGTAACCATGAATATTAATCATTTATGGATTCATAATCTATAAATGAAAGCAAATCAAATATGCAGAGGATGAAGGTGAAATTTGAATACAGCTCAGAGCAATATAATTGGCAATACACAATGGGCACCACTAGTAAGCAAGCGTCAATATCTGATCGCTCTTAAATGCTACGATATCAGTAATGGGGATATATTTTGTAAACTGATACGAAATATGGGTCAACTCTCATCCAAGGTGGAAAAGTTATAAATGGTGTCCGTACAAAAAGAGGAGCTCATCAAAGAGGCATACTTTTTACTTTCGGTTTCAAAACTTTTTATGTTATTAGTCGTAGTAAGTATTCACATAAACCTCACAGTTTAGGAGAGGACATTAAAAAAAAAACAAAATACAGGAAGATATGGTGTAAAAATGCTGAACCGGTAAACAAAACTAAAGATGGATTTCTACACCGATAAAGAACCAAGTCGAATGGACGAAGAGTTAGTTCTGTGGATTCTTTTCTATTTACCGACTAAATTCATCTAATATGGGAATTTTGTCCCTTTTAAATTAGAGAAAATTTATATATCCGGAATAGTCCAAAAGGAAATTTTACCTACGACATTGATAGACACAGTTTTTCTAGCGTACGAAGAAAAACAGTTCCAGGTTTGAGGTGGAGAAAGAAATGGTAACATTCGCAAGCTTCGTGGAAACGAGGTATTCCGGAAGTACTGAAGAGTCAAAATTTTATTTTAAATGGAGGTAGTCTTCCTGAGAAAGTGAACAAGATGATCAAACAGACATTTTAAAGGAAAAATTTAAAAAGATACAACAAATATATGTCAAGGAGAAGCTTTAATGTGGCGAAAAATACTCACCACACTGAAGTAACGTACTAAGCAGTCTTAGTGTGGGTGTACGTAAGCATGATAGACGCTAGCACAGTTGAAATTAGAACGTATAATTTGGTGTAGTGAACTATATGGTGTCATTATATAACTCTATTAAAATTCTGTCAAGTCGATTTGAAAATGATTCATCTAGGAGGTACGTTAAAGCCAAGCCGACGCTACGAAAAATTTTAGTTGTACACACAATTACAAAAGATCATAAAATTGTAACTCATATAAACATTTTTCAAACAACTCACTGTACTGGATAATACTGTTTCATCTACCTAGACAATAATTTATTCTTAAAAGTCATATTAAACAAAATTTTGGCTATTAAATTTATAACATTGTCTTGTATTACATTGTAGGATGGGGTGTGTATGAAAAATATTGTGTTAATCATCTTCTTTATCTGATTCATAAATTTATTATAATTTAGTCGACAAATAAACTACAGTTAAAGATCTCAAAATACAATATTCTGGTAACCGATGGTGACTTGTGTAGTGGCTTCATTTAAAATTGTATTCCTACTCATGCAGTCAATACTTTTAAAATTTAATTATTTGTCTCCTCTGAAATAACAGGCGTTGAACAGCAACTAATAAATATGCATGGGTTTATATAGTTTTATAAATTAATTTTATTGTTCTATAGAAAAACCCCCAGACGGTTTTGAAGTTTATCGGAGTGTAATATTATTAGCAGCTAGGTTGGAGAGAGGATGAGGGGATCAAAATCAACGTAAAGGAAACTTTTCACTTTAGGAAAGTAATAACGAAAGGGGAAAGATGTAAAGAAAACTTAACGGTTGCAATACAGTGTTATGTTACAGAAACGGTTTATTTTATCAGCGGAAATATAATATTAACAATAACATTCATAGTTTATTCAATCGACTTTAGAGTGATATATATATTTCCCTCGGTTAAATGTAATGCCCTATAAATTATATTCTCAGTCATTCTTTAGTAGCAGTTGGAATATCCTTAAACAATACCATTAATCGTTGTTTGATCATTTGATGTTAAAAAGACTAAAATGTTTCCCTCACTTAAATTAAATGCCTTTTCATTAAATTCTCAATTATTCTTTAAGGACAGGGTATAGCCATAAATAATAAAATTAGTCTTTGTATATTCAATCGAAGTTTAAAAGACTAAAATGTGTCCCTCGCTTAAATATAATGCGTTTCCATTAAATTCTCAATTTTTCTTCACTATGTCTGGGTATAACCTTAAATAATAATATTCACCGTTGTTTATTCAACCTAGTTTAGAAAGACTAAAATAATTCCGTCGCTCAAATCTAATTCCTTATCATTTATATTCTCAATCATTCCTCAATAGGACTGTGAATAACATTAAATAAACGTATTCACAGCTTTTTAATAAATGGAGTTTAGAAATGCTAAAATGCAACAAGGGAGGTTATTGTTACAAGTGAATAAGATAGTTTGTATTTTTGATTTGGCTTATTTTGTGTGACTTAAAACAATATAAAAGCTAACCATCTTAGAATATAACTACATTTTAATTGTGTATAAAATGTAAAATATACTGATATCGTAAAATTGTAAGAACACTAAGACATTTACTTCTACATAAATAAAAAAAATTCATATCCTATAAACATTTTATTGGGACTCGGGTACTCACTCTAGTGTGTATGGATTTGGTAATCACGAGGGACCTAGTTGGATCTACACCTTGCATTACATTGCATTGTCGTAGATCCGTTACTTAAATTTCCCCTATCAAGTCTTTTCTGACCCTGTTTTGTTCTCTACTGATTCTGACGCTATTAGAGTATTCAAGACCTAGCAGTTTTATTTAGTCTAATTTTATTCTTTATGTATAAGACGTTAATAACTAATAGCGTTTTTACCTTTAAATTATGAACAAAAAAAAAATTTGCAATATTTACACAAATATCTTTGTTTTAATACAACAAACCCGATTAATATTAATTAAATTAGTGCAATATTATGTTCTTAAAATTACAATACAATAGTGTAAAAATATGTCGAATGAGTTTCCTTTTGTGCTATCACAATAAGGATATCTGCTTATATTTAGAGAGAGAGTGAGAGAGAGAGATGAGAGAGAGAGAGAGAGAGAGAGAGAGAGAGAGAGAGAGAGAGAGAGAGAGAGAGAGAGAGAGAGAGAGAGAGAGAGAGAGAGAGAGAGAGAGAGAGAGAGAGAGAGAGAGAGAGAGAGAGAGAGAGAGAGAGAGAGAGAGAGAGAGAGAGAGAGAGAGAGAGAGAGAGAGAGAGAGAGAGAGAGAGAGAGAGAGAGAGAGAGAGAGAGAGAGAGAGAGAGAGAGAGAGAGACAGAGAGCGTGTGTGGTTGTGAGAACAGTTGTTTTATAGATTAGAAAGTGCCTAAAGTACAAGGGAAAACGGTACAAAGGTCATGTGTCAAAGGCAAGCTGGCCGACATCCTTTGATAAAGTACTACAGGTCAAAGGTAGGCGATAACACAGATGGAAACAAACGCATGGAACGGTCAAGTTATGTTAATGTTATGAATTAAAAAAAAACTTATAACCTCGTTTAAATTTTTTTTTTTCTAAATTATTTAGTTTTAGTTTTTTAGACCAAATGAAAACTAAAAATATTTTCGTTCTATATCTACTTAAAATTAAATGTATACTACAATTTATTTTAATTTGAAATTGATTACACTACCTAAAGTTTAACGACCTACAGTTGTTTTAATACTAGTTTCGATGTTCCCAATTTCCTACGTAGAAATGACGGTGAATTCTTCTTATCCCATAATTACAATATGTCTTGAGATGTATCCACATTAATAAAAATAATCTAATTGTTAAAACTATTTTTAAAGTATGCCAGTTTATGATAACAGAGGACATAATATATACCCGGGTTTTTCAATAAGGACGCAACCTTACATAATAGTTCTTTACACGCAGAGTTACATTTTACGGTATAATTTGTGTATGTTGGATAATGTTCTGGAAGTCATTACTCACTCACCGCTGAAATGACCATTTTATTTACAAGTCTTAAGTATGCATTCCTTTGTGCAGTGTAATTGATTTTACTTTCCCAAGATAATTTTGTATTTCTAGTCCAGTGTAGTCGTCTTACAAACGCTTAAGTGATGTACTTCATTTCCATTTTTTTTAACCTGTAGTTACTAACAAATCAACAATAATTCCGTTTATTGACACTTTTCGTGACACGATTTCCACACCGCATATAATTTCTATCGACAATTTCGAAGATGACGTTTAGCGTTTAACTCGTTCTCCTAGGAAATCTCTGAGAGAGTTGTTTTCACGGGTGGTACTACTATCAACGAGTACTGTATATAGAGCAAACTAAACGTTGACATTGCATGCCTACCACATCAATGATAAGCATGATTTTTTGCATTTCTATGAAGAATGCTTACATACAGCACAAACAGAAGCAGGTTCTGTTGTTGGTATCGTAGATTTGAATAGTTATTTTTTTTGTCAAGTTTTGGTTTCATTTGAATAGTTATATAAGCATATAAAACTGTCGTATATGTAGCTATGCCAATGATTAAAACTTGGCGTTACATGAGTAAAATTGCAATACCGTGTTCCGTTGTCAAAGACAGAGCATTTATGCAACTCCTACTATAGTCACTGGTGAAGTGTAGCATGATTTAATCCAAACGCTTATTCCATCGTTACATGATAATGAAACACAATGTCGGTTTCAACAGCTTGGAGAAACAGCTCACACTTTAAAATTTCCCAAATTATGTACATGTTGTGTTGATTGTGTGATCTACACAATTTTGTGGTGACGATATTATCTCCCTCTACCCGATTTTTACATCTGGTGATATGTATATAAAGTAGTCTTTTAAAACAATCCCGAACACTTCAAGACCTGAGGCAATTATTGAAATAGACATTTTGAACATAATTGAACAAACTTCAATTAGATAGAGGCACAAATATTGCATTCTGATTGGCTAGCTTTATAATTTCAGCTAACCCATGTTTCGTCCTCATCGAAAAGTAAATTAACACGTTTTTGATGTCACGAATACCACTCTCAGGCATCCAATAGTTCTGTACCAACTCTTCGCTATATTATAATAAAACACAAAGTTATATATCTATAGTTAATATTATAAACCCCAACCGAGCGATACTAAGTATCCAACTTATTCTATTCTTTTACGTAATTTAGTTATTCTTTTAATCCACGTCTGGCACCTACACCACGATCAAGGTGGGAAAGTTGTTATTTATCTTAATTTATTTCATTATCATATACACATATATTTATTACAATCAAAATTTATGTCTCTACCATTAGGTAAGGTTGTGTTAAAAAATGTATTTGATTTTTCTTTAGTTTTACCGCTTTACGACAAATGCTTAGTAATCATATTTTCGTTCATGTGATAACTTCCCAAGCATTCAGTTAAATAATTTTAAGTTATTTTATATATCTAATCTAGAGATAATACGTAATCCATTTTCGGTTTTTGTCTCTATAGACGTGGAACTTGGCCGCTAAGTAAATCAATATTTTGTGCAAAACAAGGTTTTTTCATTGAGCTTCCAAACCAAATTATGGTTGTAATTTTGTTGGCTATGGTCTGTTTGCGTAAATAATATTGTAATATTCTTCTTTAATCAATTTATCTTTATTGATCAATCGAAACATAATATTGGAAAATAAATTGTATTAAACTTTTACTTATCGAGTGTACGAAGTATAGGGTATAGAGTTTGGTAACTGTCAAATAAGATGATATCAGTTTTTGACTGATTTCGACGTTTTGGACTCAGTAAAAAAAAAAGAAGTTATTTTTGACATACCATCGGTCGAAGTAGGAATCTGGTATATATATAAGAAAGGCGCTAAAAATATGATATAGTTCACTATAGTGTGCTACACTCAAATTCAGATACCAATGACAAGAGAAAGAAATGCCATTGAAGGTATCATGATGGTAACCTTATAACAAAATAAACTAGATTTAAAAAAAATCCATACTTTTATTCTCAAAGTGATAGTCCCAAACAATCGCCTCTACGATGACAAAAAGAGAAGTTATTGGCAAAAAATATTATTTGGAACCCTGATGAAGAAAATATGATAATCTTATAGTTATGAGGTCAGGCAGAGACGAGTCACCGGCACGAGTGTAGTGAGTGGAGGCTTCTTTACAACCTACAGCTTCGAGGCACGAGACGAGCGAAACCAGTGAAAAATATTTTAACGTGTAATTACATTAGAGACAGCAGACGTCAGGAAAGTAGTGAGATTGCCACATATTACACAACGACGAGGTTCAGAAAACTTGTGTAACAGCGGTTTCAAACAAATTTACTCTCTTAGGTAAAGCTCTTCATCTTAAAACTATTTATTATTTCGTACATGGTCCAAGAAACCAACGTTTATGTATGCACTACGAGGATTTGCTAGTATTTAGTTTGATCTGGAGGGGTAATTGGAATGATGGTGCCTATTTACTTGTATTTAAACTGATGTCTAAATGCAATCAAAACTTATGATGCAGATGATAATCCGAAATTAATAATTAGTATTAATGAACCCTTAGGAAATCTCAGTTATTACTAATAAAGAGTTAATATAAAACTCCACTACGTTTATACTTTATCAGATAATTGGACTGAGATTGGGTAAAATTGGAGTTAGAGGAGTATGCACTTATGTTATATCTTTGAAGTATTCCCTGAGGTAGAATTTAGCTTCATAGTATAAAGTGTTTGGTAAAATATCAAATGACTTCATTAAGGAATATTGCTTACAACGCCGTGAGCCCAATAATTAAGCTTGCAAGTTAAACGGAAAAAAAAAAAAAAAAAAACCTAATATTCTTGAAATAAATGCATGTAGAAGGAAAGACGAATGTGCGTAAAATAAAAATCCTAAACTAATTTCCTATGAATTCTGCAGGTCATAGTTGGTCCGTGAATAATGGTATTATATATATCCACTATTGGAATATCACTAACACTGAAGTATTCAAGGTCAAAAGTTACTTAGCTTTTGTTCACCCTAAGCCTGGAAGTAATTAGCATGATATGGTTTAGAAAGACTAATTATTGAAGGATAGTAGAAAATTTAATTTTTCGTTAATAAAATTCCATGTACTGAATATTAACAAAATACTACAGTACATGTTTTCACGTACATTTATTTTGATAATATTTATTATAAAAGATTGTTGTAACACAAAATATTGTACTGTACTCTGTATAATATGCTGAAATTACAATAACTTTGACTTAAAAGTTAGGTTGGTAATATTCAGTATATAAAATTGTATAAAATAGAAAAATGTAGTTCTCTACAATCCTCTTTAAAGGAGCATCTAAATTATGTCCAATAAAATAGTCCATAAGGTGGACAAAATATATTTGTCCTGGAAATAATTCTTAGTTAGTGACAAGAAAATATAATACAAGATTGGCAGAAAAAACACTCAATATAACATACAGCAATATAACTATAAACTTGTTTAAGTCCTTTCTATATTGATTTATTTTAGGAATTATATGTGTTCTTATTTCAATTTTAACTTCAAGCTAATTTATTACTCTCACTGTGTTATGCGATATATAAATATTAACAACAAAACATTTTGTTTTATACATTTAATTAAAAATCTATTTAGGTTATACACACACACACACACACACACACACACACACACACATATATATATATATATATATATATATATATATATATATATATATATATATATATATATATTTAATTATGCTAATTACTTAAGAGTAATTTAATTATTTCATTTACTGTAAAATTGTAAAGAATTAATTTTATATAAAAATTTAGAATAAAGTCCATAATTTGTTCTATAAATTGTATAAAATAAGAAATGAAAAACAAATAAACTTCATAAAAATAAGATTTTTTTTTTAAAAGACACATGCAATGTTTATTAACAATAAAGGCTTCTGGTTATGTAAAAGACTATGACTTTTGTTTCAAGTCATTGATTTAATTGGACATGACAGCTATACTAATAATTGTAATAATAATATAATTTTGGCCTGAAGCTATAGTAACGTCTAAGTAAATATTTTGTATATTTAACATTCCACGGTATTTAGTTAAACAGAAGTAAAAAAAAAAATGTATTATTCTTCTCAATTAAACATACATAATATATTCGTACTTGAAATCACACATGATTGAGATAGTAACTGTTGTAATACGCAATAATAGTTCAAATATTTGAAAACTAATGTATTTTAAATAATTGTGTGAAAATATTGGGAAAATATGAATCTGAATCTATTTCTAACAATATAATTTGACTCATTTTTGTGTATAAATATGATTCATTTTCATCTCCGAGATTTTCCCATGAGCATCTAGGGAAAGTATAACCTATCCAGCCTGAGAACAGCTTGGCCAGGTAAGGCTAAATACCGTGAGGAGTCACCTAATATCCCACAACCTGTGTATGGTACATTTTTTGTTAGCTGATTTTCAGCCAATTTAAAACTTTAGGTTTGGGCTGAAAACAGAAAAAACAACGGGAAGAGGACAAAGTTTAATAAGTCAGAATTGAATTTTGGTAACTGAAATGAAATTGGATTTAGTGTCAATTAATAACAACAGTTCTTGTAAACTTGAATGAACGGGAAGGGTGAACTGTTGAAGCGGTAAAGTTGCCTTTTTACGAATGTATTTTAATTGTCTTTAACTAGATTATTTCTTTTGAAATTTGTTTATTGATTTCCTCATTTGAAGTACAAAATATGTTACATAATCATACAATAAAAGTAATAAAAACATGTAATTGAGATAATGGAACCAAATAATACAGTAAAACATAAAAAGAATTATGAAATAAAAACTTGAAATAAAATATACATGTATCCAAATCATTATACCAACTCGGGAATCGGTCTAACAGGGACACATATACAATGCAATTTTACGCTAACATCAATTAATAAATATGAAGGAAACAATTTGAAAACGAGATAAGAGATGTCTTACGTAATTAAATTCCTTAAAACAAAATGTGTTTTAACAATATTAAATCACCCCATCAGGTGTGAACGTAAATCTAGTTTATAAACATAAATCCGCTATTACATTTATGTAAGAATTTTTGTAAAAACAGATAAAACGACAAAGAATTAATATATATGTACGTTATTAAGTAGTGAATCGCTGTGAATAAATTGCAGAATATTATATAACTTACACCTAAATAATTTTCACCATTAAATGTTAACTACGAACTAGTTGAAATATTGAAATATAATTGCAATATTGATGTAATCCTATACCGTTGGCCACTATAATAATTGCACAAAGCTAAATTAAGTGTTAAATAATTTACAATCATTTTGTTCACGAATTAAAGCAAACTCAATTAGATTTACAATGTTTGCATTCGAGTGTTCATCATTGCGAATTAGTTAGCTTTGTCTATATATAAAGTTAATCACAATAAGTTAATAAACACCGCGTTACTCACGTTTGTAAAAAGTCGTCCATTTGTATATCATACAATACACAGAAATAATAATTGTTATTTTTGTATAACATATTTTTATACCGTGTGTGTACTGGAATGAAAATGCCGAGGGGACCTATCTAGATCTACACGTTTTATTATGTAGTCTTCAATTAGATATCTTTATTTCATATTTTCATTGGATCTCTCTTAACCATCTATTGTTCATTTGTAACCCTGATTATGTAACAATATTCGAAGGCTTGAAGTATTTATTATATATTATTCCCGCCTTCACTTTTAGTATAAGACGATGAAAAGGATATATTTAGAATAAGTATTCATATACTTTTAGAATTTATAAATACGATTATAACAATTATATCAACAAAAATTCAATACTCAGGGTTTATTATAGGGAGTACAGGCGTAGCACTTCTCAATTAATCCTAGCTTTACCGATGCCTGTTCCTTGAAGCCTATTCATACACCATTTTCAATCATTTTTCCTCTGTGTATTGATTGATCCTTACTCTTTTTCAACCGTAATGCTATTAGAATATTCATGAGCAGGCGGCCTTTATTTTATTTCCTTCCTTCCTTTTTTTTTTTTTTTTTTTTTTTTCATAAGGCGATGATAAGGCCTTTTAACATTTTAACAGCAAAGGAAATTATTAAAATCATAAAAATAGAAATATTAAATAAAAACATTAAAACAAAGAAATAAAATAAACATTAAAGTAATTTTAGAGGAGCAGGATAACTCACATTTTATAATAGTGTATTTTTTTTTGGCGAATAATTATTATGCGTAACACAAAAATTATATCAGATTTGGTGATAATAACACCTGATGTGGAAGCAGGTAATAAACGATGGTAGTATAAGACATTCGCGGATATATTATCCGTTCTTATGAAAAAAAAGTCACATATCTCGCCTTTTTTTATTGTACTTACTTATTTTTTTTATTATAGTTTTAAATATTATTAATATGATTCGTTTTGTATTGCAGATCTCGATTTTTGCTTTCTCGGCAAAAAAAAAAATTTTGTTTTGTTTTTATTCGTAAATTTGTTTTAAAGTATTTTGTTGTTTATGTCACAATACTTATATTTTGTAGTAAATATATGTTAATAGTCATTAACTGTGTTTTTTGTAGATTATAAATATATTAGTTTAACAATTGATAAATGAGAGTATAAAATGTTTACACCATATGAAAAAACGAAATGGACTAATGCTACAACTTTTAACAAAACAACAACATTTCACCAACTACTTTTGACCTTTACCTATCATGATCCATAATTAACATTGGACGTCATTTCGGGATGAATAGGACAATATCAAAAACATTTTTAAATAATCACATAATATGAAATAGACTTGAAATTGTTTATTACCGAAAGTGTAAGTTTCATAATTAATGGAAAAAGAATATGCGTTTCGAAAGAAACAGTCAACGGCTGTCGAAAAAAAATTGCTTGCACAAACTATGATATATTAGTTCAGAATTGTAAGATTTGTTAAATTGAATTTCATATTAAATAGTATATGTAAAATATTGGACTGACTTTCAATATTTATACTATTTAATAATTCAATAATGTTTTCTATTAATTGAGGCCAAGGTTAGAATGTGATTATTTATTGAAACTACTTACTTAGGAAAAAAATCAAATTGGCGGATAATATATTTAACAAACATTGTAATGGTTGAAGATATTAGGCAATGTTATTCTTGTCAACTATATAAGAAAAATATCTATAACAAGTTAATTTATAAAAATAAAAATAAATACTCCAATTTTTCAACAGTTTAAATTTTCTTTCAGGTATTTACATTATTAATTCCACGAACACGATGAACTAATATTCTAAGAGTTACAACACACGTAAGGCAAAAAGAAACAACTTGTTGTATTTATTCCTATAATGGATTAGTTGTTTATTTCCGAGCAACGAATCCATACTAAATCCTAAATCATATGATAATAAAATCGCTTATGACAGATATTAGTGTTAAGGTAAATGCAAAGAGGACATAATTGTTCTACAAATCCTTAAAGTTAAAACAATTTAATATATAGCGACGGTTTTACAATTATTTGCTTGATATCTTGTATCAGGTTTATAAAACGTGAACTTAATTTATTTAATCGAATATTTAATTTACTGTAATTATTTTTTATGATTAGTTTGTTTTGTTATGTCATAACAGTTACATAAACATAACAAATTATCACAGTTGGCGGTTCCTGCCTACACGCTCTGGGACATTTGACACTAGAATACATGAGAACATAACACATACAAAAAATACTTGTCAGAGATATTTGGGATAAATACTTTTATCAAACAAAACTAATTACATATTGAGCTATTAGACAGTTCAAATGATAATAGAAATATTACTTGTAATTATATTTAACTTCTACCTGATACATAATAAAGTTTAAAATGTACATACCTGTTTGATTTCACATATTATCTGTTTGAATTGAATTTGTTAGGTAATTTGTAGTTTGCAATTTTAACGTGGATCAACCAACACAAGATCTGAAAAAATATATTATAGCTATAGTTAGTTTATATATATGGGGCACATATGGAAAGATTAATTAATGAACATAAATGTTATATTTATTTTATAATAGTTTTAACTAGAGTGCATTGGTTGTATTTGAAGTGAGACTGAACGGAGCAATATAAAAGTGAAAAAAATACTGCAACTAATGTAATGAATATACATGTTGTATATCCTTCAGGTGATCTTAGATTTATTTATTTTGTTGTTGGAATAAGTTTTCGTTAAATTTGAAAATAGAGGCAGATTTACAGACTACAAATTAAATTTGATTTTAATAGATTATAAGCCTACGCACGTCCCATAATAGGTCATACACACAAATGTTTCTATCTATTTAACCTAACCTTCATTTGTGTGTGTCCGCAATTGAGCTATGCTTGTGTCACAAAATATGTAACAAAAAGTTAATTACATTCATTTCATTTTAAGCAATATTAATATTACGTATATATATATTTCAAGATCTGGTGAAAAATGTATGTAGATTAGTTCAAAAATGTTAACGCTTTTGAATAATGGCGAATTCGATTTTTTAGGCTATTGTAAAATATTACAGGTGACTTGTGAAATTTTTATTCGTCTTTTGAAGAAAATTATATACATCTTTCCTAACGTAGAAAATTATATTTGCAAAAAGATTTAAAACGACAGATTTTTATATAAACTGTTTTACATGTAGAGACTTTATAACTACCAATTTTAACCATGCATTGACAAAGTGTATTTTTTTTTCTTAAATAGATTTAATCTAAAATCATTGAAATAGCGAAAATTAAGCGGTAAACAATTATTGTCAATTTGTAATTAACATTCAATACTAACTTATCGTACATAAGCATGTTATTTTAGATGTAAAAATAAGAATTATTTAAAAGATTTTATTTTTTATTAAATTTTATGCAGATATACATATGCAGATGTCCATATTTATAAAATAATAATGTCTTAAAGTAATATAACGTTAAAATAAAAGGACATAAGACTAACGTTATGTATTGTTGTAAAAGAATAAGTTCTTCACTCTCCCATATATTTTAAGAAAATGATGTATACTGGCTTGTTTAAATCATGAAAAATATGTTTATATATTCCTGTCACGAACGAAAATGAATTTTTAGTATAAGAAACATTCAACCATTTGACAGAGTACATTTAATAACCCCAAACAATTTGTAAAATTAAGATGAAGTCCCATTATAACTACCCCAGCACTCGAAACCATTCATTATGTCGAATGTAAACGGCGTCACTGGTCAAATTCTTATTTAAACTCCCATACAATTCAATTGCGCAGTAACAATTCGGAATTATCAAACAATTAAAAATACGTAATTACAACATGTCTACAATGTACTTAGTATTCTTTTTATGTACTGAATATTTTTATAAACGCCTACTAAAAGGTATTTCAAATAGTAAGAAAATTATATCGATTTTGAACTTGTAGATAAACTGCGTGCATCGGTAAAAACGATTTTTGCAATCATATAAAATCAAATTTAAAAAAGTAACATGTCGAAAATATTAATTATATAGTAGTAAACAAAATACAAAAGTGTAATAAATGAAAACAAATTTCACCCATTTCATCTAATAATATTCGTTGAAAATTTTCGGTATACACTTTAATTTTACAAATTATTTGATTGAAATATTAGTTAAATTTATAAATATATAACCTAAATAATTATTGACCAATGCTTATAATTTATAGTTTTGCAAATAACTTGAAAATTCAACAGTTATATAAAAAAATGCAACATCAATTTCTATTTTATACAACGTGTCTAACGGACAAAATTTTGTGTTTTATATTTTATTTATGAATATTTACATATTATTTAGTGAGTCGTATATATTGGTTATGATGAGAATATTCGTTGTCTTATATCATTTGCTTCAGACATAATTTTTCAATAGCTATGCTTCAGACATATTGATAAATGAGCTTTTTATCAGAATTAATCACGGTTTATATCTAACTTAGTAATTACAAAAACTCGAGCACATTATATCACAAAAAAAAGTTAACGTAATAAAACGCGATTCACCGACAAAGTCGCCATCTACAGTGATACATGAGCTACCATGCATATTATATAATATAATTGAAGCTTGACTGGACAAACGATCGTGATGCGTGACGGATTTTGATAACACCAAATTGGAGTTTTAACTCTATACAAAATGTATAGTATGTTATCACTTCAAACATTAATGGCGGAGAGAGAATATGTAAAAAGTACTTATAACATATATAAAAAAAAACACTTTTATTCCTTAGTATTTAGCATCCTCTGACACTTTGTACACATTCCCTTTTTGATCAGTAGTCATTTGAGAGGACTAATTTTTAATATTGCACCTTACACTTTGATAGTGAAATAAGTTTGATATAAAAATTATGTGAAATTAGAAAAATATAAAATACAACCAAATTCAACTCAAGTTTAGTATCACTTTCAAATTGTGTTCGGATTGCTAGTATGGGACACCGTATCGTAACCAAATGATGATATCTTTTTATTAAAACAAGCCCAGAGTATATAGTTAAGGTAACAAATTTCGCAATCAACATATTTTCCCCCCTCTTGTACTTAACTGTTTCTTTAATCAAAATGTTATCAACATTTTTATAACCATATTAGATTTTTGGAAATTTTGAATTTAATTTCACCAAAAATATTCAGTTATACGTTAAATTTTAAAGTGCCTTGAGATATTATAAATTACGTGCTCATTCATAATAATTTAATAATTTTAAACATTATTGGCTTGAATTCATTTGTAGCGCGACGGACTTCAAACGAATAATATTCTAATCTTTAATTGTTTTGATTCAGGGGTTTTCAAAATTTGTATGTCATTAGAAAATCAATCAAACTAATAATGAAATGTGTTGGTAGTTTAATAGTCTTTTATGGATGTTTTATGTAAATACAATTAAAATTATTTTATTAAACAATATGTAAACAATGGACGTGGATTGAAGGAGACAAAAAGTAAAGGCCATGAAACAAATAACTTAACAAAACTCTACTCGATAAGGAAAGCAACGAGTCCTTAAGGAACATTTTAACTATTACACGGAGTATATTTAATAACGCCCACACAATTTGCAAACTTTAGATGACGTCTCATTCAAACTAAATTTAGCATTCCCAACCGTTCTTCCTGTCAAATTGAACTGACGTCATTTGTCAACTTGTTGTTTACACTTCCACGACAGACATTCCACTTGGGAATCTAAGAGGAATTACACAATATTATTGAAAAACATGCACAGTTAAATATATCATTATAATAAAACGTTTGTTTAATATTTAAGTTTAAAAAGCAGTAGTGTAACGGGTTTAAAGAAGAAAAAATTACTGCAGCTAATGTTTAAGAACGTAAATATTATATTTGTTTTCCGTTATAAATACTTTTTAACAAGAAATACTTGACGAGGTTTATAATTTCGGCATGCAGAGATGAGTATTCATAACATATTGGACTCATGTTGGAATAAATTGATGGATCCCTTTTAATGATACTCTATACAGAATGCAATCACCTGACAATTAATTTCCCCATTTTACGATCACGTAACATATAACACAGGTTGTTAATTAGGTGTTCAATTACATCTTGCAAATTGAGTTTTTATCTTTTAGAGTCGTGGGGCTAAAATACAGGATTAAAACATTATGTTTTCTATATTCCATCTAAAAGATTTAGGGTTGATAAATTTGCATGTTCAACTTCCAATGTATGGAAGTACTATATTTATTTATATTATTCAACATTAATATGTTGTGTTGAATAATGTATTGCGTAAGATTATGGACAATTATATAAAACCATTGTTATTTTGGAAAACAATTATTGATTGTCTAACCAACTTGTTCAAGGAACTGTTAAATGAAATTATGAACATATAACCAGAACAATTTCATTATTTACATAAATATAACACTTAACAGAAGTGAGTCTCCCATTGCTTTCCTTTTAATTTTAATATTCCCTCCATTTATATTTACTCCCATTGAAGGAGTAAAACGTTTTCGGTGATCATCGATTTAAAAAAAAAAAAAAAGGAAGAAAATAAAATAAATATCCCCTTGAACGGAAATATTCTAATAGATTCATGGTAGAAAAATAGTTGGTCGAGTGAGACCTAATGAGAAAGATTATATAAAAAAGTTGTAAAGTCCCTCTTGTTAGTCACACCAGTACTTACAGAGTAGCCTCGTATTTCTTTACATTTTAAAACAAACCGCAGTTGATTCGTATGGGCAACGTACCTCGACAATGCCACATAAGGTTTTATCTCGACTGATATAATATAACACAACGTTTCTGTGTCTGTCTATTTGTAAGCTTATTACTCAATAACTACGTATCCGATTTTCATGCCAGTTTCATTCATATGCTAGTACGATATCAGGTGATGTTTACATAATTATTTTGATTTAAAATAACCAAGAGGACACCTAGTTATAACAATATTTGTTTGCACAAAGATATTTCACTGATTTTCTTAAAATTTTCAGCAAACATGTAAATTCTTTTAGCGACAAAGCTAAAATATTATTTGAAAGGTATTGAAAACAGAAATTCCTTTTTTTATCGCATAGATTTTTTTGTGTTTTAATTACTTTTTGCTACTGAACATTACGAAATTTAGATTCGTGTACATCTTACGCATTTATTTAAACTATATAAGTTGTGGACTGAATAGGTATATGAGTACATTATTATATAGCTAGTGGTTATTCAAAGTTGTAAGTAATACTATTGAACACTAACACCCATCTCTACCTACAGGAGCCTGATGGTAAAAATAAATATATTGTTTTCATTGTGACTCTTAGATAAAAATATGTGTCTATTGTATCTCCTCATCTTATCATCTCTATTCATACACGGAATGGTTAATTAATCTAATAAACATAGACATTTTCGAAAATGGGAGTGATTATGCATCACTTATATGTCCTATATTTATAATTGTAGTAATCAAATTTATAATCATACATCAGTTTTTTTTCATGCTATTCTGAACTTCACAAACTACTCAATACAAATTATGAATGTTACGAGTAGGAGTCGAGTTTTCATACATATTCTTCATTGATATTCTTCATATTATTTCCTCAGTTTCGTTGCAGATCTCAATATTATACAGTTGATTTTGAATAAAGTTGGTAACTATGAATATAATTAGGTGGGATATACAAACATTAACCATTTTGCTATATTTGTCTCATTATTGCAATATTAAATGAAAATAATATTCTCATTATGACCTTAATTACTTCTAAATTAAAACAGTGATAAAATAGTTCAAATTGTAATTTGTGATTTAATTTGTATGTAGTGGAAAACATTCCATGTAAAAGATTAATTTTATCTGCTTCCGTAAAAAAAACTGCGAAACAAATTAAATTTCAATGGCCAAATGAACCAGCGAGTAGATTAAAATAACCAGCTCTTGTCCTACTGTGAATGTAATCAGATGTATGATTTTAATTTGAGGTATAGTATAATTTATTTCATTTGCGAATGTGGGGGAAACAATGGAAAATTCCCAACTAGAACATGAGAAAATTTTAATCGATGAAGGCTATAAATGAATATAGGAATTTTATGATTAGTTTGTTTAAAAAATCCCACTATTCTTTCAAGAGCGACCCATAAAATTCAAAATATATCTAGAAATCGAATTACATTTACACAAAGTTTCTCTTGAGTAAGTATTCAGACGGCTACGAAGGAAAAAAATTACACCAAATTGGCGACTTTAGAAAAATAAACGATTTGTAGGAAAACAAGTATACATACTTTTCTCCTATTATATTATATTTGAATTGTTTTAAGTGATTATTTTTCCAATGAAGTGGACCTTTTGGAAGTTAACGCTGTTTACCTGAAAAAGTGTACAATCATAAAGCCGTTCATTTATATACAGTAAAATTTCATGGCTTATCACCATCGTGTTTACAATGTTATACAATCTGTACCAGTAATTTAGAGGTATTTAATTATTCCGTTTTACTACGAAAATGGTGAACAATTATATCTTCATTTTGGTTGTATTTAAGAAAAAAATTTATTATTGTATAAAATATTTACTTTTTTTCCAATATGTTGACCCCAACAATGTCAATATATTTGCAGACATCATTTAAATGTCATACAAATGTCTCATTTAAAGATAATAAACATAATCCAAGTTTGAGGGTAATTGGAGGAAAATAGATTTTTTTTTTCGTTCAAGTAAATTTGTATGCTGAGAAAAACAAGTATAACTTTATCCTAATACATTTGATTGTTCCACTGACAACGGCAGGCTGTTTAAGTGGATATATAGGGTTCAAATGCTCTGTTTTGATACAGTTGAAATGATAGATTTTTCATGTGGTATTTTGTCTTACATTCACATAAACTATTTCTTTTGTAAATATGTAGCGATAACTTTGATTTAAAGGAATAAACACTTCACATATATACGTTTACAAGCATTCAAATTTTCCAAACACTTTCGAATTCAAGGATTTTACAATGTGACCAACAAATAATCAATTTGTATCTTAGGTAATATTTTAGAGAATAGTAGTAAATAATATTAATTGCATTATAATATATGAAAAATCTCTTAACAACAAACTGTGGAGAAAAGACTCAAATAACTAAACATCAAACACAAATGGATATGTTTACTTCCTTAATTTTCCAATTTGAGTATTTATACGCTGATGATGATAACTTTGATATTGAAATAGACATCAAGAAATTAAGGGAATAAACACATAATTATCCCTTTGTGTTTTGATGTTTAGTTATTTGGGTTTATTTCTATTTTTGTGGTTAAGGGAATTTCCATCTAAATTATTATGAATTTCACCACAGTGCTCGGAGAAGATTTTTTTAAATTCCATTGAAAATTTATTGATAAGTAACAAAATTAAAATGTTTTATAATTTATGTTCTGCGACTTCAAAAACGGAATAATTACTACGATGTATATGTTACAATTTCCTTACAACCACCATATTTTATCCTTACAACCTTACATTTTATACTGTGAAATTACTAATTATCCATTAGATACAACCCTTAACTCTATTAGACATACTTTTACTCATCACCTGTTGAACATACATAAATTTAATTAGACCGTACTCAAATTTACCTGTGCAGATCTATTCAGATTTTCGAACGAATTATTTACTGCATTGCTGTATATTTTCAAACGTGTATTACGGTGAAAAAACAATTTTATTTACTAAATCAGTAAGCCTTCTAACGTTTATTAACTATAAATTATTATTCTTTAAATATTTATTGGAACTAAATAGTTGAATATAAATAAATAAATACTCATGTACTATCACAGGTGAAATATGTATTTTACTTTTTATGTTATTGGTTTCATTACAAATTAGATGCTTTGGTTTATTTTAACTTGACTTATGGAAGTTCATTTTTATTAAAAGTGTAATCCTAACAAGTGTTAGTTTTGATATTTATAAAAGAACACATAAGTATATGTTTACGAAGTTCAAGAAAGAATTTCAAAAAGTTATAAATAACGCTTAATATATTAATGTAAGTTAAAACTGAATAAAACTTTATAAAATATAGTCATGGTATAAAGTTTACAAAATTGCTTAACGTTGTATTATATTCTTCGGCCAGTTTATACCATGCAATGCTTAATGATTTAATTAAAAGAGTACTGGTTTGACAATATCGAAGGACCCAAACTGGATCTATATTTTTTTTCACCTGATTTTTGAGAATAAATTCCTCTGTTTGATCTTTTCTATAAGGCCTCTCTTAATCAACACTTGTTTTCTTCCGACCCTGATGCTATAAAAGTACTGTACTTTGGGGTCTTTATTTTATGTTTTTTTTTTAATTCGACGTAGGTCAAAGGATTTCTTTCTTTAAACTAGAAGACGAAGATACACATAATTATCCTTACAACTGTGAAGATAAACAGAGATTACTAGTTAAACGGTCTTAAGGATATTTTATAACTATGATATTTTTTTTTCTTTTTTAAAGGTTAAAAAGTGTTCGGCCATCATAACCTTATAGCAGAAATGAATTAAACAATCAAAAAACCACACCTGGCCATTATTTAGCGTCACGGTAGGAAGAGAACAAGAGTTCATCGAGAGAAAATTGATATAAAAATTAAAGAGAGAGTTCTAAACCCAACAATACTTGAAAAGATGTAATTCCAACTGAGATGCTTCAGGAGTACCAGTCCCGTATTCTCCTTATGTAGGTTTATTGACTATTATAATCTATTATTAGATTCTTCGTAATCAAATAATACTTACGACTGAAAGGTTGTAGGTTCGTTATACATATCAATAAACGTCTTATCAAAAAACCAGTGCTAAAGTTATCAAACATTCGAGGAAAGTAAATTGAAATTATATTGAACATGTAACTGAAATGTCCAATAAAGATACCAAGACGATCACAACTTAATATTACATTATCTGTATCTGTGTAAATATAACTGGGAGAATATTTGTCTAGATTATTTAGTAGGAGTGTTTGTAAAATAGTAACTCATATGTATCTAACATCTTACAAAGGGTACAATTTTCAAATATTGTTACACATACAAAAAATTATTTGGTTCTGCAAATCATAGAACCAAGCAATAAATTTTGTTGCTTTTTATGAGATGGCTGAATATTCAACTACAGTTTAGGATATGGCCGATAGGAAACCTTGAGTTATGTATTTAATATGGGATATTACTGTCCTGCATAAAATATAAGCTTGTAATAGAGTCTTTGTCCTGTTATTTGTCTATAAAACTGTTTTACTGTTTCATATCAATATAAAACTGTAACTGGAATGTAATAGAATCATAGTATGTATATATATATATATTATTTTATAAAACCTGTATAACAATAAAAACTTGCATTGGTTTTAATGGTTTGTAGCTACATATAAAATTGCAATCATTTATACTACATTTTAAACAAAAATACCACCTTTTATATTTGATATTATTTTTAAATAGACTGTGCACAAACACACTTAATGAGAAATGTCTGATTAACCCATGTTAATTGAACAATCCATCAGTATCAAATAACTTTGAAACAACAAGAAGAAATACAATACTAAAATACAATTTGACATCTTTCGTCAAGTAATATGAAAGTATTTTTTTATCAAAAAAATAAAATAAAATACAATGTCGTAAAATGCGTAATATCACACTATTAACGATATGATTCTCATTTTAATTGTGAAGAATATAATTTTGTGATATAGTATTGGTTCTATTATGTTTTGTAATGGGTAAATCAGAAATTTCATGATTTAAAAAAAAAAATGTTTTGAGATGGGTAAATTGTAAAGATTATGCAATATTTTTATTATGGTTTGTGATTTTAAATTAGAACTTTATGCAATATTTTGTATTTTGTTTTGGGATAGGTAAATTATAAAGTTTATGAAATGATTTTTAGAAAATTAATTTTAGAAGATTTTAAAACACATTAACTGTACATCAAATTCAATAAATATGGAATTTGACTTGTGTGATGTTTTAAAATTAAGTGTAAACTTATGACAATTTCTCACAAATATATATATTTTTTTTTTTTTGTAGCAAGGGCTTTTTACGTCAATGATGTCATATTCAGTGATGCACGAGTCACGAATATCAAACTGTAACTATATTCTAGTGCTATGCAACACCTCGTCTTTATACTGAATTCGGAATAAGGGGCGTTAGTGAAACCTATTTTACTACTATCTAAATTGAAAGGCGTTAAAAAAATGTTCTGCGTTATTCTAATTAAGCAATGTAACTAATACAATATTACTAAAAATATATTAATATGTAATTTATATAACTTTAATTTACTTCAATAAACAATTTGTAGAGGGCCTAATTAATTGATTACCGTACTTACAAAATTATATTGCAAAATTTATTTCTTAATGTAATTTCCCAAATATCTAACGTAATAAATTTTGCGATATTTTTCAAAAGTTAAATTACTAAATTTTTAGTTTTTTAAATGTAATATTTGTCTTGGCAAAAATGTTTAGCGGATATTTTCGAACACTGATTTCTAAGAACATGTGATAATCATTACGTTAGGGATTCAGCAGGACCAAATCACCGAGTGTACAGAGCAGTGGCTCCTTCCATGGTCGAGACACTGGAACAAAGCTAAGCGAATGGAGTATTTATGTATATACATATGTATGTACCAATAACCGAGGTCTACAGAGCAATGATATTAATGATTTAAAAGTTAGAAAACATGTTAACAACTTTTTCAACAAACCTATCCTACTTGAATTTACAAATTGACTAATACAATTTAACCAACTTTTGGCAATACCTTCAAGGACGTGCGTGTATTATGTTGTACTATGCAGTTGAGTAAATACCATGATGATGCCAATCAACTTAACAATGTTATATATTTTTAGTCAATTAGATTAACAACGAATAATGTTAAATTGGTGTTTCTTTAAATAATGTAAAATACAACATAGTTTATTGAATTACTTAAATATTGACAAGAAGTTTATTGTTATTAGTAACTGTACATTTTGTCTACTGTACCTTAGGAATTATGTAGTAGCTTCCTGGGATTGTAAAAATAAACATATTATCAATTCCATTACCTACAGTTCAAATTCAATCTTGTAATGGAACAAGTAATTCAGTTTTATAGACCAATTACATGGCAAAGGCTGTATTACAGCTTATGTGTTATTCATAATAGTAATATCTGATATTATACAGATAAATCAATTAGCCTATATTATCAAAAGTGTCCAATATATATTATGACAACGGTAATCCAATTGATAAGCATCATATAGACTTACACAGAACAAACTATTGCATAATAATGTTTGGAAAGCAAGCTGTTAGAAATAAACTTTTTACAAATATATCCCTCCACCAATTACATTCACACGTGTATGAACATAAAAGTAAACATTTGTAGATAAAATAAAATTAAATTACCCTCGTCTTAGTAACTTTCACACATTCTCGGACGTTCGTGTTTTAAAGTGACACAATTTACTTTATTAATCCTATTGGGGCTATTCATTGTTTATATATCAATGAATAAAGGAACTTTTTCTGAAAATGTGGACAAGAATCCTCCTTACACAAAATTTAGCTGAAAGTTAGGTATTGGAGTTATTTCAATTGGAAACAAAATCAGACTCCAGCTCACCACTGGACCCCCTAGTTGTTTTACGTGGGGCTAAATGGTGTTTTCTTAATATCTCAAAAACTAAGCAAGATATAAAAACACAACCACTGGGACAGAGATATGACCGCTTAAAAACTTTTTTTCAATATTTCTCATAAGACATTTTCACGAAAAAAAACTGATATTTTTATTTTATGGTAATTTTTGTATAATAAAAAGCGCTAAATATGGGTATGTAAGTGTTTGTATATTTATTAACAAATATTTTTGCACGCATATATATCCACACATATAAACACAATACTATGTGTGCTCATATACGTGCATACAACTAAAAAACTTACGTTAAAAAATGAAGGTTTTTTTTAGTTTTAGTGTAGTGCATATGTGTGCACAAATATATACATACAAAAATCGATATCCAAAAACTTAGTATATTATGTATAAACACTTACATACCCATATTTACCGCTTTTTACAATACAAAACCCAAAAAATGCAAATTTTATTATATTGGTAAAATACCTTTAATGAATAATTTGCTAAAAGAAGGTCTCAACTTTGATCTTTCTTATCACTGTTCCGAGAACAGTAATTCCGTGCTTCTGACGAAGAAATTACTAAGGACCATTTTGGTGGAAAAGTTAGTTACCTATAACTTTTGCATTATTATTTTTTGGTATCTTGTTTAGTTTTTGAGATAATAATTTACAAAATACCGTTTTTCCCAACCATTTAACCCCCCCCCCCCCAGGGCTTTGCTGTGAGCTGGAGTGTCCGATTTTTTTCCGAATTGAAGTAACCCCAATACCTTATTTTCCACCAAATTTCGTGTCTGGAGGTTTTTGGTCAAGTAAATATATTTATTCAGTGATCTATTATGGTTCTCTACTCGCTTGAATTGTGACTATCCGAGCGTTGGCAAACATGACATTAATTATTGTATATTTAAATAAAGTAAATTTTGCCTCAGTTGTTGCGATCATATTGCACCTTTCTAGTTAGTCATTGTTAAATAATATTTGTATAGGTTTATGGATGTAAACATTGAAAAAACTGCAGTAAATAAAAACAACTTTTTAAACTGATATCATTATTTTGAAAATGGAGGGAACTTATATATTTATTAATTAAATATTGTATATAAAACAAGTTCTGTAATTCTTCATTAAAAAATATAGGAAAATATGTGAGAAAACGTCAAGTTTTTAGGGTAATGTAAGTTATAAAATAATTTTAAAATAAAATATAATGAAAAATATAGAAATTATTGTTTAACACAATTTCTATTTTAAAACAATATACATAATAACAAAATTTAGTGATATAAAATGTATTGTT
Organism: Aphrophora alni; assembly: GCA_963513935.1. NCBI lineage: Eukaryota > Metazoa > Arthropoda > Insecta > Hemiptera > Aphrophoridae > Aphrophora > Aphrophora alni. The sequence goes on along the minus strand of OY740768.1, from coordinate 134,450,312 downwards.
ATTCAAATACATTGAACCTTGATCAATACAATTTTGAGTATTGTTTTTTGTTTGTATTTATATATTTATTCAGAAAATTATTCATAATACGTATTAAATCCAGTGCTAAATAAAAAAATCTTCCAAAAAAAAACACTTAAAAGCTACAATTTCAACTGAATATTAAAGCTATTTTTAGACTCAAACTGAAAATAAAAATAGAGTGAGTAATATTGTACTCAAAATAAAATTTCAATAGTTTTCGGAATAAAAGTGATTTTTTGTAAAAAACCTAAAATGTTATTAATGATTTACTCCTATAGCGAGTTTTAACACTTTTAATCATAATTTATGAAGCAATAAACGAACGTTAAAAATAACTCGATATATTTATCACGTAATACATTATGAAGTTGGTTATTCTATTGCTGACACTAATAACATAACTTGAAGCAACAAGTAGTTCGAATAACACATTCACACTCGCAACATCCAGTGGAAACTACGGCATTCTGATTCCTATCGCTTTACTTGGAAAGCTACTGAAAGTAAAATATTCACTATTCCGCGACTGTGCGTCTGAATTAATATTAAAGCAAGCTCTACCAGGTTCATGGATCATTTTCTTTCTCACTCTTATTTCCTCTCCCTATTTTCTCATACTCTCTTTATGTAAATAAACTGAAAAGAGCACAATATGTTCATAGCTTCACCCCTAATGTAATAACAAATTAATTCACATTTCCTTCCCCAATTTCTATCTTGGGGTTAAATATAGGAGAGGTCCTTGATTTATAATATTCCCCCCTTCTAATTTTACCATTAAAATACTATCTCTTCACGCCTTAACCTTCAAGGACTCATTTCCAAAATATACCTTGCGGAAATGCAGGATTTAACAATTTCCAATTTATTTATACATTTTATTAAGTGTGAACATTATTGATAAAAAAATTTTTACGCCATTATTGATAAATGGAAAAAGTGACGGTGTCTAATGATATAAATTTTAAAAAATATATATTTTTTACGGTAATACATATACTTTCTCTGTTATAGAAACAAGTAATAAACTATAGTTTGTTTTATTACATTATTTCTATTGCTATAATATTAATCTGCTCATCAAATAATGAGTATGAACAAATTAGAAAAAGCAAAATCATGTTTTGGTATTTACAAAAATCCTTCACTAATATAATTGAAGTTTTTATCATTTAAAAAAAATAGTAGACACTATTATTATTAGACTGGTAAAATTATTAAGTGGAAATCGTCTAAAATAAATTGGCACACAACACAATAATTCTATTCGCATATATTACCTTAATTTTATTCATGTACCCAAAACCAAATATTATTTTTTAAATGAAGATTTATGTAAGCAGTGATATGATTTATTATGTTTTTACACAATTGAAAATGGTTTAATGATGTTTAATGAAAAGAGGTAAATAAATTGATGATTTATGTTCCTGAATCATAAGTTTCTTAATTATTTTATAAATTTAAAAATTAAAATTAGACTTTAAAAGCAAAGATAATTATAATAATTTTAAAGTGGTCGTTATCATTTCTGATTTTATTGGATCTTAAACTGTATAAAACATACGCCATTCTAGTGGCAGTAGCAATTAAATAGACCTTACAATTCTCCATGAAAATGATTAGAAAAATTAGTACAATAATTCACTTAAGCTCACGAAAACTCATTCATTTAAACTCGGAGGTCAAACAATAAATTCCTATTTGTATTTTTCAATAAAACAAAACTCATATTAAGCCTTATATTCATTTTTACAACACACACAACGGCAATAAATGGGATTTTGAGAATAAACTGGTGTACTATATTGTTATATTTTTTTAACGGTTGTGCTGTATGAACGTTATATTATTTCCAATTATTTCACTAAGATGAAAGCTGTGTTGAAATATATGTTGGTATAAAAGATAGCCTATGTTTATAAATGAATAATTATTTGCTAAGTAGTATCAATCAATACATTATTTGAAATTTCTTTTTTTTTTTTAAAGTTTGTTTATTTTTGTTAATAATAATAATAATAATAATATATATATATTTTTGTGGACCTCATTATATAATTTTAGTTAATAAAGATGATTTTTCATTGTAAAACTTCTATCCTTCGTAGGTTGGTAACACAACTTCCACTATACCTCCTTATATTCATATATTCTTAGGAAATTAAGTTTAATTAATATTTCAAAAGTAATTTACGAATATGGAGTAACATATTTACGTCTTTTAAAAAGTGATTATCCTCATTTATATTTGTTTTAACTATAGTTTATATTACAAAAATAAAATAAATTGCAGGCTGTGATTTTAAGGCCATTAGGTCAACAAAATATATTAAATTTATTCAAATCATTTCGACAGCAAAGTAATTTAGGAGATTTTACTTGAAACGAATTCTGTGAGGATTAATATTGCATATAAAATATTGTTAAAGACGTTATGGTTTTTCATTTCATTATTTATCTATTGACTGGTACTTCACTATTACTTATAGGGGTTGTACTGTAGTAGGCTACAGTTATAAAGTGAAACATAAAATGAAAAATTAGAATTTTTGACTTAAAAGTCACGTTTTTCGTAAAACAAAAACAGTAAAAGAAAAATGTATTTCTCAACTAGTTATAAACTAATTCATATGAGAAAATTATTTCACACTTAAAAAAGAAGCTCTATTGAAATGATAATATACAGGAAAAATAAAGTACGAGCATGCGCGATAAATACAGCAATTCAATTTCATTTTTAAGTTTTGTTAAAGGATACATTTTACTTGTAGGTTAATATACAAACTCTTAGAATAAAAAATACTGTTAAGCTATATTTAGTACATTTTACTGTTTATTATTTATTATTTTTAGTATTTTTTAGAGTAAATGTTTGTTTACAGGATTCATAACAGATATTTCATCATAATACTTGAATACTTATGAAATGTTCTTTAAGTTTACTTTTGCACATACAGTTGGGATGCTAATTATTCTTTTAATTTAGATAAATTTGTTTGCTTGTGCTCTACGCAAATTCTAACCTCACAGATAACATAAATACAAATAGATTATATTTGAAACAAAATCTCGTTATTACTGTAGATTCTTTTTGTTATAGTAAGGTCTTATTTGTTCCCAATCTTGAAGTTAAAATGTTATAACACACTAACTAAAATTGAATCCAAATTAATCGTGAAAAACAGTTTTAGAAAATAATATTTAAACCGTTTTTTCACTATATTGGATCAATACATTTCACGAGAGAGTATGAATTTTGTCATTTTATCAAGTTGCAAACATATTCCATAACAAAATTAAAAAATTCTGGGTGGTAATTTTTACCTTTGCCTCAGAAAGAAATATTAATATTCATTCATACAAGATCTTAAAGTTCAGAATGGAGGTATTTAATGACAAGTATTACAAACGTTCTAATGAGAATATACCCCAAGTCGTCTCGCACGTACAGTAGAGATAAAAAATTATGAAGTCTTTTTATGTCAAGTTATTATTGTCAACTCATAAAAACCCAGAAAGACTCATAAATATACAGTCACGTCTCATGAATTTCAATTAAATATAAGGAACGAAACCTCTTTATAGTTTTAAAAAAGAAATAGAATGCGCACTTATGTCCTCTCTTGTGGTTTTTCACTCAAATTAACCTTAACATCCAGGTAAATATTTTTCTAAAACAACCCTCTTTAAATTATTATTCTTATGAAGATCTTCCATATTTGGTAAAACAATTTGTTCTAGAAGAAAAATCGATATTACAAATGTCTATTCCATTGTTTAAAGTGACCACCATCACAGTCGAACGACGAGGTATTAAAAAAAAAAAAAAAAAAATTCAAAATTAAGGTTCATGATCAAACACGGATTAACAATATAGAGAAGAATTATAATGGTTTCAGATATCCTTCACACACCCATTATGTGTCCAGGAGGAACTGGTATTATGGTAACCTAATTATCACCAAATATAAAGTGAAACGTGATTAATTGACATAATTAGGTCCCATACATTGTCGGGAACAAATGTGAATTTTCCAACTTTGTTTTAGCGAGGAACGGAGGTAATTTTGACATATCATGCTAGCTCTTTAGGGCCAGTTTAATAAAGGTAAAACAACATGACTAGTCTTTAACCGTATGCCTGGGAGGATATCATATGCCGTGGTAAAGGGATATTGTGTGATCAGTCTGACGTGTTTTATATTGAAGATAATAGTTGATGTGTGTGAGTGTGTGTGTGTGTGTGTGTGTGTGTGTGTGTGTAGGTGTGTGTGTGTGTGTGTGTGTGTGTGTGTGTGTGTGTGTGTGTGTGTGTGTGTGTGTGTGTGTGTGTGTGTGTGTATGTGTGTGTGTGTGTGTGTGTGTGTGTGTGTGTGTGTGTGTGTGTGTGTGTGTGTGTGTGTGTGTGTGTGTGTGTGTGTGTGTGTGTGTGTGTGTGTGTGTGTGTGTGTGTGTGTGTGTGTGTGTGTGTGTGTGTGTGTGTGTGTGTGTGTGTGTGTGTGTGTGTGTGTGTGTGTGTGTGTGTGTGTGTGTGTGTGTGTGTGTGTGTGTGTGTGTGTGTGTGTGTGTGTGTGTGTGTGTGTGTGTGTGTGTGTGTGTGTGTGTGTGTGTGTGTGTGTGTGTGTGTGTGTGTGAAAGGGACTATGGTAGCATTAATATTGACAATCCATCGATTGAGTAATTATGGTTTATAATACACCAAAACTGAGTTTTGCTTGAATTACGGCGAATAATAATAACACAATCCTAAAAACAATCTCTGTCCTCTAACGGATGGAGAAGAAGACCAATTGGTAAGTAATACTGCATATTTTGTCTTGTATATTGGAGGTCTCAGAACTATGAAATATGTTAAGATGTGTTTGGGCCGAGAGCTAGTGTGAAGAACATGATACGATTTGCCAATAATTCATATTATTTCAAGGCTGGTATGGTGTGTAAGTACTATTCAAACTCCAAATTGGAATTAGAATTCTCTTGAAAACCTCAAGATGCTATCCGAAATGAATATCTGAACTGGTCTGTGGGTAACGAAGAATCAGGACAACCTAATAAAAGAAGGATCTGCAACAAAGTTTGTTTTAGCTCAAATTAGGTATTTCGATTTGCCATATTATAGCTAATATCAACAGGTGGCTTCTAAAAAACAAACAGAGATGGGACGATCTAAGAGAACAACTCGTTAAAACATATTTATAATGATTGACTTACTGACAATTTTCTTGGTGTTAGTAGAAGAGGCCAGTTGTGAAAAGCTGTAAGACTTTTAATAGGACACTTCTGACTTATAAAACAGTTACAAAGTATAAGGCGCGAGTGGTCTGAAGGAGATCAGGCCCCAAACAAATTTCACCTCCTACCAGCAAAAGTCATAAAAAATCAATATTATAATATAAACTATGTTTTACTCAACAATCCGTCAACATATATAAATTGTAGTTGAATATCTGTTTCAGAGGTTCTTTCCTCTCCATTTTTAACATATCTAAACAATAAAGTAAAAATGTCACTCAACACATAATGAAGGAAACGTTATAAGTCCAAATAGTAATATTTGTATTTTATATTTTTATTATGTTTATATTATTTGTCAATGGGGAATAAGAACCTCCAAAACCTGTAGTTACCTACTCAAATTTAAATTGTAGGCGGATTGAGATGAGTAACTTAGTTTATATTATGATATTATATTGTGTGACTTTAGTAGGTAGGAGGTAAATTTGTTTGGAGTGTGATCTCATTCTGGAATCTCGCATTTTGAGAGGTATATTAAAACTTATTGAAGGAAATAATCTGCTATGTCAGGCTTCTTTATGTGATAAGGCTACAGAACTTTTGGCTTATGCCAACCCTATAACACAAATCCTTACTTCTCATTACTATTATGCCATGTATTTATTCATTTATGATTGATACTTGGGCAAATTTAAAATACCGAGAGGCGAACGTTCATCTATTTACGTGTGAAACATTTGCTGTCTGCTTGTTGACCTCTTCGATTCGCTCGAATTATGAGAATAAACTAGCAACTACGTATGGAGTTTCGTAATAAATAACAATATATGCCAACGATTTAGATAAAAAGAGTTTGTAGAATTCATTTTGACTGTTGCATATACCATTGCTTTTAGGTTATTCAAGAATATAAATAAATAAATTAAATTGTTAATTAAATGTGATTTCTGATTTCAATGGACGCAATAAATACGACTTTCTATAACGATTCATGGTCTAATTCTGAATTTTTATTACTTCATCAACAGGTTTTTCTTGGCAAACTCTATTTCTTTATCACAGCTGACGCTCTTAGAGTATTCGAGGTAGACAATAACTATGTCGTTTATTGAGATGTAAGAACAGTTTCATTATCTACTTCGTGTATATACAAACAATTCTGTCTGAACAGATCAGTTATACTATAGCCTACATTCAGATTATTCGACTGTGAAATATTTATTCTTTCCATAATCTGTGGATCTAGAAACATTTCTCAAACTTCCGAAACTCTGACTTATCACAACTCCCCTTTCCCACCCTATACCTCTAATATATCACTTATCAGAACCCTTCTGCGAAACTCCCCAATATACATATTAAAGTCCTATTAATATTCAATCTAATGGTCATTACGCTAATAGATTTTTGCTCTTTGCTCCTGATTCCGTTTATTCATTGAAGTAATATAATTTAATGTTTAATCAATTCAGAATTGAAAGCCAAGCACAAAATTGAATCTCATTTCGGCTCAGTTATAAAACAGCGGAACAAAGTTCAACATACGTTCGTATCTACAAAAAAACTTTTGCGAAATAATTTATTCAATTACAGCTACAGAGTTTTCGTAATATTTCCCCAAAATCTTTTCTAAAAGCATTTAATATTTATATTATTTTTCGAATAAACTCTATACTATTTATGTCATTTTAATTATTAAAATATTGATTACATACCCAGTACACGAAATATCGCGAAACAGTTGATCATTGTTTTTGACAAATCTTTAGGTTTTATAGCTTTAGGAAACAAAACAAAACAAATTTCGAGACGTCCGTCGTCGTTGTCGCTGTCGACCGTGTCAAAGCACACTACTGGCCATACAAATTAAGATAGGTACAATGCCTATTTGGTTAACTCATCTACACCTTGATCATGTAGATTTCTATTAAAATTTAGAAACATATAATTAATTGTAAATACCAAAATCTATTTAAGACTGTTTCTTGGTAATATATCATGTATTATTCTACTTAAGAACTAAATTCTATATAAAGGGGGGGAAAACTGTTATAGCCGTACTGCTATACGATATATAATAGCAAAGTTATTGTGAAAAATGTAATTTCGAACTGTGATACCTCATAAAAAATTATATTCTTAAAGTTAGTAGATCCACCAAGGCCGAGTCACCGACACGAACATGGATAGGAAACATTCGTTTGCATATTTACAACTTCGATGCCCGCTTTTGCCTAGACTCGCACGAGCGATGGGAGTTGAGACAGTTTAACATATCCATGGGCCTATATATGATGTTAGGTAGACCTTAGTTAAGCATTTAGTGATGTACATTACACGGTTACAATGTTAAGAAACCACGATTGCTTTTTTTGTACTTACCCTATTGGATAGGACTATTTGACCTACCAACACAATTTAATGTATTTTATAACGGCCAAGAAACCAACTTAAACATTTACATTTACAAGATCTGTTTGTTTTTTCATTCTGTGATGGATCTGGACAAGTACCATGGTGATTTTATCAACTTTTTTGTATATTTAGTGGTTATAAACCATCTATATAGATAGTTATTTACTACAAACAAAATTGCATCACATCTGCATTTTAAAGACATAGCATATTGCATAGGCAGTGGGTTTTATTTAATTGGTATATTTTTAAAATTCATAATCTTTTCATCACGGCTTTTAGTTTAGTCGACATCACACCTGAGCTATGAGACAAAATAATTCAGAATAATTACAAATCCAAAATATAAAATAATTTGAAGTAGTTCTACTGTAAATTTAAACAATAAATAATGATATATAATATTTCAATGACAAGAGGAAGATTTTTTACATCAAATGTTTTCATGTAAATAATTATATTTCTCTTTATTATTTTACTAATATTCTATATAACAGTTCAGAAAAATATAATTCATATTAGATTTTTAGACAAATTTTTATTTCATTTTCTTTTATAAAAATTAAGTACTACGATCTTTTGTTATATTACTTACTTTGCAAAGCATTTGAAATTAAATAGTATATAAACGTGTGTCTATGTTTAGTAAACGGGAAAATAAATAATTTTATTTTAATATCACATTTTTTATCAATTATTTTTACTTCTTCTGAAGGAAAATAAATGGACTGTATTACATAAAGCGACATATTTGTTCTATATCTACGTCATTCCCAGAAGAATATTCATCACGTCTTTGTAACTGATGTACAACTGTAAATGACAAGGGGAAAATTAATTTAACTTCCCTTTGCTAGATTTCTATAAGTCAAAGTAGAAAAGGATTTATTTGATCAATTCTATTATTACATAGTCATACATCTAATGTTATTGTATATAATGTTTATTTTAGTACATATAAAACACTTGTTAAGCTATTAGGAAAAAGCTATTATTTCAGGTATTACAAAAAAAGTTTCTCTGGAGTATATACATAATAACATTCCATGCTGATTAATGAGAATTCACTTATAAAACTATGTTTTTGCAAAAACAAATTGCAAGTGTATTTATGAAATATGGGAAAGTGGGTCATGCTCAGTGGCATTCTGGCGAGTGTTTCTAAAATTCTTTGATACAATCTTTTTCTGAAAAAACAAAATTAAATCTTTTAAAGCAAAGAAGGAAAACATTTTTTGTAACCCATAGAAACCTACTAAACACACTGTATTAAAATATAGACCCTTAGAAAAAACATTTTTTAAAGTCTATACAAATTTTAACACTCGTACTAATTATTTAAATAAACTTCTGTAAAACATAACTCTTTATGTGTGCCTACATTTGTTATATTATAATTTTAGTGCGTTACAATATTTTTGTAATTAATTACTACAATCATTTCTTCAGGTACGTTATTTCCATATGGTTATACAATAATTGTTCAGAAGATGTCAAAAAAAAAAAAAAAACTATAACTTAAAGTACGATTAACAAAGGAAAGAAAATGAAAAAAAAAACTCTATAAATAATAAAAGTCTGTAATATATTTTAAGTAGAATAAAATAATTGCTAACTATCGGTTTAAGCCTGCATCTTTTAATTAAAAAACATTAATTTTTGTAAAATAGTGTAAAGTTTAGTATTTCTTGAAATGCTATATATAAAATCAGAATTCAAAACACTTATTCAACACATCTTTATATAAACTACATCTGAAAGGAACTCTTGGGATTTTTTCGTAATTGGTCTTCAATTATGTTATAGTTTAATGATTAAATAATTTTAAATAATACATGAGTAAATTACATAGTTTAAACTCTTTCCATGATAATTATATACAAAATTTGTTTTTATTAATGTAATATAATTTAGCTGTAGAAGTAATGTATGTTAATAATTGTTTGTAGTTAGCCAAAAGTACCTGAAGATTAACGTATAGGTTTACTAGCCATCTAATAATAACACGCTTACTTATTGCATAGAAACAATATCAAATTGTCAGTGATGTCCTGAGGATTCACAACAATGACAAATAATCTGTTGGTTGCAATACACATTAAATCAAACATATTAAATATATTAAAATCACACGATTTTAAATATTTTGATTCATAGTCACAATGGGTTGAAGTTCTTACATTGTCCTAATGTTTTACTTATATTATATATAATGCAGTGATGGTATAAGATGTTTGTTTTGTGAAATTCTTCCGTATCGTATCGTATCGTATCGTATCATATCGTATCTTATCTATTAGAGAAGCGACAACCCAATCTCATTCTAGAGATGTGTCAGCTCAATCTTATGTTAGAGACACGGAGGTCAGAACAAGAACTATATCATCATTGTATCAAGTGCATAACCGTACGGTTGAATATCACTTTCCGTTGGAAATTTCATAAACACAAAGTATTCACTTTGATTTCATTGCTTCATTAATGCAACGACATAACAAATAAATTGTCTACAAATTTCACAAGTGTATATACAAAATTTACTTATCTTACTAATGTTTGTGTGTTACATAGTTTTCTAGAAAATCTCGTCCTAGTTTTAAAAAGAAAATTTTAAGTAATATCTTGTATTTTTCTACTGTAGAGGTAATTTTGTGGACCATAATTTTCAATATTTATAAATGTTATTTCAAATGTTCTACACTACTCCCAAGTACTGTTACCAGGGGACTTAAATTTAAGAAAGGCGGAACCAAATGGTAACAATGTTTGAAAATAGAAATAAAAAAAGACAAAGACAAATTTAGTAATTAACAAGGCTCAAGTTTATTGAACAAAAAAAGAAATTTCGACGTTTCAGATTTTATCATTTACAACTGAGAAAGACATCCTGAGACAAAATTATCATAAACACCTTATGATTAACAATATTATATTTTAAAAAAAGATTATACGCCCTTAAAGTGAAATATTATAATTAAAAAAAAAATTAATCAATAGAGTCTGAAAATTTATCCCCCCCCCTTTTTTTTTAGTTTATATATTTTATAGTTACAAAATTTAACAAAAGACAATGAGCACAGCTTAACAATTAGCTGGATTATAATTAATCCAAAAAAAAAGATTATATGCCCTTAAATGTAAAAATTACAAAAATAAAAAAAGATGAAAAGATACTGATTTTTATTTCCCCCCCTTTTAACTTTATGAAATGATAGCTTTCTAAAACAGTTACATAATATTACTTATTTTATAAATTTCTTAAATGCTATATTGGCCAATAAATATATATATATTTTAGATAAAGAATTTATTATAAAAAAGAGAAGTTTATTTTAAAAAGAAAATTTTGAATATTAAGTTTTATTAATTGACGTCAATATTTTAATTTAGAAAATAACCTCTTGGAGGTTGTTAGGACCGAAAGTTTGCATGCAGGCTCCACCCAATAATTTTTATATATTTTATAATTAATTACACAAGTCTACATCTAAAAGAATGTTTTAAGAAAACATATTCGCTGAAATAAATTTTAGGCACATATACAATATGAGTTTAATTAAAGTTCAATAAAGTTAGTTTTTTTCTTTTTTTTTTTTTTTTACATCACTTTTGTGCACATGAAACTGAAGCTAAGTTGGATAAAACGTGTTTTGTTAACAGGACGAAACATGTCTAGATCTTTCGCTGTGTTTCTTCTACCAGCATATTAGCTATAGCAAAAAACATGTTTTTTAGTGTCTGTACAAAATCGGACATGTTTTAGCATTAATGTTCATTATTAAAGAAAATATCTGGTTATTTGTCAAAATCAAAGAAAATTGATTGTATAACAGAAATTCGTTAAGATTGTACTTAAAAGCTTCTTAGATGATTATAAATCTATTTATATATATTTAATTTTGTTTGAAACAAAGCTTGTATAAGACTTGCAAAGATTTGCAAAAGTCTGCAAAACGAAATTTTCTGATTTAGAACAGATTTCTTCAATTGTTTTATATTTGACATGTACAATGAGATATTTCGATCATTCAAAGTTCAACATTAGTTTGCACTTATTTCACATAATTGTTCCAAACTCAAAATGTGCCTTTACAAGATTTTGTAAAGTATGTTTTAAGAAAAGTAAATTTTTATAATCATTGAGTTTCAAAAGAACATTGAATATTAAATAAAACATGAAATACATATTTTAAAAATACATGATAATTAATAAATTGTTTTAAAGCATTAACAAAAATTTAATACATGATAAAATCTGTACCTGGAAAATCCTGTCGCAGATCACGTGAGCTTGTGCCGTAAAAAATAATAATTTAACCAACATTATAGACTAAAACGCACAGAACTTGTAGATTAACATTGCCAAAAAACTAGGGTTGAAATTTTGAAGTCCAAGAAAGAAATTTTTCTCTAACGTAGCTGAATATGGATGTCAGACATTGTGTGACTACAGGTAGACTCGATAACGGATTTAGAACAGGTGGGCTAACCAGGGAATGGACTTTGCGCTTGCATGAATCATGCGATAGAGAGGGAAGATAAGGGGGACGGCGAGTGGACTGTCGATAACAAAAATGCAGATTTATTTTATGAATGCTACAGCTCTCCCCCCCCCGAAAGACGGAGTTAGGGTGGAGTCAGAAAAGAGGCCAGAAGGGCCTCCCACAAAATTTTGAAAAAAAAGGGACAAAGGGCCAGAGGGGCCTCCAAGAAAAGATAGAAGAAAGGGGCCAGAAGGGCCTCCTACAAGCTTCTGAAGAAAGGGGCCAGAAGGGCCTCCTACAAAATTTTGAAACGGGGCACCTGATAGAAACAACGCTTCATAATGCTTTTATAATCACCACTCTAGGGTGTAGCCTCCTTCGGCACTTACTTATTAAATTTTGAAATTTCTATAGCGTCTCAGCTCTTCCCACCTATCATTGGGACAAGCCCCCGACAGAAAGAGCTGAAGGGTGACGCAAAGGTCGACATTGCTGTGCATGAACTGACTTTGTACACTAAGGTACGTGGGGAAAGGGGTGGAGTGGCACCTCGGGACACCAAGAGGAGGTGACCACTCCGGGGACTGGGGAGGGAAAGTGCATAACACTTTAGGCTTACAGGAAAAGGCCGGACTCAGAGGAAGCTCACATGCGGGAGGAGAATCCTCTGAACCGACCATTAAAATATACATATCAAAAATAAATAAAAATAAAACAAAAACTCCTGAAGCCTTTTAGGTCAGATCATGCTCAGCGTCGTTATTTTTTTTAAATTCCTCTTCTCCCATACGAAGAGAAATTTAAACTATTCACGGCTCTTAACAATTTCCGTGAGAAAAAGAATTTTGAAGGGTCTAAACAAATAATCCATTTTAAAAATAAACAAATAAGCAGTATGAAACGTTGGGGAGTCAAAATTGTTTTACTGCACAAGGCAGGGCATGTAATGTTTGACTTAAGGTCTTATGTATGTAACTGTAATCATGTGCCCCCAAAAAGGAATTTAAATTAATCAAAAAAAAAATTATGTAAAAAAAAATTTCATCAAAATAAAATAAGTGTTCAAAAGTACAAAAGAAAGATGTGTTAAGAAAAGGTGTAGCAAAGTAAATATGTAAATAAAAGGTGACCCATGGTGAGGAAAACCCAACTCCGGTTTTCTCAACCCTAATAAAAAACTAATTAAGGAACAAACATGTTGACCTGCTAATAAAAAAGACAAACAACCGAATAATTTAATCAAGACAAACAGGCCAACCATGTCGTCCTATATACAAAAACTGGGCCCCTATAATTTGGAAGAAGAAAAAAATTTTGCGCACAATGATATATTATTAAAGAGTTCAACATTTCAATTTACTATTAAACAAATGCCACCATCTGCATCCACCAGTCCACCGCCATCTTGCCTATTGCTCATGATGATAAAATTTAACAAAAAAATAAATAAAAATAATTTTCCTTTCAAGATGACGAAAACAAAAAAAAATTCAAAAGCAAGCTCCGTGTTCTTTAACGGGTCCACTAATCGCAGCAAATCCACTGCCATTTTAACTGTTGCTGATAATTATTTAAAAAAAATAATAATAAAATAAACCAAGTAATTTAATAAAAAAAAAAATTTCTTTTAAGATGATGCAAAAAAAAGAAAGAGCCAGAGAAAGACTCAAGAATTATATGTAGTGTAGTTGTTGTGTATATGTGTGTGTGTAAGTATGAATTAATACAGACAAGCGAAAGAAAACTCGAGAAAATTTTTGAAGGAGATTTTGAATTTTTTTTGTTTTTTTTTGTTTTTAACTATTTTTGGATTTTATTATTTATTTAAATTTTTTTGGATTCCCGAATGAGCCCGCTGTCTGGATCAAATTCAGTGAATGACTAGTGTGCAGTGTATGTAAATATATATATATAAAAAAAAATATTTAAGCAGACAAAATAATAATAAAAAAAAAAAATTTTATCGAAATTGGTTTAGAAGTTTTTGTGTAAGTGTTTATAAAAATAAATAAATAATAAAAAAAAGAGACTATAGATTTATAGAGATTTAAATATTTAAACTAAATAAAAAAAAATTTCATCAGCAACAGTTGTGCAGTATTTGAAAAAGCTGCAAAACATAAAAATGAGCCTTGTTTAACAAAGATAATTTTGAATTTAAATTTAGATAGTTCCAATGCAAAATTTTGAAAATTAACTACGGTTCCAGAATTTAAAAATTAACCACGCTCTGTAATTTAGAAAAAAACAAGCTAGAATTTAAAGCTAACCACGCTAGAATAGAAAATCAACCACGCTCTGCTACCAGAAACATGTTACCAGGGGACTTAAATTTAAGAAAGGCGGAACCAAATGGTAACAATGTTTGAAAATAGAAATAAAAAAAGACAAAGACAAATTTAGTAATTAACAAGGCTCAAGTTTATTGAACAAAAAAAGAAATTTCGACGTTTCAGATTTTATCATTTACAACTGAGAAAGACATCCTGAGACAAAATTATCATAAACACCTTATGATTAACAATATTATATTTTAAAAAAAGATTATACGCCCTTAAAGTGAAATATTATAATTAAAAAAAAAATTAATCAATAGAGTCTGAAAATTTATCCCCCCCCCCTTTTTTTTTAGTTTATATATTTTATAGTTACAAAATTTAACAAAAGACAATGAGCACAGCTTAACAATTAGCTGGATTATAATTAATCCAAAAAAAAAGATTATATGCCCTTAAATGTAAAAATTACAAAAATAAAAAAAGATGAAAAGATACTGATTTTTATTTCCCCCCCTTTTAACTTTATGAAATGATAGCTTTCTAAAACAGTTACATAATATTACTTATTTTATAAATTTCTTAAATGCTATATTGGCCAATAAATATATATATATTTTAGATAAAGAATTTATTATAAAAAAGAGAAGTTTATTTTAAAAAGAAAATTTTGAATATTAAGTTTTATTAATTGACGTCAATATTTTAATTTAGAAAATAACCTCTTGGAGGTTGTTAGGACCGAAAGTTTGCATGCAGGCTCCACCCAATAATTTTTATATATTTTATAATTAATTACACAAGTCTACATCTAAAAGAATGTTTTAAGAAAACATATTTGCTGAAATAAATTTTAGGCACATATACAATATGAGTTTAATTAAAGTTCAATAAAGTTAGTTTTTTTCTTTTTTTTTTTTTTTTACATCACTTTTGTGCACATGAAACTGAAGCTAAGTTGGATAAAACGTGTTTTGTTAACAGGACGAAACATGTCTAGATCTTTCGCTGTGTTTCTTCTACCAGCATATTAGCTATAGCAAAAAACATGTTTTTTAGTGTCTGTACAAAATCGGACATGTTTTAGCATTAATGTTCATTATTAAAGAAAATATCTGGTTATTTGTCAAAATCAAAGAAAATTGATTGTATAACAGAAATTCGTTAAGATTGTACTTAAAAGCTTCTTAGATGATTATAAATCTATTTATATATATTTAATTTTGTTTGAAACAAAGCTTGTATAAGACTTGCAAAGATTTGCAAAAGTCTGCAAAACGAAATTTTCTGATTTAGAACAGATTTCTTCAATTGTTTTATATTTGACATGTACAATGAGATATTTCGATCATTCAAAGTTCAACATTAGTTTGCACTTATTTCACATAATTGTTCCAAACTCAAAATGTGCCTTTACAAGATTTTGTAAAGTATGTTTTAAGAAAAGTAAATTTTTATAATCATTGAGTTTCAAAAGAACATTGAATATTAAATAAAACATGAAATACATATTTTAAAAATACATGATAATTAATAAATTGTTTTAAAGCATTAACAAAAATTTAATACATGATAAAATCTGTACCTGGAAAATCCTGTCGCAGATCACGTGAGCTTGTGCCGTAAAAAATAATAATTTAACCAACATTATAGACTAAAACGCACAGAACTTGTAGATTAACATTGCCAAAAAACTAGGGTTGAAATTTTGAAGTCCAAGAAAGAAATTTTTCTCTAACGTAGCTGAATATGGATGTCAGACATTGTGTGACTACAGGTAGACTCGATAACGGATTTAGAACAGGTGGGCTAACCAGGGAATGGACTTTGCGCTTGCATGAATCATGCGATAGAGAGGGAAGATAAGGGGGACGGCGAGTGGACTGTCGATAACAAAAATGCAGATTTATTTTATGAATGCTACAGTACCTCTTGTGTGACTGAATAACAAAATTAAAATTGTGTTGTCAAATTCAGAGATATAGTTCGTAAAATAACAATAGTATCCATTGATCACATGGGTTCAAATAAAACATTTATTTAAATAGTATGTAATGAACATCAATATATTAAAATTTAAATGTCACTAAACACCTTGTCTAAGATAATTTCACACTAAATTTTGTTAAGGAAGTTTCAAGTAATTTATTATTACTTTTTCTACTGTTATATAATTTTTGGTTAATATTTGTTTAGTAGTTGTGAATGGTGTTTTAAATGTTCTGCTCCATTCATAATTAATTAGTGTTTCACATAATAGCAACATTGTTTTTTAAAGTTTGTAGATGTATTTCATATAATAAACAAAAACCCTAAATTGTTCAAGTGATATCCATGTCCCCCCCCCAAATACATCAACATCAAGTGTACTATAAATATCAATGTATATTTTCCCCCAAAATATATTTTTTTTATTCAAATATTTACCGTATAAATCTATTCGCCAATACAATATATCGTGAACGTCACACGCAAAAAAAAATTATGACCTTATATAATTTGTTTCTAAAGAATTGGAAGATATTTTGTAAAATATAGATTCAGCATTACCACAATAAAAGTGTAATTTCCCTTGTGGTCGATATATATTGGTAAGAACTTCTAAATAATTGAGAAATCTCAGAGGGTCACCGCATCTACCGTTCCTATAGAATGTATTGGTGCTGTTTTTGTGTTTCAATTATTTATAGATTGCACTTGTGAATTTAGTTTACTGGATATGCTTGTTTGTAGTGGTTTTCTTCTATTTTTCTATTTTGTTCCATTTGTCACAAAATTATTCCTCAATTTCATTTCCTTTCCTTTAATAAATGGTGTAACTCTGTTGTATAAATTCTAACATTTATATTTTCTTAGACGTACATAAATTCGGTAGTGTATTCATACGATAGATTATATTTTAATTCCTGATGATCGTTTACAAATAACGAAATTCAATTAATATAATAATTTTTGGTATTTATAAATTTAAATTAAAATAACAATACATACAAAGTATAGTTTTTTTGTAAGTGTATTTAAACTTACGTAATTTTTATTTATATGGGACTAAGTAATCATTTTGAGCCAAATAATGCACAATGTTAGAAAGAATAATAATAATTGATGGAAAAATAAAAGTAACACTAATATCTACTACAGCTGGTAGTTTTTCATACAGTTACTTGTATTTCCTTGTTTCGTACAGGGTTTTGATTTATTTTGATACAGAATCTGTTTTCAATAAAATACCTCAATTTGTAAGTAGATGTAAAGTTTATCTCAATAAAATTAACTAAGATTATTAAGAAACATTGCTATGAACGGCAGAAATAGTTCATTTCATATATCCTATATAAAACGTAACATTGTTTTAATTGCAAACTTATTTTTATAAACATATTTAATTTGAATCACTATTTCTAAATATAATAACACGCGAATTTAAATTATACACATTAAATTACAAAATGTGTAGGAAAATCACACCTCGATATGGCAATAGCTTATGTTATTATAATAACATTACGTACTTGATTATTTTGTGTTATTTTTATTTTTATTTAAGATATTACCTGTTTAAAATAAGTATGGATTTTATATTTACTATAATTCTTCCGGTGTTTATATAGTTGATGGAAGGTTAGCTACAATTAGATGTATACATTGAGTTGGTACGAACTTTAAGATTTATAATAATTGTAAATAATGTCATGATTCTATGATAACAAGTAAAGAAATAAACTGTGATCGTACATATGATTTGCTCTATATGACAACTGTTAATTACAAAAAACAAGAGATAATCATATGTAGCATCTTAAACATTTAAAAAATGTATGACCCCCACACGAAATACAATTTAAATACATATTTATACCCTTATTTATTTTTTAAATTATATATTTTATGTTTATAATCTAGACAATTTACTCATAATTATATTTGTTTTTGGTTCACATAGAATTCTTATAGCAATCATCCACATTTATATTATACATGATTTTATTATCCATGTAAATACCTACTCATTATTTTTTCATTTTCCTTTGAGTATGAGCATGGACGAAAGGTTTTTTATGAAGTCGAATTTTTGATTTTCAGTCTTCCTTATGAAAAATAAAATCATTTTCTTCAATTCTTTGGAGAATAATAAATATATGGAACGTATAAATTAGTTGTTTCGTTCTAGACTCTAAAGTGTAAAAATATAATTTTCACTTATAAAATTTTGTAAAATAGAACAATTATAATTTAAAAATGAAAACAACCAAACAAACTTATATATATATATTCAATGTCAATACAAGTTACAAAAAAATAACGTTATTTTTTAAAACATTATTCCGTATTTAGTCTTTGACTAATATTTCCTAAACATTTCAAGGTTGAAAAGTCTAATTAGTTTAACTGGGAATAAAGCTTGTACACACAGAAATTCATCAATATCTACTTTGTACTATAAAATCCGCACAAAATCGCTTACACAAACACACATATAGAGGTGATAATGGGATCATACACTTGATTGGTACATCTGTTTATACACGTCGTGAGCTAATTAGGAGAAGACAGCTAACGAATAAGCAATACAGTAGTAATGATTTGAAAATAGTCTTATAGTTTCAAACATTTTTATCGTTATAAATGCTTTCAAAAATACGTTTATTTGTTTCATTGAATATAAGTCAGTTTCTTCAAAGTTCCACATTTCCAATTGATTACAAAAGTTGATAAAATTTTGTTGCTTATTAAATACATGCCGGAATTATATTTTTGGAATTTCAATCAGACTGGATAGCTATTATTTTGATAAGACGCAATTTTCTGTTCATACAGTTTTCATTATAATACGAGGCTCCAAGTAACAAGTTACTGACATTGATCGATAAAGACGGAGTACTTACAATTGAATGAACACAAGGTCTGTTCAAGCTTTGACAAAATTCAAACTTGATACCTTAATTCTACATGGAGAGGCGTAGAAAGTGAAGTAATCAAAATAGAGGAATGACAAAGGTCCCTAGTGACGATGTGTGAAATGATTAAAGTTATTAAACAACAATATATTTGACCAAATTCATACTTGATACCTTTGTGCTACATGGAGAGGCGAAAAAAAATTAACTGATCAAAATAGGGGAATGACAATGGTCCCTAGTGACCATGTGTGGAATGAAAATAGTTATTAAACAACAATAACTTGATAAGATTATTTTAATAAGAAGAACTAATAGATCTAAAAATATCGAATAATCGTTTGAAATGTGAATATGAAAATCAGACGTTTCAAATACTAGAAATATATCCTAAAGTTTTTTACAATGAGCTAACATGAACAATAAGAAGAAGCAGTATTGCTATAAATAATGTTCATTATATCAGATAGATTTCATAAATATTAAGCCAAATTATAGATTGATTTGTCAAATTTGTTTATGTAAGAAAATAATCTTTTATCTCTATAATTTAGGAATATATATATATATATATATATATATATATATATATATATATATATATATGTGTGTGTGTGTGTGTGTGTGTGTGTGTGGTGTGGAATATCAATAACAAATGGAATATTTTAAATAAATCAAATACGATAAGGATATTTAAATTAGTTGACATTTGTTTTTTTTATAGACGAATCATGTAGTAAGAACGAATAGTTACAAGTAGACCGAAGAATCAAGTCCTAACTACGCCTCATTAGAGATAAACGCGGTCATTATTTGAGTGAATAGATCAAATGAGGCAAGATAAAGACCGAACTAAGAGTACATCATTTAACAAACCCGATTTATTAAAGTTGATTTATTAACCAAGTAACTTTTCCAGTATGTGCCATAGTTTATGATCATCAATAAGTTATGTATTTCGTTTAATTTATGAGATAATGGTATTTAAAAATCAAAGACTATACTTACCTATAATTTAAGTAAATACAATTATCATATAACAAACTATATAAATTTATCCATTCGAATATTTATTTATTATAGATCATTCAGACATCAAATGAAAAGCGCAGTTTTGCACAGTTACATTTCAAAGTGAAATTATCTAATTATATTTCATGTATTTTAAAGTTTAGAAATAAAATATTTTACGATTTGTATGGAATAAACTGGAAATATATGTCATAGTGAAATGTGTTATTTCACTTAGGTGTACCTATTATAATTACATAATGTAATAGTTAAAATCAACAGATCAAAATATAAACATTACTCAATCGTTAAAACGCCAACTAGAAACTTTGTAATGCAAATAAAATTGATTCTATAAAGGTATAATAATTCTCTTAATTTAATTGTTGGATTAGCCTCATAATAGAGAGTTTTGGTTTGTAACTATGGGAACAAAGGTAGAATTTATTATGTATATAATTAGAGACAAAGGAGCATTTACTGTGTAATATTTAATTAAATTACTTCTCAAGAATGTGATTGATTTTTATTGGTAGTTATTTTTAATGCAGATGCTTACAAAAACATCAAGAATCAAATTCCAAATATTCAAATCATTCCACTAAGCAATACCGTTAATAAATGTGAATGTTTTCGAAAAATATAAATATTAAAAATTATTTCTCCAAAAATGTATTAATTACTCTGGTTGTGTAGAAAATACATACACATTTAATCACACAAATCCTTTACATATAATCTGTGACAAGAATCATTTTGTTGTAGTTTGTTTTATCCAGCTAACTTCACAAAGGCATTTTGGATCTTCATTGTCAATAAATTACTAAAGTCTGATTCGTTTTAGGGGACGTGATGTAGAGGGGAAGTAAGCTGCATTGACTTATTAGTTTGTTTTCGAATATAACAGTTTTTTTCTGAATGTTCCTTGGTTTATGATATTAAATAGTCTGTCATGCTGATGATATGATTCAAATCACAAACAATAATTATTATACAATGAAACCGGATCCAAAATTAAATCTTATGAAAAAGATTAACAAATTCACGTATGCAGTATACATGTTCATGTGAATTACTATATTCTAAAAAAAAAATTAAAAAAAGAAACAGAGCAATTGAATAAAACATTTAAATTAGTGGGGAAAAGATACCTTAAATTAACAACTAATATTTTCTGTATATTCATAATTGAATGCAAATATTTTTATAAATTATAATTGGCCAATCCGAGAAAATAGTTGAATACATAGATTTATTGAACACCATGAAGCACACATTAATCCATGTATGTGAGTATACATTTATCCTCTAGTGCATTCCGGGATGTAAATTAAATCAAAAAACTAAGTTCAATGTTATTACATTTAATATAGTTAATTACCTTAGAGGTTGTCCTCAGTCCTTATATTGGTTATAGCTACAGCACTGTTTCGCCGAACACTGTCGGCTTCATCAGGCCCGCACTAACACATAGACACGTAACACAACACAACACTAACACATATAAAATCGGAGTATATGTGTTCTGTTGTGTTACGTGTCTATGTGTTAGTGCGGGCCTGATGAAGCCGACAGTGTTCGGCGAAACAACGCTGTAGCTATAACCAATATAAGGACTGAGGACAACCTCTAAGGTAATTTACTATATTATATATTAAACAGTCCAAGGCAACACATTATACTTTATTACATTTCATTTAATCATGTGAATACCAGTTTAATAAAACAGTCAATTTTCAACAAACAACAATTTTAGTTTTTGTCTTTAAATAATATTATATTTACTACTTGATATATAAGCACCATTTTATATACAAGAACGCTAAAAGAATAAATTTAAAATGTCATGCATGCATGCATGTCCAAAGAAAATGTGCGATGTTCTTGAAACCACTACTGTAACTCCTTATTTGTATACAAAATTGAAATTTTTTAAATAATAAATTTATTCATAATATAATTTTTTAATTTTTTTATAGTCAGAAATTTTTTGTTTAAAATAATAGTAAACGTTAGTGCAAGACGATGTCATGAATGTATTATTTCAGATAAGGTTTATTATATTTTATATATAAATATTGGTGAATATTTTATGACAATGAATAATTTTGCTCGTTGAAATAAATAAATAAATACCAACGAATTAATTTTTATTAGGATTTTGGAATATTGGTTGAGATTATTCAAAATCGTGGTGAAAATCATTTCCAGTTTTTATTTGGTATGTTATAAATATTACCAAATTAGTAGTTGTTCAATATTTAAACATAGTAATTATTTCTCACAATATATATTTTATTATTATAAGTATTGATATATAACATTGCGATGTTTATTACTTCAACTTTTGAAGATATATTATTTAGATATTTTACAAGACCTTCAAGCCCTTAAATATAGTTATTGTAGGCAGAATCATTATACCTTTTGAAAAAAAAAATTAAAAGATGTCTTGAGGCTAAATTTAAAAATGCAAAATATCCTCTCTAGCATGAACGCTCCTGAGATGTGATTCGTTACAGCAACAAAAGCACAATCAGTTAAATGTTTTACAACTGAAGAAGGGAAGTACAGCGTAGTTAGGCTAAAAGCTCTCAGCATTTCCACCCAACACACTCCATTCTTTTCAAGAGCTTTACAAGAACAGCTCTTATGTTACCTCGTTACAGCTTACTGAAAACTGTACATGTTTTTTGTCTAATCGGTAGGAAACGATCTTGTTAGTTTGCAAATTCTTTACTAATATTTAATACATTTATGCCTTACCTTGAAATCCGTATTTATTGTCTGGGATTAAGTGGACGAAGGGATTAAATTTTTTCACCTTTAAATCAGAAAACATATTTTTATATCTCTACTTCTATAACTCCTTCGTACTAAATGAACCTACTTGTACTTATAGAAATGGAATTGAACAAAAACAAAATAAAATGAAAAAAAAGTTAGAGAGAGAGAGAGAGAGAGAGAGAGAGAGAGAGAGAGAGAGAGAGAGAGAGAGAGAGAGAGAGAGAGAGAGAGAGAGAGAGAGAGAGAGAGAGAGAGAGAGAGAGAGAGAGAGAGAGAGAGAGAGAGAGAGAGAGAGAGAGAGAGAGAGAGAGAGGGGGAGAAATATTGTAATTTTAAATAGTATCATTGCGATACAGCGTACTACCAAATTAAATTCCCAAAAAGGTTTGCCCAACCATATATTTAATAGTTAATTGTTTCCAGATTTGATAGTATTATTATATAAATTTTAAAGAAAATTTAATTTCCACGTGGACACCGCCATCGAGCTTGTAATAGAGGTGTAGTGGTTATATTATTTACAATTATAATTACAACAATGCAAGAATTTCTCTGACGTTACTTCAGTACAATTATGATACACGTATTTTTACAAATTCATTGATCAGTACAAATAACTTCATCAACATACAATAGGAAGTGGTTTAAGTACTAAATTCAATATTCTTTTTTCTACTCAACATACTTGGATAGTGACTGCTAAAATAAGATCAGATTAACGTTCTGGAGATTTGTTATCGGTCTACAATCACTTGACTCTAAATCCTCTCCTGTCACTTGTTTCTTATCTGCTAATATCGTCACGTAAGAAAGCTCTTTCATTATCTTCAGAAAAATATTCATTCACTGAATGTGTACTTCAAAATGTGAATAATAAATCGGATATTCGAGATTGTACGTATCGTTCGGTACAATTGAAATTAGTTTATTTAGGATTGATTTATTACTTGATTAAAATTTTGTACAGTTAATTATTAAATAAGAAAAGTTTGTAGATCTAAACAACATAATATGTTAACAACAAAGTGATATATTTGGATCACTCTTTTTTCAAAGACTTTACGAAACCGTTGATGTTCAAATCAATTCGTCCTGGTATTAGAAAAGGGGACCCCAAAGTCACAGACATCAGATGCTTGAAATATGATAGTAATGGAAAAATACATTACAAACTGTCCTTCAAAGATGACTTCAAAGTACTACCGGCGTGTGATGATAGCAAAGAAAAGGTTGATGAAGGATCCAGAAAATCCAAAAGGAAAGCCCAAGATCCAAATAAATCCTTGACCAGTTACCAGGACAAAGTTCGAGAATTCCTTGAAGCTAACTTTCAACCACTCTACAATGACAGACTGAAAATAACAGCGGCTAAATATCAACATTTACAAGAACTAAAACCGAGTATTGCAAAAGACTATCACTCATTTTATGATAATTTACCAATGTAACAAACTTTGTAATTTTTGTGTATAAAAGAAATGTAATACACGTTTTCAATGCAAGTTGTGCTGTTCTTATTTTATTTCTCCTATGTAGATAATATTCTCTGTAATATAGTAGGGTGAAATGGTAGTTAAAATTAATAGAATATTAGGTTTAAAACCACTTAACTCCCTAATTGAAAGTTCGCAAACCACGTATCTGTTAAAGTAAAACCACGTAACTCCGTAACTATATCTGGAAAAACTACTAACTCCAATAATTAATTATATTAGGTATATTAATATAAAGAAAAGTTCCCACTGATATTATAATTATATTTATATTGGTGTTTTTAAAAATACAAGGTCAGTAAAGTCTACTTTTTCAAAGTTATTTAGTTTTTTGTTGCTCCTGTAAAAACAGGATAATGTGAGTTACGTGGTTTGTTAATTAGGCCAACGATATACATACATACGATTATAACCATACATATACTGTGTTATTTTAGTTGCTGAAAATCAAATACCACAACCTCATGTGTTAGAGCGGTTTGGTTATTGTTATAAATAAATAGTACAGCACATTTTATTTATTTATATGATTCAATGCAAGTTTAATTAACGTGTAATACTAACATATTTCAACATTTGTTGATAACGGAAAACGAGAGAGAGAGAGAGAGAGAGAGAGAGAGAGAGAGAGAGAGAGAGAGAGAGAGAGAGAGAGAGAGAGAGAGAGAGAGAGAGAGAGAGAGAGAGAGAGAGAGAGAGAGAGAGAGAGAGAGAGAGAGAGAGAGAGAGAGAGATTTTATTATTCGCCCAATTAAAGCAGATATTCTTTATTATATAAATAAACTAGATACAAAAATTAATAAATAATATATTATAACTTATCGATCTTATATCAAATAAAATACAAAAGTAATTGTTCATGTAATTATTTATGGTCATAATTTATAAGAAAAAGTAAACTTAAAAACATATTTAATTTCACCAATGTCCAAGAAAACTTAAACAGTTAACTAATAACTATAATCTTTTTTCATCTGTAGAAAAACAAATATTATTTTTACACAGAAAATTCATTGTTACATCAATTACAATGGACTTTAAAACAACTATAATTTTTTTGCAGCCAATAATTGGAATTAAATATCAGATTGTAAGTGCTTGTTATCAATCATTACCAAACATCAACAAATTATAACATGTAATGTTTTACGTTTTGTTTTGAACCTGTTGTAATTACGTAATTTGTAACTCTGATTTTTATTTGAAAACTTCTTTTAGCTACAGAAACACTCATAACCTTAAAATATAAAATAAACACATTTCATATATATGAGTATTTGTAAACAGTAAGAAGTGTGTTATGATAGGGTTCGTCGTTGGTCAAACATATTTATAATGATGTATTCCTCAGTTTATCTCTTTGATTATTTGAATGTCTTTCTAATGCTTTTGTTAACATTGAATAATGAACAATGAACAAAGTTCCTTTTACTCAAATGTGTAAAATTGATGCGAGTTCAACCGGAAGTTCAATGAAATTATTAGATTTCGCAGTAATTCGATAACGGGTAGGGAAAAACAGGGTGAAGCTGAAAGTGATTGCAAGGCATTACTTTCCTGCTTTTAATGAGAACGGCACAAAAGCAGTAATTCTGTACTATAACATTTACCTCTTGCATGTTATATATATATATATATATATATATATATATATATATATATATATATAAACCTTTACTTTACTTTTATTCTTTTACATACTTATTTAGGATTTAATTATAATTTATTTTGGTACTGAAATTATTTGGTCAATACACAATACTTTAAATTTTAAAACTCAATTTATTTTAGCCCAGAACAAACAAGGAACAATTAGTTGTACGTAAGGATAGTTACACATTTAGCAACCTAATTTTTAGCAACTTATTCTAAAATGTATTAGACATTCATACAACTTTCATTCCTTATTTCTAACAATCTAATATTTAAACAAACACAAATTTCAATACGGGCAAATATATTTATTCTACTGATTTTTCTCAATTACTTTTATACCCTCCAAAAAAAAAACAATTTCAAATTTATCAATATCTCCAACTTACTCCTCTCGGCTAGCTCTTGATATACAAAACAAATGAAATGATTAAATTTACTGACTCTTGGTTCAATTTAATTTCCAATAGTAACAAAACTTAAATCTACAATCTCGGTGGGAATCCTTTGGAAGCACAAGCAAAATGAAATTTAAATAGTAATAAAAAGATATTATTAGAAAACATATGGTACTTATCGTACCTTGTCTTGGTCTCTCTTTCGACGAAAACACACTTTCACAAAACCCCAACTCGCACTTTCCCCTTTATTTAACCGTAAAAAAAAACACTTTCGTTGCTCACACTTGCTCCTTGATGATGGATCCTGGCGATGACGAGATAATCTCCTTCTTCCAGGGTGACGATGAACAACTTTTTCTTCACGTTGAAGAAGACGAATCAAACTCTTATCTGCTGAAGTCGAATATCAATCTTTTTACTTTGCTGAAGGCTACTAATTTAATCTCTCGCTGAAGCTAATACTCAATACTTTTTGAAGGCTAGAAGTTATACTTTACTAAATTTTATTAAAAAGCTGACACTATGTTGGTGACTCGGAGACAACCAGTCTCTAGAGTCGCACCTTACTCCCTCGCTGCTAGTAAAAGACTCCTTATTTACTTTCAAAAAAATAGGATTTCGTCCTTCCTATTGGTTGTTTTTGAATTTGTCGTTATTTTTGAAAGTTTCGGTTTCTCCTAGTCTGTTGAACACTTCTAAAAAGAGAAATCGTAGCGTTGCTTTCCCTTTTCAACCCTAATAATTTTACCATTCGTTCTGGACATCTGCAGCGAGTGTGCCTCCACTCCTTTCTTAACAATCCTTTGTAAACTTTTTTTTTCTAACTCTAATTTAATTTTAAACGTAAAGATTTATTTCTTATTCCTAATTTTTTTTATTTAATTTGTTTTTCTGATATCAATTTAATCATGTTATCTGGTTTGATTGAGGTGATATCGTTACAGTACTGTCGTTATAATGTTTTATATTTTAGATTTTCGATCCTAATTAGCACAGTTATGGTTCCAAATGTTAGTTTGAAGTATTCTATTAGCTTACACTAATGCGACATCAGTTGATTTTATAGCTGGCAAATGGGTTCAGTATTAATAACCCACAAGTATAAGACACTTAACATTGGATTCTCGCAGTAGTCCTTCTTGGATTTTTTTGTTCAATGTAGGCCGTATATTTCTTTAAAATATAGTTCTCTGCTCCATAAAATTTTCATTAAATTAAAAGTACTGGCTAAGAGAATGCTGAATGTGACGATATAAACTACTCTTCTTGTATTTATAAAAGATCTCTTTGGAATGAATAGAGATTTAAATCACTGGTTGTTCGTGATGTTAGCTGCAACTGTATTATAAGCTTGATGGGGGTTTTTACTTAGAAATGAATTCCCCTTTAAAATTCATATATTATATCTATCATATATATAAACATATAATGATTTCAGAGTTTCCTTAATAGGTGATATATTTTTACGTTATTGTTATGGATTTATTAATTTTTTTTATTTATTTAATTTCAGTTGATAGCTTACAAAGAAAAACAAACAATTACATTTTATATTTATAGACTACTTCTATAGAAAAAAAACAAATGCATATAAACAATAGAAAATTAAATTGAACACATATATAATAATTAAAATAATAATAATAATATAATAGTTCTTTATATTTAGTTTACAAATTCAAAAAAAAGAAAATACCTCTACGTCTTTCTACCAAATGAAACCCTCAAAGGCTATGCCTGTGTTGAGGTACACCTCTTTAATATACACATCTACATATTTTCTTCCTGAGGTTGGCAGAGTCGAAAGCACGATAAACTAATTTGATACCAATTAAATCAACTGCGGATATTGATTTCTTCATTAATTAACGTAACACATTATTGTGAGTATGCTGACTTATTTCAGTGGAATATATTAATCTCTTATTGTAATACATTACAATGTCATTATCTTTTACATAATTTAAATATATACCTACTAACGATATTTCATAAGTTTCCTTATCATTAGTTATTCTATTATAAATACTAACAAATAATTATCAATTTCTGTAATATAATTTAAAACATTTTCCTTAATTTCTAACTAAATGTACTTGCACTCTTTGGAGGGACCCAAGTTTATTATTTCAATGTC
This sequence comes from Aphrophora alni, assembly GCA_963513935.1. Lineage (NCBI taxonomy): Eukaryota > Metazoa > Arthropoda > Insecta > Hemiptera > Aphrophoridae > Aphrophora > Aphrophora alni. The sequence goes on along the minus strand of OY740768.1, from coordinate 134,421,495 downwards.
ACATGTCAAGTCTGATGCACAATCTGGGTAGACGAGCATATATCGTCTTTATGGATTCTGTTATCACATTTTCCCTTTAAGCCCAACATTGTTTCCTTATGAACTAATACATATTTTACATCAGGAATTATAGTCATATAAACGGATTTATATAGGGTTAGACATAGGGTATATTTTGTATAATACATAATCTATAGATTCCACAATTGGTAAATGAATGAAATAAATTATTTATTTGGAATTAATATGACAATTTATTACTAACAAGCTCCGTTTAGTGTAGTTAATCTGTGCAATGTGATGAGGCTGGAACACTATATAAAGGGTTTGAATTAGATTTTTTATTTTTTTTTTAGGTCTTTTTATGATAGACAAATGAATTTGGTCCTTAGTGTTATAGTGTCGAATCTTAATTTTCGCAGTTTTTCTATCTTGATTAATTGATGTAATTAATTTCTTCTTTATTGTACTTTTTTTATCTTACTCTGCTTTTATACTCTTTTAAAGTTTACTACGGATGGGATTTCTGGAAGTGGTTCCCTATTTACGTTTCTCTTCCTTTGAATATCATCCTTAATTTTACAATTCATTTCTTTTATCTGGTCATGAAATGTCTTCGTTTATGTGAATCCATATAAACGTTAAGAATTTTGCTTTCTATGTCTATGTCGAAAATAGTATTAACATTCATATGACAGCATAGCACTTATAGTTTCATTTTTAAATTCTGGTATTGGTTATTGAAAAGTATAATGTGTTCAATAAGGTTGAACGAGCACTCTCACATAATCCATTAGATTCTGGGTGTTGACTGCTTACATAATGAATATTTTTATTATGCAAATTTATTAGCTCTTTAATAGAGGTTATAAACTCTGTACCGGTATCTAAACTGATGACCTCTGGAATTCCATAACTAGTAAAGTGACGATTAGGCGGTCACTTATCTGTTGGTTGTTGAGTTGCAATTCTTTACATCTGCAGGTGTCGCGAAAATGAATCGATGACCATTAAGAACTTGCCTTTATCAAAGGTGACTGTGTCAATAGATATCATTTCGATCAGTCTAGATGTTGTAGGCGTGACTGATAATTCCGTTTTCAACGGAACCCTTTCATATTTAGTTTTCAAACATACATCACAATTATTGATGAACACTTGTACGCTACTTCAAATATTAGGCCAATAGGTTTCTGTGATACCTCTAAAACTTGTTTTACTTATATGATAATTACTAATAATTAATTGAACTTCTTCATGTTTGAATACATCTCATAATTTTACATGATTCTTAACTAAAAAGAATTGTGTATTTCTAAAATTTCTTGGTACACAAACTGCAAATATCTCGTAAAAATCATTTATAAAACACAAATTTTACGTAATATTATGCACTAAGCATTCCTTAACAAAATTAATCACATCCTGATTGAAATTATTGTCTGAAATATCTACTAACAATCTCATCTTTGTTAATCCAAATAATTGTTTAATTATTACTGTTTTAACTTGATATTTTTTAACAAATGAAAGTATAATTTGGTTTCTTACGAAAGTTACTGGTTCCTCAGAGATTCGAATTTCTACCTGTGTATTACCTTCATAGTTCGAGTGGACCATCTGGTCTGTTTCTTCATTTTCATTTTCATTAACTATGATTGATTCATTACAATTAATTATCAGAAACTGCAATGAGTCTTCTTTGTCACCTAATTCTGGAAAAAAAATCTGCATTGACTGTTTAATTGTTTTAATCAAATCTTCGTCCATTTTCTCTTGGTCATTTGGTGCTCTATTCTCGGTGATATTTAATTGGATTCTTAACACTACATCCTTGTTGTGATTAAGTTTACCGCATTTGTGCTTTATTTCGTAGTCGAATTCTTCCAGCTTCAATCGTCATCTCAGCCATTTATAATTTGTTCTTTTACTGAGAACAAATATTGTAGAGGTTTATGATCCGTATATATGAAAATTTTCTTTCATAAAGATAAGTTCTATAATAACGTATTGACTAAACAATGGCAAGTAAAGCTTTTTCAATCTCCGATAGACTATTCTCACCTTTGTTTATTGTTCTACTTTATGATTTTGTCTTAATATGGCTCCAATAGCATAATTACTTGCATCCGTATGAATTCTTTCTCAAAGTCAGGATATTGTAATATCAGTTAATTGCTTAACGCTATCTTACACTGCTCAAAACAATTAACTTAATCTTGATTGTCCGTGTCTATTTTAGAACCAAGCAATTAGTAAATGGTTTCGTTATTCTGGAAAATGTTTAATGAATTTCTATAAACACCCACAATATCCTCTAATTTGTTTAACTGTTTTTGTATGGGATAATTTTCAATAACTTTAATTTTGTCCGGATTTAGTTTTATTCCTTCTGGTATTACAATATGTCCTCCTAAATAGGCTACTTCTTTTCTTGGAAACTCCGTTTCATGTAATAGTAGGCTACCTTGAAATTTGCTTTCCGTAATCTTTCAAATACTTCTTTAAGCCTATTTATATTTTCTTGCAAACTCATCTAATAAATTATAATGCCATCTTAATATACTAGGCATATTTATTTTTTTTTAGTCCTCTTAAAATATTATTCATCACTCGTTGAAACGTTGCTGGCGAATTCTTTTGCCCATCGACGTCCGTAAAAATTCAAAATGTTCTGTTTGTATCAAAAAGCTGTTTCTTCTATACTATCTCAAGTCCATCTCCACCTGGTGAAATCCAGTGGCTAGATCCAATGTTGTAAAATATTAAGATCTTCATAATTTATCAGAATGTCGGTGATATTCTGCAAAGGAAATTCGACCGTCCATAGTAATAAATTCATAATTTGTTCCTACTAGATAACATCAACAAATTATTGAAGGACCCCACGCAAACATATAGTAAGTTAGTAAACAAAACTTTGAGAGAATCCATTACATTGTTATCTAATAAGGAAATATTTCACTCAAAAGTCATCAACTCACATGCTCCCAAATGTTAAAGGCCTACCAAAAATATATAAAACTGATTTAACTCACAGACCGCTAGTAAACTTCACTTCTGCTCCGAGTTATAACACCTCACAATTACTTGATACATTAATAAGGATACATTCCTGCTTTTAAAATAACCACAGTTTACAGAGCAACTTAGGAGGAACTTAAGACAATAAAAATAGAACCTTCCTACATATTGGCTTCATATGACAGAGAATCTATACGCAAATGTACCCGTTATTCAAACTATCGACTTATTGGAGACTAATATCAAGGAATTTTCTGTCCTTCCTGCTTCCGCCAGCTTAATACAAAAAAAAACCTAAACCTATGTGTTCAATATATGTTGTGTTTAGTATAATAGCAAAGAAGTAAAACGTTTTACAAATTGTTAATACGAAAATTATTTTGAATACCATTTAAAACTAAAGTACGTTTAAGTTTTGAGCAATTAAATTGATACAATAATGAAAAAAAAATTCCAGAAAATATTTCCAAATGCGATTCAATTTTATGTCATTACTCTACGTTATTCAAAAAGCAGCCCACGAAGGAAAACTTTTAATCCATTTTACGCTACATCCATCAGTCTCTTTTGAGTGAACAGCATGTGGCTAATGGAAGTTCGACCCCAAGCATGTGACATAGGTCTACTGGTACATTTAAAATAAAGTTCGTATTCCGATAATATCAACAGATTAATTTACATTTCGTATTTTCAAATAAATCCTCACGAAAATAAACATATTTAATGATTTTATCTTGTCAAACAATTAACATATCAAAATTACTGATTGCAAAAGAAAACTTGTTTTCAAAACTATGAGCTTTGTAATTTCAGGTGCTTTGTTTTTAAAAGTTCGATTAAATGTTGGTGAAAAATTAATTCATTCCTAACCCTTTAAATTAAACTTTGGTTGTTGTTTTAGGTGCATGACAAAACCACTGAAAACGAAGGTAAACGATAAATGCATGTAACATATAAAAACAATTATATTTCATTGATTTATTAAAATTGATTGTATTTATGTCCCTTTAAATAATTCATTTATTTAAGGAAATTATTAAAACATTTTCCTTGTTAAATACATTTAAGAGTTTACACTTCTGATAATCATCTAATACAAGTTATTATACGTAATTACGTAATCAATTGATGTATACAAATAAATATTTAGGAAGTGGCTTTATTTAAAAATTGCGGAATGACAATTGTAACATACTCAATATCAAGAAAGTGTTTGAATCTCTAATATTAGATACAGTGGGTTTTATTTATGTGGTTGTTTCTGTTTCTTATTGGGATTTTATTCTGGGAACGTAAATATTGTTAGAATCCGAAGTACTACGCCGACAAATAAAGGGAAAACATAGGTTGTTTATTAAAATTTGTAATCAAATGAATTGTAAATACATGAAATACAACAAAACACAATAAAGAATTTAAATATCCTAAATTTAATTTAATGTTTATATTTATCTGTTTTTCCTCCCTTTTTATTTGCAATAAAAATAAACAATAATATTTGTATTATAAATATTTTTATTTCTAATAACTATAAATTTCATATATTAAATGTTACATACATATTACATAAATTATTCATGAAAAAATATTAAATTAACTATATGTCAGGAAAATTGAGGTATAACTGTTTTAAACAGGTACTTGTCAACAATTTTTATTGTCCAACTCATTCTTAGTTACAAGTGATTCAACTAAATAAGCTCTGTATTTGATAAAATGACATTACTCGTGTTTTTGAGAAGGTATTCTGTTTATATTTCTTAGATTGACATAAACTTTTATCTCCATTTATGAGCATTTTTTTTTCCATTTTAGATGCTTTTCTCTAACTCACTACCGTCGTTGTTTGTCATCAAATCTTGTCAGCATATCTTAATTCAGTTTTCGTCGTTTTATTGAGATAATAATTTGCTCACTGACAAAAGTCAGGTGACAATACTCGTTTGTTACGTTTAATATATTACTAATATTGCGATTATTTGATACTATTCCATATATTTCGACAGATTTTAATATATCACTACTTACTCGGTATATTTTGATGAATTCAAATATACTTTGTTATACTATAGATATATTTTTATACAATTCGTTTCAAAAGAAAAAAAAAGAAAAATGTTTTGATCTTTGTAAAAATCAACTTAGGTTTACCTGAATAGTTGTCTTCTATTTTAGTGACGGTCAAATATGAAAGGCGGCAATCTTGTATTCAGATAACTATGCATATAATCACTGTGTATACCTCGATTTTTACCATGAATTGAGCAACACATCTTATCTTTGCGATAATATTGGCTTCAGTGCAAACGTTGGATTAAAGCTTCAGCAAGGAAATTGATTTATATTATAAACGTTGTTTGATTCATAATAAAAACCCTGGGTGTTCTATTTGCAGTTTGGAAGAAAATTAAGTTATTATCTGTGATGAATTTATGTAATGTTGAAAAATTTTAAATTACATATTCATGTCAGGTATACTATATTGTCAAATAGTAAGAAATAAATGTCAGTATGTAGGTAAGGAAGAAACAATACTATAAACTATTCATTAAAAAAAACAGCGAATCAGAAAAAAGGACTCTATAAAAAATTGTGTCAAAAAACGACACTTAAAAATGCAGTGTAAAGCACGTTAATTTATTTTTTTTTCCTAGTTTATAACAAGTCTCTCAAAAAGACAAAGAAGACACAATGCAAATACATTTAAAACAATCTTATGTTAAAGTCAAATCAGATATATAAAATAATAACAATTCCCACTAAAATATATATTAATAGATATAATTAAAAACAAAAAAAAATTAACCACTCTATAGTTTATGCGATTGATGTAAATACACCGACGGGTATAAGTTCTCTTGAAGTATATTGATAGAAAACTTATCCAATTACAAACTTTTTGTTGCAGTATAACTTTTTATTAAACGCCCTTGTCTGGGAAAATGAAGTCACCAAATGTATTTGGATAATTATTAAATTATTTACATGTACGTTGGGCACAAAGCATATTACCCTAATTAATTTAATCACATTTTAATTGAACTTCAAAACCGTTGAATTTATTTATTTAATAGAGATATTCCGAAGAAATAGTATAATATAAGTGTTGATGTGTTTCATGTGAATTACATTTAATTATCAATATCCTCAACTGATAACTATAGAATTTAAATAAAGATAATATTTTACGGTTTTACAAGTTTTTTTGTGTTTTTTTTATACGAGACAAAACTAACAGCAAAATAGACTTCAATGACAGTTAGAAAAAAATTAACATAAAAATGACAAATGTCATGTTGGTGAATGGTTTTATTCTCATCCTAACTATGATTATTTTCTATCCAATGAATATTGTCAATCTATTTACTTTTGCTTTTCTGGATAAATTGCGTGACGTAATAGTGTCACTTGCTTATCATTCTATAACTGTATTATTTTTATGGATGTTATTCATGTGTCAATGTTATTGATGCTGATTATCTAAATTTGTTTAACGAAGTCACACCCATTTATTGTTCATCTATGGATAACTGTCATTATGGTTAGTTATAACACTCAGGCCAATGACAAAACATCTTCTAATTAATTGTATTACACTGGTTACTTTTAGTCACTCTTATATATATTATAGTTTATTGGTTTAGGTGTAATGAAATGTTACCCTGATTATTTTACATAATTGAATAGAAATTCAAAAACTATTTTTGGCGTAATTCTGGTCATCATTGTAAATCAATTAATAATGACGCAGTGGCTATTGTTGTCACAATGCTGATTGTTCTACTTAGGTAGATTCGTCAAAGTTCAATCTCGTCAATTAGGTAATTTATATGTCTGTTTAATCGTTTCACTTTGGACATTGGTGTTATTTTATATTACTGTGTACCTCTGATTATGTATACGAAATTGTTAAAGTTGTAAACGTGATACTAATTTAATAGCGTCACAATAGTTATATTGAGGAAAGTTTAAATATGTCACAAATATTAATAGTAATAGCAAGATTATTGGTGATCTCTGGTGAATCACAAAACTCGTGTCCACTGTTTGTCTAATTTTGCTGTTAAATGATTTCTCGCTAGTTAACTGGGTCCCTCGTGTTGCTGTCACTAGGATTAGGGCTGTCATAATATAAAATGTGGTGATACTGGAAACTTTATTAGCTATTGTTTTTGTGTACACAAAATAATATAATCCTAATGTAAGATGAATGAATAGTTTTAACCAGTTTTAAACAAAACACATAATTTTGGAGGAATGGCCTTAAAACATATAAAGTTAAAGTAAATAAAATGGTTGATAGTGTTCAAAATTCATATAATCTCTTACGCGCGGGTGTGCGTGTGTGTGTATATATAAATATATATTTGAGTATCTTGTGGGGACATTTTCACGTATATAGTACATTTATAAAGTAAAGGGTGTCATAGAAGTTTAACTAAACAGAGTGCGCTAGTGTAATGTTTAAAGTCGTAATTTCGAAAACCTGCACTTTCCAGATCTACACCCACATATTATTACATTCAACACTCATTACTTATTAATGACTCATTAGAGAGGACATATTATAGATATGTATTGTCGTCCCCTTTACGCCACTCGAAGGACGAGTTATTTTGTGGAAAGGGTCAACGACCTTGATACATTTTTTTCCATGTGTGACAGATCCTGTTTTGCCATCAAGTATCTCTTTTTTAAACTCAGATTTCATACTTACTGTCATTCTCAATTCCTCAGTTGTGGGTAGATAATTGTTTATATTATTTTAATATATATATATATATATATATATATATATATATATATATATTAAAAGTTACACAAAAAATTATTTGGAATCATCAACCGATTTCCCACTTCAAATTTTACCTGTTAAATGGAAGTGATTAATCGTTTGTTTTTTTTGTTTTACTATATTGAAATGTGTTGTTTATTAGTGGTAAATTTGACCTACAAGAAAATTATCTCAAGTTAAGATTTGGTTACGTAATATTTGTACGTACGACAACTTCATTGAAGGAGTTTTGTTTTAAGTTTAAGTCAAAACGTGTTGAACACTTTTGAGGTAATCGCTTATAATGAGGGGGGAGAAGTTTTGATGTTGTTGGGGATTACACAATTATGGTTATGCAAATAATTATCTAAATTGTGGTTAGGTAAGCGTATTAGCCGGTTATCATATTAGCCATTATTCCAATTAGCACTCCAAGTCATTGATACGCAAAACCAGGTGTACAATGACTTTTAACAATTAAACCTATTGATTCACTAACCTAGTACTACTTATGTATTACCCATTGCGTAAGGGTAAACGTGGTCTGCTTCAAAGATTGCGTAACCCTTGTCGGTCGTAACTATGTCTGTTATACATACAGTACTTAATAATCCATATTCCTCTTGATATTTAGAAAAGAGTTAGTTTTTCTTTAATCAGTTGCCGGTGAATATAATCCTACCGTTGGATTACACTGCCTTAGACACACTGCCTGCAATGACCGTCCCCCTTGCCTGTGGCAAATGAATCACGGCCGGCATAACCTAACGCGACAATTCGAATTGGGGCTTTAAAACGCCATACATTTTGCGTGATCGGGTTTTATTGTTTTTAAACTACTTACTTACTTACATTAGTGTTTTATGTTAACTACTTGAAAAAACTATATGTAATTAATTTTTATTTTTATTTCGATGTTTATTTATTAAATACTGGACTGAAACAAATACCCGACCGAAAACGACAAAAGTTACTCATATTTAAAACATTCTATTTGTAAATTTCTTCGATTGAAATACTCTGTATTCAATCATTTAGAACCAAGGCAGGCTGACTTTATAAGATTTTGAATATTATAAATCGGACAAACTAGCTGCAGGCATGAGCGATATTGGATTTTGTGACAAAGACACTGTCACTCTCTTTATTGATTGAATCGTTCAACATCAAAATGTTCAAAATTGGTTCAACCGTTTAAAGTTACAAATAAAACAACTTTGGATAAGAACCACTTGGTTCCATAGGACTGGTATTACTGTATTACAACGTCAATATTTTGTAAACTTGAAATTAGCTTCGTAAAATGAACATGTAAATTTTAAATATCGGTTAATAAACCAAAATTATTGGCTATTAATGTGACCATTATTTGTAAACGTGAAATGAATGTAAAACATGGTAAATTACTTTAATAGCAATGGGTTGATAAATAGAAATATTCAAATTATGAATGATATTTTGATTTTTCAGAAGCGGGTACTACTCTAACGTCAAATATGTCATTAAATTAAAAGAATGAGTTATAAAATATATACGAAAACCATTTTGGTTTAAAATAGCCTAATGATCTAAAAAGTTAATATTGTAAAAGTTATTTTGATATTTAAGATGCGGGTATTTTTCCAACACAAATATGTTAGTAAATTGGAAACACGAGTCATAAAATAAACACGAAGTACTATTTCGTAAGAAATATACAATCAGAAAATATTAAAAGTTTAAACTGTTGTTTTTGTTTTTTAGTGGAGCGAATATTATAAGTATCAAATATGAAACCAGCCTTATGCAATACACATAAGAAATGAATTATAACCGAGAATCACAAATGTTGTAGACGCAATTTTGATTTATAGAGTGGGTGTAATGGGGCTTAGAAATTTAGTGAGTTGACCAAGGTAATGTGCAACTGGCAGATAATCCAGGTTACAAGAGATAGATTTATTGTGACGAAACTCGATACGCTGAACTAACTAAAAAATCATCTAGCTGACTCTATAATGGTCTATAGAGTCAACGATTTATGTATATTTTATTTTTTATTCTATGAGGCTGGTATTATTCTAATTCCAAATAAGTTAGTAAATAATGTAAACAAAATCATTTTAATAAAAACGTTGAGCCGCGGACAAGTTGAAAACCTTCTGTTTTTAATTGTGAGTATTATTGAAGATGAATATACATACTATAGCTAATTAATTTAAGACAACACGTCTCTTAAAATGCAACATATTGGAAACCACTTTTAACTAAATAAGTCTGAACATACAAGAAGTTATTTGTAAGCCATTTGGGGGGGGGGGTATATCATATTCAAGATAAAATATGTTGGTAAATTTTAAGTTATGTCAAAATATGAAGGGCATGTACCAATGCTATAAGTGGAACGCTGGTCATGACAAGAGAAGAAACAAGTAAAATCAATCAGCCTAGTTGAAAACTACAGTGAGAGAATGGATGTAGTCGACAAAATGGATTGGTGTATAAATAAATATAGAATTGGTGTACGAGAGAAAAAGTAATGTTTTCTTCTCTTCACCATGCCACTGGTCAACGCAAATATTCTTTATTCCTAAGAGAATTCCTACAAAATAAATAAAGTATTTGGCTGATTGCTGTGTGCCATTACATTGGACGAACTATTATTGGGAAAGAAAGTGTGCGATTTGTTAAACGATTTTCAATAAACAATGTAGTAAATGTAAATAAAGTAACCTCTATATCGAGTGTTTCATTACAAACAATCATATATATATATATATATATATATATATATATATATATATATATATATATATATATATATATATATATATTGTTTTGATGTTTTAATTCCAGTTACTAATTTGAGAAATTTTGTAAAACATTTCGGTGTTTTAAATTCATAGCTATCAGACCAAGTGTACACCAATATATTGGTGTGATTATTGTTCTCTATATCCTTCTTTCAATATGTATATTAGATGAAGGAAATTGTTGGTAGTGAATTATGTCAAAACACAGTAAAATTTACTATATTCTTTAAGATGATACAATTAGAATTCATTCCGCAGAATAATTGTCTTCTCTTTGGTTAGATACCACTATTTCCTTTACGGTTTCACTTAATATAGGAAACATTATATCCTATTGTAGTTTTTTTCCAACCATGATGCGATTTCAAAATCCAGGGCTAGGCTTTATTTCAATTTCCTTCACTTATATGTCGATAATTAACGAGAGGTTATTTGCCTTTAAACAACCGCAACAACGATAGGTAGTAAATAGGAAGGAGTAGATAAAAATAACTTGTAACTTCTCACTGCAAAAATGTTTTTATTTCCTCTACATTTTTAGGTGTAACAGAGAACCGTAAATGAAATGATTAAATTGAGTTAGAAATTTCTTTAAAGAAGGGTTTTATTATCTTTGAGATTACAATAAAATAATTGATGCATTGTCAAAAGTTATATATTGAATGCAGTTGATTTAATATGTGCTGACCACAATTTCTGCTAATTATACGACCATAAATGGAATATTCAAACCATAAATGGATTTGTATTTATAAGAGAGAGCAGATGTTCACAAATGTGGGTTTGTATGCTAAGCACGTTGTGGTAACTTCGTATGTATAAAGTTGTGTTTAAGTCAAAGACAAGTTGACTAAAACTTGGGTCTACAAATGTTAGAGTTTCAGCTTTGACTGTTACGAATATATTTGCTGTAGCCTTCTATAACTGTTGTTTTGTTTAAAGCTTTAACACATACTCTTTGAAAAGTCATCAACTAGCAACGTAGTTAATGTCGTTAAAGTAATGTTGACTTATTAATAACTCAGTAAATTATTTGTAAAATAAAGTCTCATTATTAAGCTGGATATAAGTTTAATATTTCGTTAATAACTTTACATGAAGTGTATAATGTATTATACCGTTCAAAACACAACAACTACAATTTACAAAATTCCGAATTATTCCAACAAATCATTTTTTGTTCTTTTACTAATATTTTTTTACAATACATAAATCATAAATAAAATTGTAAATTGCTTGTTTAATTTACTAAAAATGGACTACACATGAGTGTGTAGTAAACAAATGAAAATATTAACGAGTTTCATTTATTTTGCAATAAGTAGAGATAAAAATTAGGACGTAAAAGTTAGTAATTTCGTCATAAATGTTTTCCAGAATAAAAAAAAATTAGGACGTAAAATTTAGTAATTTCGTCAAAAATGTTTTCCAGAATATAAAAATTAGGACGTAAAAGTTAGTAATTTCGTCATAAAAGGTTTCCAGAATATAAAACTAAATATAATATGTGAATCTTATTTAGGAATAGGAAAATATATTTATAAAATTATAGAATTTGATGCAGTTATGCATAAGTTCTCCATTATTAGGCATATATATTAAGAGCCACAAAGGGAAAAAATGGGAATTGACAGAGATATTATATTATTATCCCAACTAATACAACATACAGTATACTATGTTATTTACCAAGATAAGTGTAACCTAAATGCAATTTCTTGGTATGGGAAAAGGCCTAACTACCAAGAGTAAGTTTGCAGCACTCTCTGTTTTAACGGAACGTGTATCTTAGTACCAACAGTGCGTTTTACAGAGCGCTCAGTTTTAACGGAACGTGCATCTTACTTGTTTAACGGAACTTGTATTTTACTAGGAACAGTGAGACTAGTGAGCTATCTATATTTTAACGGAACTTATAAGTTACTATCGACAGTGAGTGATGTAACCCGTTCTGTTATAATGAAACCTTTTACGTCCGGTAAACGTGTTATTAGTCCATGATTGGTACCTATTTACTTGTCCTAAACACAGGATACTGTAACAGCAACGTTATTTGAATATAAAATATTAGACATTTGAATCCTACAATATTAGTAATATGTAACTATATCCAAACATATTTAATGTGACTTCTGTTTTAGCTTAGAAAGTTATGTTTATTTACAACGCTTTCAGCCTGATAACAACTGTTATTTATTACAGCATATATATACTTTATACATCTTAACTTTTTGAATTAAATTATATCTTGTAAATGGAAAGAGGAGCTTGTTTTATTATCAGAAAACGGAGTAAAAATTTAGTTGCACTTCAATAATTGAATTTGAGGTAGAAATTGTGAATTTAGTTTTTTTTGTGCGTTTAGAATATTGATTATTATTTACCTGAGTTTGTCTTTACAATATAGTAATGTGGTTTCTAATAGCATACATACTATGACAATGTATAATTAAGGAGACAATTACTTTTGTACTTTAATTGATAAGTAATATATTATTTAATATTTATTACCTGGTTTATTAAATATATAAAAGTAGATCTGCTTTATAGGTTCAATAATAAATTTCATCAGTTCCATATATATATATATATATATATATATATATATATATATATATATATATATATATATATATATATATATATATATATATATATATATATATATATTACTCTTATGTAATAGTATATATGTAAATTTGTTCGTTCGTTTGAAAAAATGAGAGTAATCATATTGATTGAAAAATATGCACAAATATACAAATTCTTCATTTCAATTTGACACTGTTTTGAACTAGGTGACTAACGATAACAATCTCAAATTAAAACACAAATAATACTTCTTTTCATAAAAAGTAATTTTGTTAACAAACTCCTCTAAAACATGTAAACAACACAAATATTCAGCGCACGCAGGCACGCACAAATTAGGTAATGAACTATTTACTTTACAAAATAAATGATTAAATTTCGATTCAGTTTGATAATTATTAAATTAGGACGATGCAAATCACTATTGGAATTTTATTACCCAAAAAACACGAAAGTAATATACCGTAGTAAGAAATTATCATCTATACCAAAATTGAAAGGTTTAGTGTAAAGGACGTGGCTATGTTTACTTAAACATTATACAATGTGTATGGTAAGTTGGTACACATCGATACATTTAACCACAGTTTTTTGACTGATAGTCACGTTTTATGTCATTAGGTCACTGAAAGTGTGATTTGTAGTGAGCACTCGTTATTCGTCGTTTCATCTGTATGTAAACTTTATAACGGTACAAGAATAGAGATAGTAACGTAAAATTTGGCTTAGGGGTAAAATATAACATGTAGTATATTGAAACATACAGAATCCATTGAAATACATAAAAATCAAATGAAGTTGAAATAACCGCCATTTTATTAAGTTTTTGTTCTTATCTCCGGCGTTATTCCTCTTATCCACTTATAACTTTCTTAAGTAGAAATAAACATGAAGATTTACATTCTGTATGTAATGATACAAACTTTAAAGCTCTACGATTGCAAATAGTGCATTTATGATAAAAAAAAAATTAATTTCCTCAAGACAAAATTTTCACTCGCATAATCTTAAGAATATTTACTAGTTGAGGATTCTATAGCTTTGAAGACAGCTAGGGGCGGGTAAATTGTAGGAGCAAAATGAATGTTGATCTACTAATAAAATAAAACATGGCGTAAAACTTTTGGTATTACATTTACAGAATCTGTTTGTACGATTAATGACGAAGGAGACCATCGATTTTTTTTTTTACTAGAGTAATTAGTAGATTAAATAAAAGGAAAATATATTTTATTTGAGTCTTCAATGGTGTTTTTAATATATTCAATCAACTTAACTTAAATTTTTTTATAAAAAACTATTGTTATTACACTGATGATACATTAAAATATATTAAACCGTAAATTAGAATATGTATTATTCTTTTATTGTAATCGCATACAGTTTAAAGTATTAACATTTCTATGAATTCCATACTATTAGCCACACATAACTTGCAATAACCTCATTTTATATTTTCAAAAAGCAGTAATGGTAATTCGAGGACATGTTGCATGTTTGGCCTCGTCAAATGCCTCACATTCCGTCTTGTAATATAGTTGACAGTCATGAGAAAATACAAGCTACATTCGTTGTTACTAATGGCTGGGAATGTTCAACAACAGTGGATATCGCTTTCATGCTTATAATTGGCAAATATACAGAATTCTTCGCTTTCTTTGGTGTTACAACGATTTAAACAAATAGTGTGAAACATTGTGAGCATTTCACATTATACGTGTATAGTCAGTATTTTTTGTTTGATATAATGAATGTATAAAATCATGTTTTATGCTATTAAATATTTATAATATATTGTGTTAACTACACGTGATTTAAAATAAGTTTTTTTTATATCTATTAATTTATATATTTATGTTCGAAACAAGTTATTAGGAATTAATATGTAACAGTTTAAACTCTTTAGGAAATTATCCGGGGTTTTCAATTTTAAGTAAATAATGCAATTAAATCAAGAGTGTTAATATCTAAATCTTCCGAATCAGAAGATTCAAAATGGCTAACACTTATGACTGAAAATTTGAATAAATATAAAAATTATTTATTCAGAACTAGAAATTGGAATATTTTAATATATAGTATATATATATATATATATATATATATATATATATATATATATATATATATATGTAAATTAAATAAACGTCAAAGTTGCAAATTATTCGTAAAAAGAAACGAGAATTGCCTTAAAGTTTCAGAAAAAAACTCATAAATATTTAGTTTTATTGAAATTCATAATTCATCGAAATAGGAATTTTAAATTTCGACACTGTCTCTCTTTAAAGGACATTTTTCATTACACTAAAAGCATCGCAGTACAAAAATATACATAATATTTAATGTATTACTTTTTAGTTAAAACGATGCTGGATTATATTTTCAATTTATAAACATCCCCTTTTAAGTTAATAAAGTATAACATAACGTAATATTTATTCAACTCATGACTTCTTAATATTTATGGCCAAACAAAGTAGCTCAACTTGAACATATTGTGTTAAGTTTTACATGTATTTTACTTAGTGATTGTTTAAACCTATTTTTTTCAATAATTTACGTTTTCGTTAACAGATCTATAGCTTATGCAGTCAACGTGATATATCAACTAGATTAAGACATGATGACAGAAATGAATAAATTGTATTCAGGTCTCTGAAATTAACTTATAAATTGATTGGTTGGTAAAATTAGTTCTTTTATTTAAATTTTAATTTGATTATCAATTAAGGAGTGGCGCAGCAGCGTAATTTTGTATGTATTTGTCTGTGTGTGTGTCTGGGGGGTGTGATGCACACGCCTATCTTCTCTTATTGAATGTTAGTGGTTTTCTTCGATTTGAAAAAAAAAAAAATTGAAGAATAATTGTGTTATTTAATAATTATTGCAATTTTATTACTCACATAAGGTTTTAATTTTTTTTCTTCATTTTTTTGTGAAATATAATGACAACCTGAACTAACCCACCTTAAGGGCTTGATCAACACGTTGGTTTCTACAGCTATTTTTTGCATATAGTGATAATTAATATATTAAAAAACAAAATAGGAAAACTTGGGGCAAATTTTAGTAACATTATTTGAGTTTATTTCTGAACTAAATTAACTTATTTTTAATAATTTTCTATAATATATGGTGTTTTGGCAAAAATCAAGAAAGAGTACGTGCCATGTTAAACGTATAAAGGAAAAAATTGATTATTTTTGTATGAGGTCATATTCAAACAATTTTGCAAGGGTAGAAATTGCAATCTAACAATTTCTAAAACCATCATTTCAACCGTTGTTAAATAGCATTTTATGTCTTCCTGTTTTCTTGAAATATTCATAAAATTTATTGTTTTTGACATGTCTTGTAAAACAAAAAATAAAAATTGGGCTATTGTACAACAATACCAATAAACTGCTTGATTTACATTGTTTTTTTTTGTTGTTTTTTCCATACATATTATTTACACCCATAATTCAATGCTTTAGATAGATATTCCAGTACATTCAAAAGTCTGACAATGCCACAGAAACGTACGAAATGTTTGTTTCCTAGTAATTAATTAGAATATACAAACAGAACACATTAATTTAATAATCATTCTAAGAGTCGAAATTTGTTTTGTTTTATTTCAAGAAATTAGTGATTTTATATAGTTATGGTAGGAATTGAAAGAAATTTATTAAATATATAACGTTTTGTCGTTATCGTTATAGAAACTTATACGAATGTTTCAGGTTTACCTTGACTTATAATAAAATTTTGAAACCTAATAACGATGGGAATGAAGATAAATGATGTAGGGTTCGGTATATAAAAAAAATGACGATTTTGGAGGGATAACAACTAAAACTTGTTTCGTACTATTTAAACTTTTATTATATCAAATTGAAAAGCATTTTATCAATTATATAAAGTGGTACTTTAAATTTCCATTATTCCTCATACCTTCGCTGAACCTCATTAAAAAAATTGACATTGCTCGTTTAATCATCGCTAGCCGAACTGCTGCAATTTGTCGCCTAATGGGTTCATTGAGTTCTGGTATTGACTGCGGTCGACCATTGTAGACTTATGTTTGAAATATCCCCAGAGAAAAAAATAAAGAATGGTCACATCAGGTGAACGGGTTGGCCAGGTAATGTCCCCAAATCTGGAAGTCAAACTCCAGGAAAGGTGACTCCAATTTTGAAACCGTATACTATATTGTAACATATTGACTAAGAAGTTGTTTTTGAAAATTCGTTCGTGGGTTATTGACAGCCTTATAACGGTAATTTTGTTTATCCCCACATGCTGATCAGATGGATGTGTCTCATCGCTTGGTGGACATTTTCGAGGATAAACTTGCATGCTGCTTTGCGAAACACACAATTTGCATTAAATTGTTCCACTAACATCATCTTATTCGGATGGAATTTATGCTCGGCATGAAGTATTAGTATTACACTTTGATTAGAAATGGCTAGCGCAGTAGCATGCCTCGCTGTTAAACGTCGCGTCGTGGAGACCGCATAACTGCCATCCTTACAGCTTCAATGTTGTTAAGCGTTCTCACAGTCCGATATCTACCTGTTGGTTTCATTTGACGATATATTCTTAAAATTCTTCACACACAACAGTATCGCATCCCTGCTCGGAACTGTTGCGTGTCGATATAAATAAAAATGTCTGCGAAATAAACTCT
This sequence comes from Aphrophora alni, assembly GCA_963513935.1. Lineage (NCBI taxonomy): Eukaryota > Metazoa > Arthropoda > Insecta > Hemiptera > Aphrophoridae > Aphrophora > Aphrophora alni. The sequence continues at coordinate 134,403,638 of OY740768.1, read as the reverse complement.
GCGTAACAACAACGTAAACATTATTTTCATAAATTGACTTCAATAACAAAAGCTCTGTGTTTAACCGACCAATTCATACAGGTTACTGAAATGACATGAATAGCCCTGTCGTTCAATAACATTTCCTTCCTTTCATTACATAACAATTAGTACAAAATCGTCAGGTTTATATGCCAGCCCGTTACCAAAGCCTGTGTATGTCAAACATGATGAGATATGAGAGAAAGACGGAGAAAGAGAGAGAGACAGAGAAAGAGAGAGCGAAAGAGAGAGAGAGAGAGAGAGAGAGAGAGAGAGAGAGAGAGAGAGAGAGAGAGAGAGAGAGAGAGAGAGAGAGAGAGAGAGAGAGAGAGAGAGAGAGAGAGAGAGAGAGAGAGAGAGAGAGAGAGAGAGAGAGAGAGAGAGAGAACTATCACAGCTACCTTTCCGGGCATACTCACTCGTCCTGTAAAGTACTTCTGGGGATGTTGTCCCTTGTGGGGATATCCCCACAAGGGCAAGCGGCCTAAATCAAGTTTATATGTAATATACATATACTTTTAAGCATATTAGATCGAAAAAAAAAAAAAATTTTAATATCCCCTAAAATAGCTTTTGGGACGACAGCTTTAGTTTTGAAGAGAGGCCACCAGGGCTGCGCTGAACGCAATACTCTCTCCTATAGAAGAGATTCGGGCTTTTGCCCTAGAGGTGACTTATGGGGCTCTTGAGTATGATTGGTCCATTCAAATTCGAGAGAAAAGAGCAAGTTGGTTAATGCCTTTGTGAGGATACCAAAATATTTGTATGGAAGACTGCAACGAACGTCACTATGCCTTTGGGGACATTGTTGCCAGATGGAACAGATCCAGTGTTGCCGTCAATTGCACCTTTCATAAACTTAGAGTTCAGTCCGTTTGTCCATTTCAATTTCTTAGAGGTGGTTGTATACTTGTTGCTTCTTTGCGTTATTTGAATGTGTGCAATATATATTATAAATTACATAAGTTATTCGACATTCTAAATAATTACTCCATTTAAAGAGTTCTACCTTTTATATGAAATGGAAAAACTATTTATCTGTTTACGTCGAAAAGTGTTTGTATATCAGATATAAATTTGTCAGATTTTTAAATAATATATATCACTAGTTTTAAAGAACAAAATTATCTTTATTACATATTTTGTTACATCATTTATGTATGAATTAATCAATTACGAATGGTTACGTAGTAATTTATCTAGGAGACCAATTTATATTGGAAACTTTGGTTACAAACTGAAATGAAATAAAAGATGTATTAAAAATCCATAATATGGAATAGTTTTGGGTTTTTGGAATAGTAATATATTACTGTTCATATTCTTCCTAGAAACAATGTACAGTTTTATTAAAAATAATAATTGTTTTAGAGTAAATTCAACAATCAATACATTTTACTTAGTACAACTTATTATAAAATTGCATTAGTTTTAATTCAACCCATCCTACTTTTACTCCTTATTTCTAAACATCCAATGAAAATGAAAATGTATTTCATTTATATTTTTAAATGATATATGAAATGTTTTTTATTCCCAGTTATTCTTGACAAGTGGTAATAGAATGTACAAATTCTCTGATTCAAAAAATGTGATGTATTTTAACTTTATACAATTAAATATTATACAGTTCAATTGGCAATGACAATAGAGGGTTGAGATGTTATTTCAAGGTTTAGAATGAAAAATTTTATAAATATGTTACACAATTATAACATATATCATGTTTATATAATTATGTTTATTTATACAAATAAATATAGTCTATAGTTCAATAGTATAGTGGATTCTTTTTATTGTTTGTTTTTAGTTATTATGGGGTTGTTATGCAACAAGGCATGGTTAATCATGTATAACTTGTGTTAACAACTGTTGATGGAATTTTAATTGTGAATTCAAAAATGTTTTGATATTTCAAATCCGTTCAGTGGTTTTCGAGATACAAATGATTTAATAAAGTCGTGTCATCGCATTTCAATAAAATGCAAACGCTAATGTACGCGGGTTTTTAAATTGTGTATATTTTGGGAACCGTTGAATGGATGTTAACTATCTAAAGAAATTTAAATTCACAATTAAATTGTCTATAAATTGGTGTATCAGAATATTACTACAGCGATTAATAAACCAACAAAAATAGCAGTATTGTCCATACTTTTCTATCAGAAATACAGCATACAATTAACAGCTGATCAAGTACTTATAAGCGCGTAACGTACTCAACAAAAATTGATATATATTTTTAACCGTTTAATGGATTTTTGTTTTGAAAAAATATTTGAATTCACAATAAAATTATCTATAAAATCATTATGAGTAGGCTACTTGTTGTTAGGTTAATTTGTATTAAAAACCACGATAAATTGTATTTAATTCGTTTTAAGTATACATTGGCGTAAATTAATTCAAATAGCTAAACTATAATTGTCCATACATAAAAACATAAAACTGACAATTTATAGTAAATTTTATGAGGAATCCGAATCCGTTTTAAAAAATAACTTCCGATAATTAGTTTTCGATATATAAGCGTTTTTGTACTATCGCCTGCCCAATTTTTATACTCTCTGTACGAAAATCAAAACCGAGTACGCGGGTTTACTAAATTGTGTTTATTTCTAGAACCGTGGAACGGATGTTAATTACCTAAAGAAAATTGAATTCACAATTAAATTTTCTATAAATTGGTATATCAGAATATTACCAAAGAGATTAATAAACGTGAGTAATAAACCAATAAACATAGCAGTATTTAGAAATCGTTTATAATTTTGAGCGATTACTATTAACGTTCATAAATCAAAAAACATTTTATATATCATTTTCAAATTTTTGTAGGTTTTTTATAATATAGTCATATAGAATATTTCCTGAAAATGTTAACAAAATATATAAATAAAAAGACTAGGCCTATACAAGTTATAATTTGACGCTATTTTCAACCAAACCGATAGATGTAAACTGTTGTAAATTGTTTAATTATAATTATACTATTAGCATAGATCTGATAGTTTATAGAAAATTTAATTGTGAATTCAAAATTTTTTTGATATTTCAAATCCGTTCGGTAGTTTTCGAGATACAAATGATTTAATAAAGGCGTGTCATTGCATTTCAATAAAATTCAAACGCTAATGTACACGGGTTTACTAAATTGTGTTTATTTCGAGAACCGTAGAATGGATGTTAATTATCTAAAGAAAATTGAATTCACAATTAAATTTTCTATAAATTGGTATATCATATTACTACAGCGATTAATAAACGTATGTAATAAACCAATAATAATAGCAATATTTAGAAATCGGTTACTATTTTGCTATAAACGTTCATAAATCAAAAAAATATGTATATATCATTTTCAAATTGTTGTATGATTTTTTATATAGTCATAAAGAACATTTCCTGAAAATTTTAATAAAATCTTTATTTAATATAATCTTTATAACGAAAATTCGTTATCAAACTTCTTAAGAGTTTGAAAAAAATAATAAGTAGCGGTCCTATGATATGTACAAAACGCCGACCGCAATACAGACCGGTGTCGTATACAGCTAAAAAAAACTGTTTTTTCAGAGCTCGTTGATTCGACAGAAAAACTGTTGCGAGATTCGTCTGTCTATGGAAGTAAGGAAGGACAAAATTCTGCTGGAAGGACAAATCTAAAACAAACATCTCTGGTCGGAAATTAATCAAAATAGGCCAAAAATAGTCTTCAGATAGTATGTAGACGATACTATAGTACTTTTCTATGGCAACAATAGATAATTAAAAACTCTGATTAACTTCGTAAACACAATGCATCCAAAACTCCAATTCACGGTTGAAGTGAAACAAATAACAATTTAAACTTTTTAGACCTATCAATTTCAAAAATAAACAATAGTGTTAAGTTCAACATCTATAGAAAACCTACCACAACAAACCAGACTATACACGCTTCTTCCCATCATCCATGTCATATAAAAATGGCAGCTTACAATAATTTCGTTAACAGGCTAGCCTCAGTACCTCTAGACAAGAAGAAGTATGAACAGGAAGTAAACATAATTAAACCCATCGCAGTATACAATTGGTACAAGAGCTCAGATATCGACCAACTCATCAGGTAACATACAAATAAGAAACCCATTATTAAAAAGAAAAAGCAAACTTACGTCTCCACAGAATATGGATCAGCATTGAGTCATACTCCAAAACGTAGACTGGCTAAAGAGAGCGTAACCGTTGCTTTCAATACCTCAAACAAACTATACTATTTTTTAAATAACCCAAAAAAAGACATACATAATGACAAACACGATAAGACTGCCACATACAATATCACTTGTTATAGGCCTACAGTAATGAATGTCCGAATTTTTATATAGGACAGACTGCCCGCTCTTTCAACAAAAGTTTTAAGGAACACTTCCCTAAGAGGACTTCATATGCAAACTCTGCTTTTGGTGAACATCTTATCAACAAAAACGATAAATACACAGATATCTAACCTAACATGGAGATATTGCAACAAAAGTTTGGTGTCAATTCCCAAACACGGTTACGGCTTGCCAACGTCAAAGCAAGTGCCAATTCACTCAAATATCAGCCACAAAAATATTCCCGAATTAAATATACCAACAAATAAAATAAAACGTCAATTATTGAATATATTTGGTCACATTTTCTAAAAATTAAATTAAATTCTTGGTATCTTTTAAAATTTTTAAAGTTATTACTAGAAACATGTAGTTATAATCACTGATCATACCTGAACAAAGGCTACATAATGAAACAATGGTAGGCCTATCAGTCGTGAAATTAAATTCAAGTTCGGGATGTTGGGGTATTCGGTAACGTAGGCTACTCAACATTATTTATATATATTTTTAACCGTTTGATGGATTTTTGTTTTGAAAAAATATTTGAATTCACAATAAAATTTTCTATAAAATCTTTATTAGTAGGCTACTAGTTGTTAGGTTAACTTGTATTAAAAACCATGATGAATTGTATATTTTAAATATGCATTGGCGTAAATTAATTCAAAAAGTTAAACTATAATTGTCCGTACATATAAACATAAAATTTATAATTTATAGTATTTTTTATGAGGAATCCAAATCCGTTTTAAAAAATAAGCGTTTTTGTACTATCGCGTACCCAATTTGTATACTCTCTGTACGAAAATCAAAACAGAATACGTTGGTTTACTAAATTGTGTTTATTTCGAGAACCGTTAAACGGATGTTAATTATCTAAAAAAAAATTGAATTCACAATTCTATACATTTTATATAATTTGGTATATCAGAATATAACTACAGCGATTAATAAACGTATGTAGCCTAATAAACCAATAAAAATAGCAGTATTTAGAAATCGTTTACATTTTTGCTATACACGTTCATAAATCAAAACATTGTGTATATATCATTTTCAAATTTTTGTATGATTTTTATATAGTCATATAGAACATTTCCTGAAAATTTTAACAAAATCTATAAATAAATAGACTAGGCCTATACAAGTTATAATTTGACACTATTTTCAACCAGACCGATAGCGGTAAATGGTTGTAAATTGTTTAATTATTATTAGTCTAGATATGATAGTTATAGAAGTCTAGCTTTGATAGTTTATAGAAAATTTAATTGTGAATTCAAAAATGTTTTGATATTTCAAATCCGTTGGGTGGTTTTCGAGATGCAAATGATTTAAAAAAGGCGTATCGTCGCATTTCAATAAAGTTCACAAAAAGTTTAGGTTACTTTATTTATTTGAAAATTTATTTATATATTTTATGAAATTTATTTCAATGTTGTTTTGAAGAAATTTGTTTTTTCGTTGTAAAGTAATTAAATTTTATTGTATCATGATGAAATTTTCACAACATGTACGTATATATTTTGTTGTCATAATTATTAAATTTTATTTAATTTTGTTAATTAGTTAAGAGAAATTGTTTTTTTTGTTGTAAATCAATAAAATTTTACTATATCTTGATGATTTTTTCACAAAATGTGTATAAATATATTAGTAAGAAGTGTGGTAAATTTTGTTTAAATCTCTCAATTCGTTTAAAAAATATATATCGAAATAGACGATGATTTGTATATATATATATATATATATATATATATATATATATATATATATATATATATATATATATATATAAATCCCACTATCATTATGGCATCATTTCATATCCATACAATATGGCAGCCCCTTAAAAGAATAGAGTATATTTCTTTTTAGAAATGTATAGTGGCTTTGCAAGGTGATATCAATTACTTTATACATTTTGATATCTCAAAAAATTTAAAATACAATTTTTTTTTTCAATCACTAAATTAACATCATTGTTGCAGCTTTTGACGTTTCTAACATTACGAAGGCCACTGTATATATTTTACATTGCGATACCATTATGGCAACTAAGGTGTATATTTTAACCACCGAAATATCACAAAGAGAACCGGCACTGTTGCCAGTTTGACATCCTGTTGGCCTTCTGTTTTACCCCAAGTCGCTTAAGCAGTTTTGAAATGCACGTAGACATTTGTTGTGTGTTATCGTCGTTTGGTAGTATTTCACTTATAAAATATAGTATTTTATAAGTGTTTATAGTATATCAATCGGCCTACCTGCTGCTATTGGTTCTTCTATGAATCACCAACTAGCCCTTGTGCTACAAAATCAATTTTTTCTAGATTTTAACTTTACCTAACTTTTACTCTAATTACTAAACTCTAAATATTATTTTTCGCAAAATGGGTCCAAACACGGTACAATTGTGACAACTCTAACCGGGTTTTGAGTTTAAAAACTAGAAAATACTTAAAACGTGTCCTTTATCACGTGTTTTATATTGTAATAATCAGAAGTCTAATGTAATAGTTATCTGATCAATACAATGGAAAATGTTATTGTAAAGTAACATTTAAAACGAATTTGTAATTATTTGTATTTTCTTTTACTTTAGTATACGTTCACTGTTAGCCTATATTGATTCTGATTTAGATTCTTTGTTTTTTTTTTTGCATACCGGTACGTTTGAAAACACTGCTAGAATTACTGTAATTATTATGTATGTTATTGTGATCGTGCTAATTCAAATAAAATGTCTATAACCATTTTTAAGTAGTCAAATTTATGATTTTGTAACCTACTGACCATAAAACCACATAGAGTTGTCACAATATTGTACCGTGTTTGGACTCATTGTGCTAGAAATAATATTTAGAGTTCAGTAATTAGAGTAAAATTTTAGTAAAGTTAAAATCTAGAAAAAATTGATCGACGTTAAATTTAAAATAACGATTCCCATAGTACGATTCTTGCCGACAATGTTATCGCTAGTAACAGCATTGTCAAGGTATTTTACAAGAATGAAGAACAAAAAGGTTCAGTACATATACAACAATAGCTGGGTATTTCACTTGTAACCTAAATGAGAAAAGGAGAGTAGGGGAGGAGATACAATGACTTATCGTGGTTAATGGTTTTAAGAGTGGAGAATTAATTGTTCAATTTAAAACTAACAAATTTTTATTCTTAACGAATCTATTAATTTCTAAATTTTCCAGAAGGTTTAATTTTATAGATTTATTAGCTGTGTGTAAGGTATCAAAATTTATATTAGCATGAAATTCCGAAACATTATGTGTTATTAAGCGTGATTAGCAAAACTATAGTCCTCATGTCCTAACCTCAATCTTCTATCTTACTCACTTAATCTAGTTTTAAAATTTCTACCCGTTTGCCCTACATATGTAACGTTACAAATTTTACAAAATAATTGATAGACCCAACATTTACTCATTTTTTGGTATTTTATCTTTACTATTATTAACAATTTACCCAAATTATTATCTACATAAAATGCTGGTTTTCAACTTTTCTTCTTTTCCAATAGTTTGTTTAATTTATAACTAATTTGACCAACATAACCTACCTTCCGCGCCATTTTGTGGAATGCTGTAACTACCTTGACAATGCTGTAACTAGCGAAACCATGGTCGGCAAGTTTCAATAAAATATTGTGGTTTATATTTAAAAAAAAAATAATGTTTCAATTTATTTAAAATGTACCTACGGTCTTTAGCATAAATAGTATAAAGTTTGACTATTGTTTTATATATTTTTTGATCCTGTATTTGTTAATTCATACCTTTAATTATTTCAAAACATATATTATTTAAATATTTCTAATCATAGAACTTCCAAGGTATAGCATGTCTTACAAGTAACCGCATATTCTCTATAGTTTTATAAAAATACTAGTAAAATGTATAACAAACATATAACACGATAAAACAAAAAATGATAAACTATTTGTTTGTAACTTTTATAGTTTATAGTTTTATAGTCTATAGGTGACACAGTTTTCGACATATTTGTATCAAAATGTCAGGGTATGTTCTGACATTCATTATGAATCAAATGATTTTCGTTCTGTTCTGATAGCTCAGACCGGTCGACCGTGAATTATGTGCATTCAGAAGCGCTAAAAAAAAATTTTCTTTTAGTTCATGATTACGCGTTTCTAAAACCGGTTCTGGTGTTTATAACTCAAGAACGGCACAACAGATTTCGAAGAATAATAAAATATTCTATTAAAAATGATTATTAGAATAAATAATTGTAAACGTTTTAAACTGATATTGGACGTAATAAAAGACCCGTGTCAAATATAGAGCGATTTTGTCTATACTTTTGGTCAGAGCTTTTTTTGGAAGAGAAATCAATTTTAACGTTATCAAATTGATACTTCATAGGATTGTTACAAATGATAATACGAACATTATTTGAAAGTTTTTAATCGATCGTAATAAATTATTACCGGTTAAATAATAAAAAGTTGTGATCATAAAAAAAAAAAAAAAATCCCTAAAACAAAATCCATTTACTTAGAGTTAACAATTACGAGTATTCTAAAACCGATACTGATGTTTATAACTCAAGAACGATTAAACGGATTTTGATAAATTAAAAAAAAAATTTCAATATGATTAGTGAATAAATAGTAAAAAAAATTATTATGGCGTTTGTGTTAAAACAAATAAAATGACGGCCATTCTGGAAAAATGGTGAAGATTAAAAATATGGTAACACCTTAATTTTAATTTACTTATAAATTCATGGAAGTTTACGAATTTAAAGTTTTTTGAGAAACTGATAGCTTCCGAGATCCCAATGTTTGGTCATCTTGAGTTGATCACCCTGTATAACGAAATTACGAATATTTAAAGTATAACAACTTGCACTCTACATGTTAGCATTGGAATTTAAAAGAAATCAACTGTTATAGAATCATTTTTCAAAAGCATTTTTTTTGGTTTTATGAAGACTAGAATCGTTTATTCATAATATATATAATATATTAACTATCAATATGAAGTCCTGCATTGTTGCCAGATCTACTGCTGCCACATTGGTATCTTAATGGGTAAACTATACAATATCTTAATATACACAAACTGACTGAAGCGCAGTCGGTGGCTAATGTGTAAACTTCTAGTGTATAGATTTTCTACATTATGCTATCATTATTGCAGCCGATGCATTATTTAATATTTGATTTTCATACATTATTTTTAAGAAATAAAACAAAATGGCGGTTGATAAAGTCATGTTACTATCTCTAGTTGAAATTAATGTTTTTATTTTGTTCATAATTGTTTCAGGTTTTAAGAAAAGCACTGGTTTTAAAGTGGCAGCCGTATACGGCTGCCCTAAGCACCCGGCTGCCACTTTCAATATAAAATTGCCCATGTACGGTTCTCATAGTGATATAGGGATGTAAATATATATATATATATATATATATATATATATATATATATATATATTTAAACGAATAAACAGATTTAAATAAATTTTAACACATCTATTAATTAATATTTGTACACATTTGGTGAAAATTTCATCAAGATACAATAAAATTTAATTACTTTACAACGAAAAAACTAATTTCTTCGCTACTTTTAACAACATTGAAGTAGATTTTAACAAGTAACCTAAACTTTTTGTGAAATAATGACAAATTTGTACATGGTTTTATTAAATTGTTACTAAAAATCCCCATAAGAAATACATAGTAAAATATATTTGTTGGTATATTTTTTTGGTTAATATACATTTAAGTTTGATTTGTCTCTCAGTGCAAAGCCGGATCGGGCCAGCTATATATACTATGTGGGCCATTCCGATCCCACAGAAACTAAAGACGCACGATGGGTATTTCGAGCAAAAAAAACTGCGAAAATTGATAACGCAAACCATCATGACGAGATGAACGCCACAGCATTTGAAGAGTGGTTCTCAGGAATTCTGCATTTACTTCCACCTGACAGCGTCATTGTTATGGATAATGCGTCATACCACAGTCAGACAGTCAATAAAATCCCAAAAATGAGTTGGAAGAAGATTCACATCCAAGAATGGCTCACAGACAACGGCGTGAATTTCAATCCGAAGAACGTGAAGGCAGAGCTCCTAGAACTCATCCCTATTCACTTGAAATTACAGGCCAAGGTTTATAAAATCGACAAAATGGCTGAGGAGTGTGGTCACACAGTGCTGCGGTTGCCCCCTTACCATTGTGACCTGAACCCCATCGAGCTGGTGTGGGCCACAGTGAAAAATGAAGTTGCGAAGAAGAATGCTGATTATTCTCTGAATACCGTAGAAGTTCTGTTACACAATGCATTGAACAATATTTCTTCGGAGGATTGGAGTAAGTGCGTCACTCACGTGAAGAAAGTTGAGGACATGATGTGGGAGGTGGATGCCATCAGCGATGATTTGCACGACAGGATCATAGTGTTGGATGCTGGGAACGACGACGACACAGAAGATGAAGACTCCCACAGTGACCAGATTGAAGTAAGTGATGATTCATCTGATGATTTGGCTATTCCTCTCTAAGGAAATACTGTATTATTGTTAGTTATACGTACGTGTACTTTATTTATAGTATAGGCATAGTACGAGTGTTTTATTTGTTTATATTAAGTGTGATTTCCTTTACCTTTATGGGCATTAATAGTAATTTTAATTAATTTAATAACAATTAATATAATTTAGTAAATAATGTTATTTTTTCTTCAATAATACAGTTTAATATTTGTGTAACTTTGTCTTGCCAAACATTTGAGGACTAATGTTATAACACAGTAAAGCAAGAGAATTATGTTATTTAGCTGATGATTTGGCTCTTCCTCTGTAAGGAAATGCTGTACAGTATTATTATTAGTTTTTAAGTTTAGGCATACGTACAATTTATTTTACTTGTTTATACTAAGCTTGATTCCTTTGCCTTCATGGGGAACAATATTAATTTTAATTAAATGATTTAATTTGGTTAATTATTTAATTATATTTATTTATTTTATTTTAGTGTTTATAAATTGTACATATTTTCTGAAATAAAAATGTTTCGTCTGATATACGGAAGTTTTATTAATACAGTAAACCATTTATAACTTCACTAATCACTCTGTGTTTGTCACAGATGACCGATTCCTTTGAAATTTGGTATCTAAATAATCAGAAAATTGCAATGTAACACGTGTTATCATTTGTTTTTCGGAATTTAAGGAAGGAGGAAAAGTTGCATATCGTTACTGGAGTCATTAGTTATGATTCACTGACCCCAGCCAGTGGCTACTTAACGCGGCCGAGTCGCACAATAGACACCAAGGGTAGGCGATTAGTGCGGTCGACTGGGTTTCCGCCTCAAGCTGACTTGAATTTTACTATAGTAAACTATATAATATTACTATGGCAGATAATTTTAGAAAAGTAAAAATCACTTCCGTCAGTAAGAAAAGTGTCAGTGGACTTTGGACCCATGAAAAGGACCATCTGTAAGTTGTCTAAACCATAAAGTTCTACTTGTTTACAATTATTTTACTTACAAACAACCCGCCGTGTAATAAATAACTTTCTCTGTAGACATATTTTTGAGTTCTAAGTCCAAGCTATTGTAATTTATTCAGGTAACACACACCCACTTGAACCTGTTTAAACCCCAGTCCTCGCTTCCGCCTTCAGTTAATTCAATATTGTGTCTCATTTATGCATAGATACCAAACACGACATAATTTGGTAAAAAAATCATACAATATAGGCGCAGCCTGTTTGTGTGCAGTAACAATCGAGTTGGTTTTTGGTAACGATATTAAATTAAATTTTGTCAAAAATGTATACATAACAATAGTCGTAGTACGCCTAATGTTTAAGTTTTTTCTTATTTCTTAAGTGTATTGACAAATCAAACCTAGCATCCCTTGTGCATTTACGACCTACCAGTAGCCGACCAAGCCCTTAGTCCCAACCTTTTGTTTGTTAATGGGGGGTAATAAACATGACAGAAATTGTGTGGTAAAGTTAACAGCACTTTGATTTTTTATACAAATTAATTGTATTTAGAGCTGTTAACGAATTATAAAGCCAGTTGTAGTTATTTTTTACGTTCCTAATAAGTAGGCCTATACTTAAAAGAGTTGATTTTATTATCAGTTTGTACGAATGTATTATTATTATTTTTGTTAACTTCTTTACTGTATTCCAATTAGACTAATAAAGTCAGAAGAGATAGTTACACGCAGTAAAAAAAAAACTTTAGTAACTAGGTTTGAACCTACGCAACTAAGTTGTAGGTCCATCTGTAACCTACCAGAATAGACGAATAGGGTTAATCGTAAGTTTCTTAATGCTGAACATTTGATTTTTTTTAACCTTTTGGTTAGTCATATCTTCAAAGAATTAAAAATGGCAGCAAAAATAAAAGTAAAGAACGACTTAACGTTTTTATGACCCATTTAAAAAAAAAGTTTACTATGTTTTTAATGGGAAACCATAAAAATATTACGCTACCGTTTTCGCGTCTCGAGATCTGATTCAAATTACAGTATTTGTATAGGAATTTCTGTTTTAATTCTAACTTATAATTATTTTTATTTCTATGTTATATTTTTCTGTGTAAAACTTGAGCAGTAGCCTACTAATAATAAAAGTTACAAGGTATTAATTCATAGACAAAATGTATTTTACCTCAGTTACATTTTGAGAAGAATATGTTTATTTAATTTGCATGTGTCCCGTTGAAAATATAACTTTTTTTGGTTGTAGTTTGAATAATATAATGTTCCTGGATGAGAGTGGGAAGTAACAAATCTAATTTAAATGTTCATACCGATAATTATAAAATGAAATAAATAAAATTGTATGTTCGAGTATCGCGGTGTCTTGATTCATAATTTTAAAATGCTCTAAAATGGTGGTGGTAAAACGAAACACAATAATTACAAAGAATTCACACAAACATTGTTAGTGAGTTTTTCAGGATTATTTCCATTTAACATTCCTTTGAAGCTTCCTTGTATCAACCAGGCGTTTTTGTTATACATTATTAGTTTTGTTTCCGAAGTAATAATTTAAAACTTGACTTATCAAAAAGTTTGTAAATTTGTTAGTATACTGTTATTTTCATTTACTACAATTTACTTTATAAATTACAATCTATTTAACAAATATGAAACATAATTTAATTTAATCAATCACTTAACGAATAACAACAAAAATATAAACATAATGACATGCAATAAAATGTAAACGTGGGACAAATAATACATCCCCGTAAATCACTCTCTCACATCCTCGCAAAGCTTCTCTCTAACAAAATAATCATATCCCCAGAAAAGCTTGTCTCTTACATGCCCACAAGTTTCTGTCTCTCGTAACCGTTACATCCCCACAAAACACATATTAAAAAAAAAATCAAAATCAAAATTTTCGAGAGATAACGTATTAGGAGTAATACTTATTTATTAAGCAATACATTTTTTTAAAATCAGACTTCTACCTTTTATATTTACCGAGATCCCACAAGGTATCTCCAGGACGTATATCCCCAGAAGGGTACATGCGATAGACAGAGAGAGAGAGAGAGAGAGAGAGAGAGAGAGAGAGAGAGAGAGAGAGAGAGAGAGAGAGAGAGAGAGAGAGAGAGAGAGAGAGAGAGAGAGAGAGAGAGAGAGAGCGGGAGAGAGCGGGATTGAGATAGGAAGAGTTGTTCTGCAAAGTTTTTTTTTCTTTTATACAATTTATACTCTTACATGGTAAATGCAATATAACATGATATTAATTTAAAATCCTATAAGAAATAATAATAATTTATTTATTAACTTATACCTTCATACCCCAAATGATGATATGTCCTTAAAAAATAATTAAGTATGTATAATCTCTATAAGTTGATCAAAATTTTATTTAAGAAGCTATATCATTGATGTTCAACAGATATTTGCTTTCCATCTAATTATTATTTACTAAATAATAATTTGGAATGCATGTTTGTGTAGTCTTAACGAAGAAATATAGATTTAATTTTAAAATATTTTTTGATTTTTCATGTACTTTAAACAATTTAGTTGAGGTTATTACTATTTTGTACCTCCTTCTCCACTCATATTTTAAACTCCCTCTTATACATAATCGATTTTAAGTAATTAATTTCAAATACAAATTGATTCATTTTCATTGTGCTTTACATGAAATGAAATAAATTTCAAAACAAACAAAACAAGAAATATATTCATAGATTCTCAATAGGAAATGACAAAACATAAATGTAAAAAGAAGTACATTAAAAAACTAACTACACTTTTTATCAGTGACATTCGTATATCTGTTGATGAAAGGCATATCTATAAGAGCATATATAATTATCGCAAATTGGTTTAAATTGACAAATCAAACAAGGCTTAAATGAGAAATAGTAATATACTCACATGTTGGTTGAATAGTCCATAATATGTTTTGAGCTCCATTAAAAAGTTCATTGAATCTCAAAATCTTGATGAATCAGGTATGTTTAGTGTTCAGCAATTTTAATTAAGTTATTATTTTAAAAACGTCGCAAAACGCATTTGGATTTTTAACCCATTCTGTTGTATGAATAATTTTTTAAAACCATATATTATATATGTAATTATATCTTCTCAGATATTTGTAAAACTGAAACATGTTACTCAGAAGTTTATAAAGTAATCTATTTTCATTTGAAACAAAACACTTATATTTTTGTTCATGTTTTATGAAGATCACGTAAATGTCCAAAATCAAAAATAACATTGCCCCACATTATTTAAAGATGTTATTAATAATGGTATGTTGTTCTTTTAGCGGACCTGACAATATGTGCAGTTTGTAGAAATAGCACCATTAGTTTGTTAAGTATTGCGGTTATACGTCCACATATTATAAACTGTTATTAGACACACTTATTTTAATTGAACTCACATTCCACATATATGTAGATTGACTAATAAAATTAATCAAATTAATAATTCTTAACTAGAAGAAATATGACCTTCATAATACCAATATACAAAGTTCTCACAATAAGTTAATTGAAGTTACACAACTGAAATCAATATTCATATATTTAATTTCAATGAATCTAAATATTTGTGATTACTTCTCCAGTGTCCATATTTACTTATGTAAACATCCTTTGTCATTCTTTTTGCATCAACACTTTTTTAAAACTACACCAATGACTAATTTTCTTATAATTGGTTCAAGAATATTTCGTTCAACCAAACCAATCATCTACATGCATAAAGTACAAGATGTCTACTGCCAAATTGTTCATCTTAGTTGGTTAACCCAAATTTTTACTTATATAACGAATCATACGAATCTCATAATCGGGCTAATATAACTATTTAGAGGTCAAATACGTAAACAATCACAATTTATTTACAAATTACAACTCTACAATATACAAACCTGTCCCTGTCAAACTCTTATCTTTCCAAGTCTACTTTCAAATATTGATCTTACAACATACGACCTTGAATGTTCTTTAGAAATTCGTATAGATGTTTCATCAATTAATGATAAATTTCTTCTACTTTCATAATAAAACTTTATCATTTTAAATTATAAATTATGTACACTAATTACGTTTGAAAATAAACACTTAAATCTGAAACTACTTCAATTTGGACGATAAATTTCCTTTTTTATTATTATGCATTTTTCGGACATTTGCCATCATTTGTGTGTTAAAAATCAATGTGTGTTAAACCTAAAAATGGCACGCAGGACACTAAAAACTGTATTTACAGTACAAATGTGAGTGTGATAGACAATATATTGGCGAGACAAAAATACCATTAGACAATAGAATAATAACAATGTGCGGTTAGGCCTAGTCGATAAATCGCAAATTTAGTTGGGAAGAGGCAAAAATCATACACCGTGAAAGTAACTTATACAAACGTAAAATAATTGAAGCCTCATATATAAAAATAACGGACAATCCTATCAGCCAATCAAGTATAGAAGTAAGGCCATTATGGCTCCAATTATAATAAAATTAACTAAAATTTGATTATAACACTCCTACAACTAAAAAACAAGCTGAAATTTTACCTGTTAAAACGCCAGAAGGGGTTGTAACCTGCTCTCGGGCTAGGAAGCTTAATACAACTAACAATACGCCACTCCCCTAATAGTTTGTCACGCCTTCTGGACCACGTCACTTGTTGCTGTATCTTTGAACAACAAGTATTTGACGTTAGTTGTGTGTTACCGTGATTGTGTTTTTTTGACTTCTCAGTTTTAGCTCTGGGATGCATGCTTAGGTAATAAGGTTGGTGGTATTCTTATTTTATTTTACTTCCTACATAGGCTTAGTTTCTAGTTTCATGTTTCTTTAGTTTTTAGTCACTTGATAACGGGAATTGATTATTATTCCCGAAACGTCGTGTTTTGATTTTTAACACTCAAATGATGGCAAATGTCCGAAAAATGCATAATAATAAAATTGAACTTCCATCATTAACAAATAATTTCAAACAGATAATAAATTTACTTACATAAATACTTTTGTATTCGTAATTTATGAACGGTATATTTTCATGGGCTGTTGTTTATAAATAAGATATGATACGATATAGGCCTATAACATACTCTTT
Organism: Aphrophora alni; assembly: GCA_963513935.1. Taxonomy (NCBI): domain Eukaryota; kingdom Metazoa; phylum Arthropoda; class Insecta; order Hemiptera; family Aphrophoridae; genus Aphrophora; species Aphrophora alni. Next base: position 134,386,636 of record OY740768.1, on the reverse strand, counting down.
TTTTTACAGAACACGTACAGAGGATATTTTGTTTAATTATATTATAAATATATTCCTATCTTCAAATTTGAATTTAATATAATCATCAACCAAGAGAAACTTAACATAAATAATAAGGAGTAATATTACATTTATAAAATAAGACCTAATCAAGTATAAAGTAATTTATTTAAAATTAGGAACTAATAAATTGTATTCGCTTTTTTTATTTTTATATTCTCTGAAACAATTACATTAATTTTAACTACCAAACCAATTTAAATGAAAAAGTGCAACTAGTATCTGATATTTTACAGCAATGTTCCGTGTTTTATATACTTTGAAGGTTTTAACAAAACGTGTCAAATTATCTCCAAGTATAACATTCAACTTTCAGCTTGTAACATAAGATTCTGTTTATAAGTTAAAGTCAAGAGTGATTAATCTCAGTTTGATATCTCTTCTAGAAGAAAGCCAATTACAGTTGTGTAATGATTCTAAAGTTTCTCTCAAACAAGCACGAACTAAACACTTCGGAAACTTCTAATTCTTCTTTTAACTTTTGTAAGTCAACACCGAAAAACTTTAGACATTTAATCAAAATTGCTTTTTAACCTAATGTAAAGGAACACTGTAAAACTGTTCATTTTTAAGGTTACTGAAACTCTGCATATTATTTGTTATAAGTTGTAAATGGTTTGTAAAAAATACAGTTGGATATTTTAAATTTTAAGCTAACACAAATTTGTAATAAAACTAATATTGGTTTACTTACAAATATCGGTAAAAATTATTACAAATTCATTGAAATTATTATTTACAAAGGAAAAGACGGGTTTGTTTGTTAATATAGGTCTTGAGAATTACTTTGGTCATTTAATTAAAACCATATGCGACCAGACGATTTGTACATTATTTTATTCTAAAATTACATTTTTCATTTTAATAGTAGCCTTCCTTTAACAAAATTTTATATTACGTGACTATATGTTTCATTCTCACAAGTAGTATCTTCATGTCAACTAGTTATACCCTACTTACAGAATATTAAAACACACAACATTCTTTAAATAAGTATAAATTACACACTTAGTACATTGACTGTATACGTTGCACAATATTAAATGCGATTGTTTACTGTTTAACATCATCTTGTTTGTATGACATATACTAGAAGAGTACGTAAAATTAATGTAATTCTAAAACAAAACAACTACAACCCTTTAACTATAATTTACAATGTATGAAGAAAAAGGAAGGGGATTTTTTTTTTTTTAATAAAAAATGTAATAAAATAAAAGTAGGTTTCGAAAAGACTTTACAATATTTTTATTTACATAAGTGCCTATTTTCAAAAGTACAATATAAAATGAAAATTACACAGTATTGTAACAATTTAACCAGCTATTGAAAGACACGTGTAAAAAGAATGCATGAAAATCGAAATATATATAAATTTATCTATTTGTTACCATGCAATAGTTTTCAAAAAAAAGGAAAAAAAATAATGAAAATAATTTAACAATTCAGTTGGTTAAAATAATTTACAAGTTCTTTGCAAACGAACCATTGTTTAATGATTATTAAATAAATTATGTGTAAATGATTAGACGCTATTGTGTTTTATTGTTCAAGATACAAAAAATAGAAATATTTTTTATAGAAAGATTGTATATTAAAAAATATGTAGAATATAATATATTGTATTTTTGTGTATATAAATTGTTTTAAACAACTAATTCCTCTGGGTTCAATTTGAAATAAAATTTTGGCTGTAGAATGAAAAGTTATTTATTTATATCGGGAACAGCTCAAACAAAAGATTTAAACTAATGTTTGAATTTTTTAATCGCTATAGAAAAAGTAAACCATTTTAAACAATCAAATGTGCTTTAATATTTTTATTACAAACTTTCTATAAACTTAATAATGTATTAATTAAATGAAATAATTCACTGGGTTATATTGTAAAACATCAGTATAATATGTGTAAACTGTCATAAATGTCAATTTGTTAAACAATCGAACACAAATCAATCTATTTTACCCAGTCCCTTCTCCCTAGCCAATCCAAATCCATTAATAGCTTGACCACACAGCAGAACATTTACCACAGGCAATTAATCTAATCGATTTCTAATAATAACTCTTCTCACATTCTTTCCACTATAACCACTGCGGACCTGCAATATCAACTCGTAAATATTTTATATTGCTATCATTACCGGAACTAAAGTCCTTTGATTACAAATGAGGCGTAAAACAACATTATTGGAAACTTGGCTCATTTGTAAAGCAGCGAAGGTAATATAAGGAATGTTTTTTTATTTTTTATCAAGACCAGTAGTCCCAATAGATTATTGTACAACCGTATATTCTACGATTTGCTTACTGTTTTAGTCAAGGTTCGATATAGATGGATTCAATTAACGTTTATTTATATTGTTTAAAATACACTGTTGTTAAATACATCATCATTTAAGAAATAGAAATTGTCATACACTTGTAGTTATTCATAAATATTCAGTTAGCTAAGATATCGAACAATGAATTATAATACAGCAATGTATATTATTATAATGTAATATTTGTATTTTTTTTTAAATATGATTACTTCGCAATTGAATTTAAATATTGTTAGAAATAGAAATATTTACTTATTAAAAACGAAGTTTGACATAAAATACAAACGTTAAGATTTACAAGAAGAAAAAAAAGTTTTATGGTTTAGACATTAATAAAAGGTGAAACTAAAAATTATTCAAAAAATTTATCATCCCCTTTAAAATAAAACTATGCCAATTATTACTTACCTTTACTCTTATTATTAGGAAATAAAGGGTAAGTTTCGTGAACTATTTCTAAATCTGTTTATTGATTGATTATGAAGCGTCTTCAGAAAACGTGATTTAAGACATTCTCTCCGTCATTATATTAGTCGTCTGTATGTAAGGATGATTGCTCCAACAAAAAAAAGGAACATAAAATTTGGTATTGAAAACTATAGTGTGCACATGTAAAGCTCTATTGAAATTCAGAATAACTTAATACGAAACTTCAAAAAAGCGGCAGTTGAAAACAGACTTTCATTTATATCTTGAGTGATATTCAACTTACTAAATTATCTACAAATTTGCAGATTTCTATTCTTTATGTAATTTACCAGCGTTACAACTTTATTGTCAAAAATGTAATTGGGAACTCTAACCTCTCAATGAAATATGATATTCATATATACGACATATAGGAGAACAGCAAGGGGAGACTACTTCACAATTGTACATCTTAGATACATCTTAGGGCCGAGATATTGACGGGAGTGGAGCGACCATTGGTCTAACAACACTATTTAACATTATCCGCAAGAGTAGAATTTTTAAGCTTAAAGAGTCTGATTTTATTACATTTCTCAATTGGGCTGGGTACGTACAATGACAGTGAGCATCAGCTTGCATTTTATTTATTTTAAAAGAAAGTTTACTTAAACGGTAAGGAGTTTATCTACATATTATTTATACAAAACTATTTTTATTATTTATTGTTTCTAAACTAAAGAGAGTAATATGTATTTTTTATTGTTTTAAATGGCAATTTTCCAACACATGCTCCTAATTTTTCATTTATGGAATTATTACATATCATGTACGAATGTTTACCATTGTATTACAAAAAAACAACAATGCTTGAACACTTAAGTTTTATCTAGTTAAAGTATGAATAATAAAGTTTTGCAAAAATAAAAATAACTAAACTTTTTAAAACAAAAATAATGTAAAACCTGATCCTAATTTATTACAAATGCGATTGTGATAATCTCACAATTACAGTTGTAACAAAATTATTTTCATGTTTTAATTACATTATTAATCATCTCACAAGTAAAGCGTTATATTTGTTTATAGTGGAAGAAATATATAGGATTTAAGTAACAATTAATTGAATGTATGCTCTTTCAGATGTGTAAACACTAAATCCTTTAGTAGCTTTGGGTATTATTATATAATACGAACGTTGCACATTATACCCTATAACTGTCTTTATTTGTGTGATTAGTAGTTTCCAACAACAATAATTCAACCTTTCTGAATAAAGTTTATTTTCAGAATTGATCATTCAGATACATTTTCTATAAAATAATATGACCAACAATCCCAGAATACTCAATTAAATTTATTCTAGGTAAACAGAAATAATTGATTTCTTTGTCTGTATATTTTAACGTATTAAACCAAAAATTATCCACAGAAAATATTTCTAAAAAGTGCTAGTAATACTGAAATTATAATTTGATTGTCAAACTGCATAGGTGAAACTTATTCCTCTGGAGGTTATAATTAATTAAAATATTCAAGAATTTTAAACATTGTGAAAATTGGGTCTCTCCTTCTTTTCAAATTAACTAAATTTTAGAAGTTTATTAGCTGAATCTGGTTGTAAAATTTTATTTTGTAAATCTGGAATGTAGTTTTTAATTTTATTTGCCGAATCTGTTTAGTACAGATTAACTGGTTTTTGTTCTACTTCAAGACTGGGTTTCATTTGCATGTTTTTAATTTAGTGTTTATGAATTGTGATATATTTTTATAGTAAAGAAACAAAAAGGTTAAGTGAAACTTTTTATATATTCCTAGTAAATTGGCAAATAATTTATAAAATTTTAAATCTTTGTATCAAAACTAAAAAAGGCTCTACATCCTCAACATTCGAATGGCGTACCTCAGAAGGAATTCGACAAAGTCAAGAGTAACCATTGTGTCTTCAGATCACCTGATTATCAGCTGTCTTGTTATCTATAATTGACATGTAAGATACACCTACAGAGCATTCGATTGGTAGTAAATTCTTTCTCTTAATTTGATGATTTATTTCTGCTTTTACTATTAAGTTGTTTGTTGTGAAGTGATTTTTAAATATTATTATAATAGGTTTGTTAAATTAAAGGAAGTGTATTTCTGTAAACGTTACAATTTGTTCAACATCCCGTGCAGTCACATAATGGATAAACATAGAGCTTGTATTATAATCTAAAAAAATAAAACAAATATATAATATATAATAATTTACATTTTCATTAACTTTTTACTAAATTGCTTACAAGAGTTACATAGTAAGAAATCAATTCACTAGCAATAACACTCTGATCACAATTCACTCTGGTCATTAACACTGTTTCCCTCTACTTAAATGTTATCAATCACACAAAAAAAAAAAATACCTTCTTGCCATTAAGTTTCTTTACTAGTTTCCATTCCTTTTTAGAATCACCAATTCACTCTTCAAGATTTTTACAACAATAATTTTTTTCATTTTCTTTAGGCTATCCTGCCTGTAATTTATGTTTTTACATCTTTCAAAATATTTTATAATGTTTAGCTTATCATAGTTGCTATGCTTGTGCACGGTCTCATGGTCATTCTTATTACTTTTATTCTCACACAAATATAGTTGAACTTCTATAATTTGCTACGATATTGTGGTTTTCAATAATGAAGGGACATCTCACTTAAATATTGGAAATTTATGAAAGTTAATTAAATCCAAATTTAATTGATGGAGGCCTCCTACACGTGGTCGGTTTTTATCACGTAGGTTCCAACCCTAATTGAATGATGATAAAGTATTTCTTGGTCAAGTCTTCCACGTTTATACTGGATTTTACTTTGCAACTACATGCACAATAATAATTTCATACAAAAATAGTTACCCAATATGAATATTATTATATAGTTAAAAATTATTTTACAATTAATCGAAAGTGATATTTAGAATAATAATTTTAAATTCAAATATATATATTTTCCTTATTTTAGAAGATCGATAAGTCTATACAAATTAAAAAAATCAAGAATTTATTTGCAAATATCTCTCTAATAATTTATTGCTCTTGGAAGGTTAAACAATAACATGTTAAATACTACAAATTTGTTTTACAAAAGTGAGTAATTTGATTAACTACAGATATATCTGTACCAATACAAAAAAAAACGTAACCATAAGTGAAACATATATAGATGTATGGGAAGAAAAACCATATTCAAGTTTCTATTAGTTTAAAATAATATTATAAATATAAAAAAGTTATTGGATTTACGTATAAAATTATGTTCCGTCAGTAGTAATAGCAAACGTAATAGTAAAAGTTGTAATAATTATTATAAAACACAATAATGTTCTGTCAGCTTCATGATAAGCCTCAGTTCAGCTGATACACGAGTCAAATGACGTGCCAACGTGACCGCCCCACCAATAAATAACTGGATCAATAACTGTGAGAATTAGCATGTTTCGTTATTCATCTGACTGTTAATTCTATTATTTAAAATAAAGTTTGAAATTTTTTTCTTATTGTAATTAAAAATTATTGTTATTTATACACATTAATTATAATATACACATTATGAAATTTGTCTAATATTAATTAATTTAATAACATTTTTTGAACACACCAAATATAAATATGTACTGTATATAAATAAAAGACAAAGTAAAGTAAATAGCATAGATAATGTTTTAGCTAACATTAAGTTCATTAAAATGTGTCTGTACCACAACAGAAAACTTGTGATATAATAGTTTGTAATAAATATAATATTACCGAAATCATTTTCTATACATTTTGTTTACTTTTTATTTTATCAATATAGATCAAAAACTATATATATATATATATATATATATATATATATATATAACCTGATGGGTTTTTCTTAAAAGCCCTTTATTGACCAATAAAGATAAGTGGGAGGCCATGAAATTTTGTGACTTACTTGGCCAGTTAAATAAATATAGGGATCGGGAAAATGATGTGTGCTGAAGTCTTCGTTCAGAAAACTTATTTAGTATAAAGTCGGCCACGTAACTTGTCATTAAACTACAATGATTTATTAAAATTACAGAAAAAATAAGTGGGATTTAGCAAAAGTTCCTTCTCCTTTAAAAAAGAAATATTTTTCTTCTATGCTTTAGCATATTAAATATATTTCAACAACTGATACTACCTTACATTTCTTTTGTATGTACTTTGTATACTCTGAACTGATGTTGTATTTCATGTTCATGAGATTATTATCTTCTGAAATCAAAGCACTAAGCATTTATATTTGTAACAAAGGAGACTATAGCATAGAATATAAATTCATTGTTTGGATCTAAAGAACCGTATTTTGAATGTGAACATTGAATTAAAGTTATAAAATATTAGAGTCTAAATGTTTCAAATACAATGTGTTAATCTTTTTACGGACGGTTAATTTATTACGAGAGAGAAGCTTCATTTACTTTCCTCTTTCCTATGACAACACTGTGCAGTTTTAGTGTTTTATTTCGCAACTACCTGAAGTTAGTTAGATGAGGTTATATTTCGGGATTTGCGTTCGAGGCTACTGCACTTAAATCATTGCTTATTTTACTCCTCTTAAAACAAAACACGACAGGGAATCGTTTGTCTTCAACGAGGCACACCAGTCAAATATCAAATGTTTTCGTCTCAAGTCAGGATAAATCACCACCTTTGGTTTACATGTTTCACAGTGACTTCCGCCTTAGCTTCCAATCTCTCAAAGTCTGGTAGGACTCTTTGCATAGCGTGCAAAAGGTATCTTATTTAATAATGTCCAATTTACGCTGGTGATTTCTGAAGTTACCATGTCTATTAATAAGTTTTTAGTGTCACTTAAGATTACCAGACAGACGATGTAACAAACTTTAAGCTATACAACCCTTTTGACTAATGGTTATCCAAAATACGTCTTCCATTGACGATTGTATTCTTCTCTGGGCCATTATTTATTAGAGGCAGTTGACCTCATACTGTCACAGGCAGTTTCAGACCACATAAAAGGTACAGATGTACTCATTCTGGACAACTTATTTGCAATTACTAAGAAAAAAATTATAATTTACATTTAAAATATTTCTGTTATAAAAAAATAAAATAAATAATATCATAAAAATATAATAATAATTCAATTATATTTTTATTTGTACTTAAATTATAACAGCGACTGATAAAGTAAAATTATATTTGTATCAGAAGAATCTAAACCATATTATACTAACTTATTATATAGTTATGAGTTAATATATGTATATACTATGAGTATACGTTATGAGTATATAGTTAGTCTTTGATAGTTATTTGCCTTTTACACTAACATTTTTTTTCTATACTCAATTTAAAACGCAAATTTTATTTATTTTTTGTAAAGTTTTGAATTTTGTAAAATAATCTCTAATGTTTACATATTTGAAGCTCTAAATCAATCAAGGTAATTATGGTGTCTTCAAAATTATAACAGAATATTATTCATAGTTATGCTACTCCATAAAAAATTTAATTATATTTCAAATATTGTCTACAATTACATAATTAGTAGAAAATTTCAGATAAGTTAAGACAACACTAGTGTTATTAATGCGTTTTAAACATTGCTTTAATTGTTGTAGATTCACTAATTGTTTTTAATTATAGTTACTTCCTCGTCAAAACTTTTAGCTCCTCGTCGTTGTTTTTGTTTTTTAAATTTGTTAAATATCCATGACTAAAATATATACAAAATAATACATTAAGGTATTTTTAATGTTGTTTAGTTATTTTATCATGCCCATAATAATAAATTCGAAACTTAATTTGATTGATAATACTTTCCTATCCATCTGCATTTTGATGATGTTTAATTATACTACTGAACATACAATAGACATACGGTTTGTTAAATTAATAACTATTTCGTCAATTACTTTTAATGTTCTTATTAAACTTAGGAATTAATACAACATATTTGAACAATATAAATATGTATAATAGCATCGATTTGAATATCTAGATTACTATTAATAATTTGCTTTTCTTTAATTATAATTCTAGCCATGTCTTGTTTTTAAATTGAGAGAGATGATATAATTTTACAAATTTAAAATCAGTTCATATAGTACTCACCAATTTAACTAAAGCTTTATTTTATTAGGCCGAGATGTATATTCTAGAATAAATTTAGTTACATTAAAGGAATGAGGACTGCAAAGGAATGTAAAGTATTTGGCATTTGCATACCTGTGATAAAATTGATCTAATATCAACGCCTTTCAATATGTTACCGTAAGTATAAAAATAAAGATATTATGTTTTTGATGTTAGTGATTCTATGGAAGAACTCTAAACTCCCCTTCTCTCTCCCTAAATATATATTTTGGTATTTTCTTTTGTTTCATACTCTCCTCTTCCTAGTATATCTTAAACTTTATTCCTCTGCTTTACTCTTTATAAACATGTGTACATATCCGATTAATTATCATCCTCTCAATCTAAGTTGGTCTCTCTCTATCTATGTTTCTGTGCATTTCTTCTATTTTTGTTGTTTTCCTTCTGTACCTCTGAAATTGTTGTACTTCTGTACGCTTTTTAAATTAATATTATTTTACATTTATTACCAAAAACAACTAACTGCGTTAGTTGGAAACAATTGATTGAATTGAAAAATAAATCCTAAGCCACCCACCAAATTACTATCACTGATATGATATTAAATAAATACTGAAATGTTTTTCTAAGAAGTCCCAATTAATGACAAACCTCCAGGAGTAGTATTATAGCTTATTAAGATATTATACCGCTAGACAAGAAAACTCCTAGTTAAGGGATTATTGGAGGGAATGGATATATTACACATTAAAACTAAAATATTATTTCACTTATAAAACATAATATAAACGAACGTTTTGAGTGAATTCTTTCTTTGATGAATTATTCGCTTAATACTTTTACGATCACGATAAATACGTTTATGGGATAAAACATTATATTACAAAAATTTATTCCACACACAATGCCAGTCTCTGTTATAGTTACAGGAAGAGTTTACATTCTATAAACTGTATAATAAAAACGTCTAACGTTGCTGACACCGTGTCCGCTAATCAATAATAAATAATAACATTAAGTGTGTCGCTTATTGTTTACCAGATTACATCAAAAACGTGGTGAGTTGATTCCAATTTTCTAAATCGCCGTGGTTTTATTTTGTAGATTGTTCTGCGTAGACTCTCTTACTAAACATAAGGAGTAGTGATATCCTTTATATACATATTCATATCCTTTATCTCATTCATAATTGAGAGTACACGTTTTTTTTAAATACAATATAATTGCATTTTATTCCTTTAATTATTTTGTGTATTGTTATTAATTACTGTTTATTTATTACTGTTATTTTTCATATATATATTATTGTATTTTTTCCCTTAAGTGTTATTCCTTGCTAACCTTTACAAAACACATAATTTTGAATGATGACTGTTTAGGAGAAAACTTCATTGTCAACATCAACTTAAATAAAAGTAGAAAAAATGGTATAGAATTCAAACTCTTACAATTCGAACAATCATCAGTTTAAAAAGAACAAGAATTGGTCAAAAGAGGCAACAATAAAGATAAAAATGAAGGATCCATCTAAGATTAAATTAAGAAATTTGTAGATCGAGCTATATAACTTCGAAACTCCAAAAATCACATCCTAGAGGCGTTTTAATTTATTTTCAACAATACTATAAAATATGTGCTTTAAATATATATAATTGAACAATTTGAGTAAGTGTATTTAATTCTCTTTTGTTTGCTTTTTTTGCCTGGGGTTAAAAGGAAGGGCGTAACTGATGGTCGAAACGACGCCACTTAATAAACGCAATTATCCTTTAGTCCGGCTCTCTCTCTCTGGTAATCTGTCTTTGTCGTCTTTTTTGTCTGTAATGCAATCTCTTTCCCTCTATTTCTCTCTTAGTTGGAAAGTTCGAGCAAGTCAATATCTAAACAAAAGCTGTGGATGCACTTACTAAACGACCAATCGAATTAATTATATGATTTTTTTATATTACATACATAATTGCTGATATAAATTAAAAGTATTGCAGGTAAATAATATTTCCAGTTCCATACAAATGTGGGATGTTGTCAAGGGATATGTAAAACTGATAACTCACTAAAAAGACATATGAATATTTTGACTTTTCCTATCAAAAAAATAAATAAAAATATGTTTCAGTTGTTAAATGTATGAATATTATATCAACAAAATACACCCAATTGTCTACGAAAGAGATTTGTATTTTTAAACATAAAACCATCAAACTTATTTTGTGGTAATCAATATATATATATATATATATATATATATATATATATCTGTGTGTGCGTGCGTATGTGTGTTTGTGCGCGCGCGTGTGTGTATGTGTGTGTGTGCGTGTGTGTGTCTGTGCTAGGAATAAACAAAACAATAGGAAAAAAAGATAAATCAAATTCATACGTACACGAAATATAAAATAACGTAAATTAAGTAATGGAAAAAACGGTTTAAATATATATCAAAACTAACATTTATTATAATTTTGAAGATTAGGTAAATTAAGTGTAATTATTTAAGAAAGAATGTATATTGAAGGACATTATTTTCTACAAACAGTTTAAAATATTAAATCTTGTTACTTTGAAATCAAGAAAGAAAAAAAGTTTGAAAATACTTCTGATATGAAAAAAAAAATTAGAATATCATAAAAATATAATAATAATTCAATTATATTATTATTTGTACAGTAATTATAACAGCGACTGATAAAGTAAAATTATATTTGTATCAGAAGAATCTAAACCTTATTATATGAACTTATTAAATGCGTAGACCTAATGTTTTAAATAAATAATATTGTTTAATTTGAGACGATTTTGAATGAATAACTAATAGTAACCAAATGTACACCAATAACAGTTTAAGTTGTGTACAGGACAATTTGAAAACAACATTTGTTTTAAAATGAAACAACGAGACATTTATATAAGATTATAAGTCGCTCCATATATCGTCGTCACTTAAATTAGTGGTGGCACTGTTTCAACACACTTGAAACAACATCTCGGGAAGAAGTCATTTTATTTGAAGAGACTGATCTGGTGTATCTTTCAGATTTGTCTCGACAACTTCACATTGTGAAATTGTACAGTGTTGTTTACGTATATAATATAATATAGTAAAATTAATTGTAACATAGCACAATAACGTAAAGTGTGGATTGTCCGTACTAAAGACAAGGTTCTATCTAAACAGTTTTATTGAAGATGCATGTAATTTTCGTTTCTATAAAATAATATAATAAATAAATATACCATCAATATTTGTGTGTGAAATATTTTAAAACCCATTTTGTTTGCACTATTTAATTTGTGTACATTATAATTATATACATACCTGGTGGTAAACTGATAGGCGGGTTATCTTCATACTTTGTTGATTCGATTCTTGATGTTTTAATTTTAATACTTGATTAGGGCTTCTTCATTCACATAATCGTAAATATCATACTACATAATTTTGCTTTGATGTTAATTTTAATTCATACTTTTGAAACGTAAATACCTAATGAGTTTCTCGTTAAATTTGGATAAATGCTTAAAAAGACAATACAAAACACAAATAAGTGAACTGTAATAAACGTAAAATGATGTAAGGAAGAGAAAGAAATAATTAACTATGACTTTTAAGATATTAAAAATTTAAATTCAATTAACATTTTAAATTCCAATAGTATTTGATAGATAATATTTGAAACAAATTGAAGATAATTGTAGAATATAAATAAATCCTTTATACGTCAGAAGTATCATATATTTCTTTATTTTTACGTAGAGAAAGTAGATTTTAAACAGTAGTTAGTGCTTATTTATAAAAAAAGAAATTGTCCATTCCATATTTAAAAATGTGTGTCATTCAATAATATTATGGGGAAAAGTAATTTATCAAATACAAAACTATATTTAAACACATACGCTCATATTGAAATACTATTTTTCGCTCGCCGTAAAATAAAATGGATTTTTTTAATATATATCATTTGAGCATTCTGAAATGTATTGCAGAAGGTTTCTGTAATTAATTACTACAAATAACAAATAAAATAGGGGTGAGGGGAAGTTGTTTTATACCACCTATAAATTAAACATCATTGCAATGCAAATCGTTGGTATTTATTTTGAGAGTAAACAAAGTTAATTTTGTAATATTAACGCTACTAATAAAATGTGGTTTGAAATATAAAATACAATTTTTGTAAACAGATCCTAATGAAAATCTTCTGATTGCATGAAATATGACATTTTTTATTGAATTCAAAAATACAATATAAACAACGTCGTTAAAATTACTATCGTTTATTTATATGGCAACTAAAGATATGTTTATTTCATTTCCTAAGTGTAATTTCACTTTCTTACTTATTCTCAGGTAAAAAATGGAGTTTCCCTGAGTACAAAAATAAGATTTTGCGAATGATGTCTATTTGTCGCCTTAGCACGTACTCTAACTTTACGCTTTAGGGATAATTTGCAAAAATTAAAAATGAAACTTCTTCATTCTATTTATTTTAGGAGTTAGATTTCACAAAAATACTTATTTTGCTGATGTTGATGGTTTCATTTACAAGTACATGTTGAAGTTTTAAAAGAGGTTCGTGTAATAAAATGTGTTGCAAATAGAGAACAGATTTCACTGATGATTATTATTTTATTTTAATCATATTCAAAAATTACAATAAAAAATGTGTTATTGTGATGCCCATTACCGTACATACACTTGTCAATGTGGTTCACTATGGTTCTGGAAACTTTTTTATAGAGTTACCTTACTGATCTCTACAATAACAAAGTATAAATTTATTTTCAACTGCTCTAAATAAAGTGTGTGGATTGCTCAAGAATACTTGATTTTTCAAATAACTCGCAATACGAAGAAATCCTAACTCGACAGTTAAGGTGATCTCGGTGGCCAAAACTCTTTGTAAATATATATTTCTTTAAAAAATGCACGCAATATTTGTGTGGTATTCAAGTTGGAACGTTTTGCTGCAACCAACATTAGCGCTCATCTTCTTGAACCAGACCAATGAATTTTTGAATAATGTGATACACATCGGCATTCACCGGAGATCTACCGATAGCAACTTCAATGTCTTGTAACTTTTTTATATTAAAACATATGTTCCCTTCAAGATTTTGTACATTACTGAACAGTTTACCGAAACACTTTTCACTGGAACTTCTTTACCAAATTTTACAAAAAAACTTCTCTTCACTGTTTGTAAGAATCCCATTTATAAAAGTTTAGGCAATAAATACCTGCTCTTATACGGTCGTACGCATTTTTGAATTGATGAGACCAAAATTGAGGAAGTTAATATTCTGAAATTCAATATCAACTATGACATTAACGAGCTGAAGTAACCAATTAAATCCTGCCGATTCAGGCTGGCAAATAATGAATAGTACACAACAAGTTGACAAATTATTCAAATTATTGTTAATAGATGAATAACGCAATTACGTGCATTATTACACTCCACCTCTTTAAGCTGATCATCCGTTATGTATTTTATATATGTATTAGAAATGGATAGAAACGGCTAACTATTGCAAGTACTGCTTTAGATAGAAAGATGTTCGACCTCTTCTTTCAAAGTTCTTAACGTGACCTACCCACAATTTGGTACAAACGTTTATTAGAGTATATGCTTTAAAAGTATTTAATCACATGGGAATTATTGTCCACCTTAAGTTTATTAGTGTATACCCCAGACCTTTAATTGATGTGTTAGTTTGTTAACAAAATCCGTTAAAACTTACATTACTTGATAAAAAAATTGAAACTAAATATTATTTTGTTTTAAAAATTAGAGTATATAAGAAATATTTGGGCGTACTTTTACATTTTGTTGTGCATCCTGTACTAGATTACAGATATATATTGTCCAATAAAAATTGGCTATTTCAGATTACAATAACCAAATAAATGTTTATTGTTTACTCAGATTTGCAAAGAATATTTTACAAAATTGCATATTTTAAAACGATGTTTTATAACTCGATTGTTATTAAAGATAAAAAGAAAAAATCGTTTTTAGTATCTTAATTTAATTAATTAGACATGTAAATTATTAATACAATTACAAATTTACCATTACAAAATAAATATACTTTTCCAATAATGTTTTTAAATTTTGTAACACTCTATATACCCTACGTTCTACCAAACTCTAGGTAAACAACTTTAAACACTTTGAAACAAGATTTTTATATAAAAACGTTCTAGAAGAATCAAAGAGTTTCCATTATTTTCTAACACCTTGTACGTACGTATGATGGAGGATGATGTACGTCACTGATATCTACCATTTTGATATTATGGTGACAAATTATTTTTTAATATTATTTTTTCGATTTTGGGCATTGATGTATGAGAAGCCATGTTGTATATTTGTCCCGTACATATTTACCTTTGCATGTGTCGACAGAGTTTATTTTAATTTTATAACGATTTGTAAATATTGCTTTAATGTTAACTTTTCAATAACTCAAGCATAAATCTCTTCTTAACATTTATAAACATACAAGTAGTAATATAATGGTAGTACATAATTCTGAACTTTCGGACCACATACACCTAAAACTAGTACAACTTAAATTAACCATACATATCTAATGTATAGCCTATTATTCACTTTTATTACCACAATTAAAGTTCATTTAAATGTTCACTTACACTTACAAAAATTGCTTTCTCTTCCTAATAGAACAGTCATTATTCTCTTTAGATGTACTCAAGAAGTTACAAGTTGGTTCTTTTTAATTGGTTTAGGCTTCCAACACATCAAGATTGGTTACATAAGTCACGTGCCAAAGCATTGATCTCCGTGCTTTCATTACTGTTTTTAGCTTCGGTGATAAATCAACTATTTATCTCAGGCTCATAAACGTCACCCTTCATAAGGGAAGTGAAATAAATATATAATGATTCTTTAAAACTGTTTTCGCTAAATAATTGTAAAATGGTTCTATAAAACTTATTGAATGAACTAAACATATACTGCTTCTTTAATTCTTATTGAGTAAATTAAATATAAATGATTCTCTAAAGCTTATTGAGTAAAATATATATATATATAAAATGATCTTTAAAAATTTACGGAATGAAGTAAACATATAAAATTTCCTTAAAGGTTATTGGGTAAAATAAATATAAAATGGTTCTTTAAATGGTATTTATTGAACTAAAGATATAATGTTTGTTTAATGCTTATTGATTAAATTTAATATATAATGGTTCTTCAAAAGTTATTTATTGAACTAAACGTATAATGTTTCTTAAAAGGTTATTGGGTAAAACAAATACAAAATCGTTCTTTAAATGGTATTTATTGAACTAAACATATAATTTTTCTTTAAATTTTATTGAGTAAAATATATATAAAATGGACCTTTAAAACCTATTTACTAAACTAAATATATAGTTCTTCTTTGAAGGCTTAATTAAGAAAATATACGTAATTGTTCCTTAAAACGTAATGAATAAAATAAATATATTATGGTTCTATAAAGCTTATAAAGTAAAATAAATATAATATTTTTTTTTTTATAACAAAAAATATATAAAGGTTGTTTAAATTATATTCATTTTCTATACGAATCTTTTCTTCTAAAACTTAACGACAATTGTTTTTGGAGCGTCGGTGCATAAAATTTAAATATGCTGATAAGTTGTCTTTTGTATGTAGATTTGAAATAAGCGTTGATTATTAAATTCAATAATATTAATAAAACAATGCAAAAACTTACTCACTCACCCATCCTCCAGAAAACACAAAAAAGTAACCAAATATATTCGTATACAAACATGTCAGTACAGTAGGGAAAATCTGTTGTGGAGACGCAATGTCTGAAAAACAATATTGAAATTTTACTTAAACTTTCTTCATTTATTTCATTAACACGGCTGTAACAGGATGTAATGGTCGATTTATGATTTTTACTGAAAACTCACAAACGTACATAATTGAACTTCTGTTGTTCAATGCACGAATTCCTAGTTTACGCATTTGAACGATAATCCTTAAATACTGCTTCACACATAACTCATCCTAAACGATCCATGAAAGTTGTTTGTTTAAGCGTAAACGTTTAAAATAAGAAACTATTAAAAATTCTTGCTGGACATATGGTTATTAGATAATTTGAAAAACGTTTAGGGAACAAATTAAAATTTTGTAACGAATTTAATTACTTTTACAATTTGTTTGTTGACATTCCTTAATCCCTGTAACTGTGTGATGGATGATTTTTATATGAAACTTATAACCTTCAAATTATAACCTAATATAGAATCCCAGATTATAATTTTCAAATGCATTCTCTTGGAAGTTCGAAATTGGATTACGTGTTACAGTGATATACTTTTCAGGCAATTAGAATTATGATGTAAATATTAATATTACCCTCTCAAAAATTCGTTTGGTAGAGAAAGAGATGGATAAAAGTACATATAATGAAACAATGTTCGGTGTCTGTAGTGAAAGTATATATTTCAAGGTCATTAGAAATAAACAAATTAGTGTTTGGAATGTCTGTCCATCTTATGTGCAGTTCTCTCAAACCCAAAACAGTAAAATGATTTTGTCTACAGTTGTTGACAAAGTGGCATTTTGTTCATTTAAATTAGTTTGCAAAACAGCTGATTTCTCAACAGTTTCACTTTGCCCACTACTTTGCACACTACTTTGCTCACTCCGAATGGCAACCGAACAAAACGAAATTTAGGTTAAGTTTATTTGAATTGATTTATAATATACAGGAAATGTCCCGTATGTAGGTTAGATTAATTCTTGCATGTAAAATAAGATAAATAAACAACAAAACAACGTTTTAAAGTTGAAAAAGGAAGTAATTATTCATGAAGATGATTGACAGTGTATGTACACGGCTAGTATTTTTCGTTTGCCGAGTTTTGAAGTTGGCAATCCCGTTCCAAATAACAATACACCTAAGTTATTTGTAATATTCATAAATAACCTCAGATTTTACGTGAGAACTTCTACTCAGTGTTTTTTATTTGTCACAAAATAACAACTGTAGACAAATTAATTATAATGTGCAATTCGTGAGCAAAGTGTCTTTTTTAAACTCGGAAAAATTGACGCACTCGGCAAGCCTCGTGCGTCAACATTTTTCTCTCGTTTAAAAAAGTGCCACTTTGCTCACTAGTTGCACAAATAACTATTACTCAATCAAGCGAGTATTTTTTTTCCTTATTCTGATATACTATAAAATTTGGGAGTACCTCTGATAAAATAAAAATACATACATCTAATTATCTCAAAATTGGCTGATACAATTGCGATCAAAATTGAACTGTGATGTACCTTCTATGTACATTTTACAAACAATGTGCAACTGTCGCCAAATTTCAAAACAATGCAATAAAAAGAGAAAAAAATCGGCAAAACAAATATTATAAAAAATTACTTTCTAATAATTGGCTGATCAATTTAGTCTAATTATTATTTTTTTAATTTGTATATTAATGCCCCAAACCAGGTTATAAGTTTCAAATAATGTTATATTGCATTGAGAAATATTTTTTTACAAACTTATCTAAACGGACGTCATTAAATTTTCATTACTTTTATCATAGTTATGTCTAATGGATGTAATGACATGACACGGTTGAAGAACGTTTACATTTTATTCTTATTGTCTAAAAGGTAATGACCTCCCGGTCTCATTATCTTAAACTAAATTATCATTAAATCCTGTAATAGTACCTGGGTTGGATAAATATAAAATTAGTTCAAGATAGATTGATAGTAACGGCTAAATATATAGATCTAACCTAATGTTACATGGACATGTTTTCAGCTTAGATATGTGGGTGTTGCACACCCACGTGGCTACCCAAGTATCCATGTAAGTGTGGCGCTAAGGACCTTATTTGCATATAGCTTATTTGCATATATACATTTCTTAAGCCACATTGAAGCCTAAAAATTACATACAGCCTCATTAAGTATATACATTTCTTAGACCTTTTCTAATTATCTTAGACCCTATTTAGGTATCTACAATAAATTACTAAACCATTTTTAAGTATATACAATTCATTGAGTTTTTTAGATATATACATTTATTCCATCTTATTTAAGTATTCAACTTTTGTTATTATAACATACCAAAATTAAAACTCCGCCGTGATTGATTTATTTTTTTTTTAATTGACCGAACTACGGTTATCGCGACGCATAGTTTTGCTCGGTTAATATATATTATGAATAAGGTTACCAAAAGTTTAATACAATGTTTTTTCACTGTTAATTTGGTAATATGTTCACATGGAACCCCCCTCGTAAAGAAAGTCAATATATATTTCAGTTTTATTTACAATACCAATATTTATCTATTTATTTTAAACAAAATAGTATGCAGTATCACGTTGAATGCCTTAACAAATAGAAATGCTTTTAATCCAATGACAGTAACGTAATTAAAGAATTCTAAAACAAACTCAGTGGGTATAAATGCTAAGTAATCAAGCTAGAATAGCGTGAAGCTCAGTCAACCTCTGCAAGCTTTTATTTGAAATTCAAATCAGGTTCGTTTTGTGAATCACTGCAGACTATCTAATAAAATTCTTTAAATAAAGTTGAATGGATTGATTTTAGAATGTACTTCAAATCATTCGTCTTTTAATAGCAACGCTCAACATATGATCTCTCTGTTATAGCTATTTTCAAATTTTAAAATGATATCTTTTATAAGACTAGAAAAACATTATATGCATGTTACCAGATAAACTAACACTATAAAGTATCAAATAATAAAACATCAAGTAAAAATGTATACTATTCGTAATTGGATTAAGAAAAAGTCTACAGTTTAAAATAAATACATATTCGATTTCAACTATCACTCTCATTATTGTATGTCATTTTAGACAAAGAAATCATTTCATACAAATCATAAATTAATTCAGACTTAACCAATAATTTCATGAATTATTTCAGACTTAATCTCCAACATTATAACACGTTTAAGACTTATCCAATTGTATCATACATATTTTTTTTGAAATAACCAAAGATTTCGTTAAACCTTTCAAACTTAACCATTGATCTTTTAAATCGTTTTAAAAATAACCAATCATTTAAAAATCATTTCGTACTTAAATCATTTCTTACGTCATCGGCTTACGTAAATCATGTTTTGAATAATTTCACACTTAACCAATCATCTCTAAATCGTTTCATACTTAACCAATCTTTCAAGATTTAATTAATAATCTCATGAATCATTCCATATTTAACCAATCATCTAACGAATAATTGCTTACTTAAATAATTGTGTCATTAATCATGATAGACATAACCAAACATCTAATGAATCCTTTAGTACGTAACCCACCATCTCATGCATTATATCATACTTAAAAAACATAATGAATCATTTGAGAATAAAAAATCATCTCATGAATCAATCCATACTTAACAAATCATGTCATAAATCATTGCAGACATAACCAATTATATCATGAATCATTTAATACTCAACAATTCATGTAATGAATCATTCCAGACATAACCAATCATCCCTTAAATATTTTCAAACATAACCAATCATCTCTTGAAACATTTCAGAGTTAATAATCACTTCACCAATCGTGTCAGACCTAACCAATAATCTGGTAAATAATTAGAGATAAGCTATAATTTCAAATATCGTTCTATAAGTTATTTTATGTTTTCTCGACTACCAACATTATATTAAACAGCAGCGGCGAATATTTAGTTATCATTAAATATAAAATTTTTAATAAGTATGAGATCACACCCTATAAAGAAAATTTAGATTATTAAACATTTTACTAGGGAGTAAGTATTAATAAAAGTTAATATCTCAATTATTGCTATTTTTCTTCAGATAATTTTTGTATCGATTCTCCATAAGTTACCAGCTCTTCAAAGTTATGATACGTCACTGGTTTACAACCATCGGTCTATTATCAACAAATAGGTTATTATTGCTAGTCGTAATAATCGTGAAATGATGAAGCTGGGATACACTACGTCGGTGATATCTTCTTTTCAGGAGGACATTACGATTCAAGAATTGTTATTTACTTTATGATAATGAATAATTTCTTTGTTTTTAGTATTTTTTTCTTATACTGTTCTTGAACTTTCGTTTTATAGATTACATTCCCAAATGAAATTAACTCATATGTTAATTGTAATTTCATGATTTTGACTGTATATACGTTGAATCACCCTAAATTGAAGATAATGTGTGTCAAGTTCCTTCAAGGATGTAAACTATTTTAAAGTGGTGAAATTGGTGCACAGAAAGTGAATAAGATGTTATATTAGTGATGGTTGAGCCCCAGTATATTTATCCTAATTATACTAACACAATCGCACCACAAATATGTGGCTGAATAGATCATTGTCAGATGAGGGATACTATATTTTTTAAAGTGATTATTCTGGTCACAACTAAACTAATTTTTTAAAAAAATTAGTATGTTCATAGTTTTTACATTTGTTTTAATTTTCTTTAAAATGTTGTTTGTTTAAAACGATGCAATAACTTTTGTCATTAAATATATATATATATATATATATATATATATATATATATTACAATATCAAATTAATATAATTGTTTGGCATAATACGTAAATTGAAGAAGTATTTCAAAATTTAATGAATCATAAACAATGAGGTAACAAATATTTCCATAGAAAAGCTATTGTTTTACAATTCGTCGTTATTAATACAAATTCTTTCATTATTACGGATTAAGAATTTTTTTTTAAAGAGTTGCATTTAATGAATGATTTTAACTGAAAGAATGTAATTATTGAAGGTCACACAACAGTTCAAGAATATTTCCAGCGGACCGAACGTAGAATCCATTGATATTAAAACATCATTCTGTTAATTACCTGTGGTGAACGTTCCGTTGTGAGGTCATGTTATTAATGGATTTGGTTTGACAAGGGGAGGTTGTGGGGAATGAATGTTATTGGGTTAAATTGTTCCAAAAAGACCATTCAAGTTATGCCATGATTTATACACTATTACATACAGTAGTTTTTATAGAACTAAGGTTAAAGCAAAAATATTAAAACGTTAAGGACAATTAAACAACATTTTATTTTTTTAAATCCGAAATATTTTATACAATAGTAAAATAATCAAAATATATACACTGATAAATGACATTTGTATTCGACGCTTATAAATAATGTTCTTACATTTTTGTATCTATAGTTTGATTAATTAGCAATGTTGTGTTTTTTACTTACCCAGATGAAACATTGTCGATTTAGTTTAATTTTGATTTCAATCCATCCTTATTATATAACTTCATTTTTATTAACAACTATTTATAAAAGACGAATGCTGTTAAATAAGATCGATAAAAGATTTCATATTTATTTTGTAACTATATACTTCTAATAATACAAAAAAATTAATATACAAAACAAATTTCTGTTGCCTATCAAGTGCAACAAACATTAAATTTGTAATAATAAGAGTTATCAAGTTAAATAAAATATTAAATAAATTTTTATGCAATAAATATATAATTATATACGTTGTTTTAAAATTTTAATTTTGTTAAATTATCATAATGTAGATTTCTACATACTTTCCATCATAAACATGAATTTCATAATTAAATAAACATTAAAATTTATATATTTATGTTAATTTAGGGTCAAATTATAACTCCATCAAAATATATTTCAGTGTTGTACTTGTTTGCAACATACAAATACAAAACTTGTACCCAAACAACAAGAGTTGGTTTCTACTGGCAGTTATTTTTAAATTAAAAGCTTTCTCTGATATATGTTTTCTGACAGAAAGTTTCAAACAACAGACATGGATCTCCAATCATCCATTCAGGATAATGTATATCCCCAGGATACATCGCTCACCTACCCCTTCCCTTTCATTAGCTGATGTATCTATGCACACTCATACAACATACAATATTGATTTTATTACTCTACTGTGAATTTTCGTAGCATTATAACTGTTCAATTGGTAACATAAACTACGTTAAAATGTCAACGTTTCTTGTACAATTACATTACGATTATTGTTTTTCGTAAAAATTTACACACCTTCTAAAATTTAAAACAAATATAATTTAAATACATGTTTTTTTTTCTTGCAATATCAATTCGAAATGAAAAATGTTTACCTCTCTTAAGTGAACATAACGGTGATTACGTTATTATTTTATAACATAGAAAGTAATATCAATAACTACCAATTTTTTCAGTGTATTTTTTTTAAATCCTAATAAAAAATTAAAATTTTTACTTGCGTAAAAATCTAGTTCATTATTCAACGGTATGAGCGTCATGCAATTTTAATATGTATATTCTTATATTGTGATATTCTCGATCGCTATAGAAAATTTTATCAAGTGAATTAAAATTTATAAAATATTTGGGATATTGCACACCTTTTTATATATTTAAATATTTTGTATGGGGGACAACATGTATATCTCAATAAGGAAATTTCAATTAGATATAAAGAGAGTTTAAATGGAGCAAGACTTTATATAGTAAAAAATGTGAATATTTTTTTAGAAACTAGTTTACATAGATAACCGATATTTGAAAAAACTCAACAATGTTGTTTATTATTGTTGAATGTGAAGACAATCACGTGCCTAAACAGAAAAATAAAACAATAAATGCTGAAGAAATAATAATGTTGTAAACCTTCTAACAAACCCATTCCCAAATTAATAATAGAGAAACAAAAATAATAATTACCAAAAACGACTGTTGGTAATTACCAATCAAAGGGTTTGAATGTAGAAGAATAATCTCCTTATTTTAAAAACCGTCAGTTAAAACAAGACTGAATATTATGAAGAAGCAAAGTTGTTACCTAAATAAACCAGCAATCTTTAACAATCAATGCAATACGTAAAGAAATATAGTAACAAGAAAATAAATATGGGGACATACTTAGAGCGTTATAACTAATACAAATTCCAAATACAAATGAATCACATAAAAAAAAAACTTGTTTAAATACAAAAGATTTGTTCCCACATTAAAGCAAGAATTGTTAGCAAATGTCTCGTTGTCCCCCTGTTGACTAGTAAGGCGCCAGACGTCTGACTTAACAAATACATTTTGTTTTTTGTTGGCTCCGCACATTCATGTGTCGTATTTGAAAGACAAATAAATTAAATAAAATAAAGTAGCATACTAAACGATTACAAAGATCGATCCTTTTCATACAGGAATTAAAATTTAACTCTATTCTATTTTGACCGAGGGCACTCTAAAACAAACCCTCATACTATCGTAGTAAATCATGCTCTAAATATCTCTTAGAAAGGAGATATATTAAAGTGTTAAAAAAAAACTAAAGGAAATTTTTTTTTATGTACTTCCTTTTATACATGAAGGCGTTTTTATTTTTATTCCTTATCTATGAAGGCGTTGAATTTGATTTATTTAACTATCTGAGGAAAATATACATTTTATTAGATTTAGGATTATACTTGTATACCATTATAATTGACTGAGTTTTGAGTTTTTAAAAGATCACTAAAACTAATTCATATTGAACATTGGATTTTTACGCGATTTAATGGTTAATGACTGTGAACATCGTACAAACATTGTAAAATATAAGAAATTTAGACAATTTATTTGCCAATAAGAGTTTTGAGTCTCTATGTAGGTTCTACTATTAAAACTGACGAGAAGACGTTATAACATACTTAATTTTCAAATAAAACAAAATAACTTATTTGTTATTAATGATAATTCAAAATCGAATTAATCTTTTTGTAAATCGTATACAAATATTGAGTATAAAACTCACATTAATTTTCCATGTTACGATATAATTAAGGTAAAACTGTTTAAATATGTATTTATGGGAAATATAGTAATCGTGGTATAAATCCACGATTTACGTGAATTATTAATTTTAATTTAGAGTTATAAATATTAAACTGGGCACTGACATTGTAGAATTATCATTAAATTATATACTCCGTGAATATACAGTGTACCGTAAGTTTGTCAATAATTTATCTGTAGTAATTACTTTTTTTTGGACGGATTAGGTTAGAAGTTTGAATGCTTGATGTAGATATGTATCAAAGTATACCACAATTTGACCTATTACATATTTTTAGTGAAAAAAAAACATCTGTTTGATATAACACAGACTTTTTGGCAATTAGATAATCCTAATTTTATTAACAGCTGTTATTTTAGTTTTAAAAACAGCCGTTAATTTAGTTACTGTGCAATTTGAGAAGTTTTTTAATTGTTCTCTATAAAACAGATGCATTTATTCGTTAACCTCTTTAGTTGATTGAACCGTGTTTATTCCAATAGATAATAAAATAAAATATTGTTCATAACATTGAATAATTATTATGAAGCTTATAGAAAATTCCAGATATTGAACCAACGTCACAAAATCAATAACAAACTTGGAACTGGATATATATTGAAAAAATAATGTCGACAATCTTACTTGGATGTGGAATAAAATATTTGTGCTGCATTTTATAAATCTCATACTAAAACTAATTCGATTATAAAAGTGGTCTAAGGACCGGTGTGAACAAAATTATTACATAAATATTAACTGAAGTTGTAAAATAGTCCATTGTCCATGTTCTTATGGATCCAAAACGCAAGAGCAGAGTTTCGTTAAAAAATCATTAAGATCGTGATACTTAAAATGAATGACTTCTTTGAATTGTGTTTTTCATAAAATTATCATTTTACCGTCATATGATTTGATAAAATTTCAATAGTTATAATATTATTAATCCTTATATAATAACCACAAAATTAAATGCTATGTGGTAGGGGCAGTCGTTTCAGTTAATCGAGATATTTCCTAAGACATATCTGAGAGTATTGTGAAAGGTGTTTTATTCTTTCAATCAATACAGACGAGGAGCTAAAGGAAATACTTTTATAAAAGGATCTTGAGAATTTCATTTTCCATCATTGGTATACAAAATTAAATTCTCAAGATCCCATAGCACTCTTTCTGGCATCCTTGAGCAGCATTCATTCGATAATTCTAACAATGCGGTTGATAATTTTCAATTCTTAAAGTGATCATTGTTTTATTCATTGATATTTTATTATTGAATTTATCTACTATTACTTTTTTTTTTAATCTGAATAAAATTTGTAAAATGTTTGATGAATGTCAATGTAATAATAACAAGATAATTGCATACCCCCAAAACTGCGCTTTATTTTAATTAGCCGCTATCATCATTCCATATAAGATATTCAATTGAATAGTCATTGATGTACGTTAATTTGTTTATACAAATATTTTAACTGATTAGTCCAACATCTGTTCTATAGTAACTTAAATATTATACTTCCTTCAAGAGAGGCATTTTATAACGGGAAATATTAGATAAAATAAATTAAATAAACAAAAGATGTATTTTATATGTAGATATAGTAACCTTAAATGGAATACTTGAAAAGTAGTATACTATATTTTCGCTTTCATACAGCATTTCACTACTTGAAAATAATCAATATCACATTAGTTATTTTCATTTTAAAATGAAGGTGATAAACAGGAATTTTTAGAGGAAGCACCTTCACTTTACACATAATTATTTGAACATTTATAATCAGTCTGAAAACCAAATGTACATTTAAAAATAATGCAATTATTGCTAGTGTAATTTAAAAAGTAATTTCTTGCAGGATTTTTTAATGCAGAAACGGGCTTTAAAAAACAATCGGTTATTATCCAGCACCAACTTTCAGGATTAAACTTTTTATTTCCTATTAGTACTTTAATGTACTGTTGGGCATATAATAGACTGATTATTTGGATATAAATTGATTCAAGTTTTCATTCAATTTGGATTTGTTGCAATGTACAAACAGTATCTTAAAAAAACCCAACAGAAATACTTCTAACATTGATGATAGTGGAGACCGGAAAAGGGGAAGATCTATTTAATTTAACAAAATATAGCGTATATATATATATATATATATATACAATTTTTATTTTTATGAATTTGCAGTGTAAGGGAAAAAAGTGCTTTACGTGTGGCTAAAATGAAAACAAAACATCCTACTTGAACGTATAACGTAAATTTAGCATATAAAATACAACCACGTATCAAATTTACTCTCATAATGGCTCAATTTTGACATATGTTTACCTTTAAACAACTCTTCTTCTCTTCTTTTGTTTTTTCTACCATTGATTGTAATCTGTCGCCACAGATGAAATTTTCCTGGTTTGTATGATTAGTTATAGTTTTAACCTTTCTACATATCAAGGGACAAATAGGTATTGTGACATAAATAATTAAAGATGTTATTGTCAACATCTTAATTTGTTACTGAATTATAACAGAACTAGAAAGATAGTATCAATTAAACAATAATGGTAAATTAATAATATATTTTTATGGATATCAGAATGTAATCAGAATTATATTGTATTAATAACAAAAATGTAAAAATATATATAGAACGAACCTAACTAGTTTAACTTTAATGTAATAGCAGATATTTCTTGTTGAAACTCCATATTCAAGGATAAAATAAAGCAAAAGCTTAAAGTTTCAAATATTTTCATAATATAAATGAGCTACAATTGTTTCGCCTTGCGGCATCATCGGGCAACTGATAATTTATAATCACTATGGAAGTGGGTATAAATAACAGCATTAATTTCTTGGATCTTAACATTAATATCAGTGATAGTTATCATAAATTTAAAATTTTTAGAGAACCTAATTATACAGATACAATAATACCTGCTGATTTTACCCATCCTATCAGCCATAAACATGCTGCTTTTCACAGCATGGTACATAGACTTATTAGTAAACCTCTTTCACCTAATGACTTTTATTATGAACTGAATGTCGTAAACAAATTGCTGTTAATAATAAGTATGATGTTAGTTTAATAAATAATATTTTAAGAGAAAAGTTAAAGCGTAAAGCTGAAAATTTAGTCTACTCTTCCCATAACGAGAGCATTGAAATAGTTAGATATTTTAAATTATCTTATATCAACAGAACTAGTTATAAAATCAGTAACCTTACTTCAACTAAATGTAATCGTAAAGTTGCCTTTTATTGTACTAAAAATCTAGGGGAAATGTTGGTCAGTAATAAAGATAAAAAAGAAATGTTAGAGAATAGTGGAGTTTATAAAATATCTTGTCAAGTTTGCGACTCTGAGTACATAGGTCAATCAGGTCGATCTATAAAAGTGAAGAATTAAAGAACATGTAAATAGCTGGAAACATGGCTAAATAAACTTTTACTTTGCTAACCACCTTTTGGACTCGGGTCATAGTTTTTATCCGAAATTGAATGTTAAACTCTTACATATAGAAAATAAAAGCAATAGCTTAAATAATTTAGAATGTTTAGAAATAAATAGATCTATTTCACTTAGGCCTATTCTCAACTTAAATGACCAAATTGTATTAAATTCGTCACCTCTTCTAAAACCCACCCGTAACAAAGTTCATTAACCTTTATCTACTTGCCAGGTCATCCCCCTACCTTTCCCGATTTCTCTATTGTATTTCAGTTTCCTGTTACTTATGTTTAAATAGTTATTTATACCTGTAAATTATCAGTTACCCGATGATGCCGCAAAACTAAACAATTGTAGCTCATTTATATTATTAAAATATTTGAAACTTTAAGCTTTTGCTTTATTTTATCCTAACTAGTTTAAATAAAGAAAAAAAATATGGTGACGAATAAATGTAAATGAATATTGGACTAAAATATTAAAACTAATAGAAAGGAGTATGAAAATGAATATTTAAATTTAATGACATGTGGGAAGGAGTCATAATTCTTAAGATCGCAATTAACATTCTAATCCGATTGACTTCTGTAGTTAAGAGATTCAAATTAATTCAACTTGGTAGGCATCACTTGGATTCGGGTTACGGTTGTAATCCTTGCTTAGTGATTAGTAACCATCTTAACTGATTAATTTTGTTTTCAGCATCAGTATTTACCTTACTTTCATGGATCTCCAGAGT
This sequence comes from Aphrophora alni, assembly GCA_963513935.1. Classification (NCBI taxonomy): domain Eukaryota; kingdom Metazoa; phylum Arthropoda; class Insecta; order Hemiptera; family Aphrophoridae; genus Aphrophora; species Aphrophora alni. The sequence goes on along the minus strand of OY740768.1, from coordinate 134,357,719 downwards.
TAATAAATCTGTAATCCCTCAGGGAGAGAAGGAACGTTGAGACTAAACTATATTGTAATGACAGATAATTTAATATTACATTAATAAACATGGTAATTACGATAATAAACTAGGAAATTCAAATAATATTAAAATTGTATTTATTTTATTATTTTCAAGTGTTATCTTCCAGTTCTCCTAATGTATAAATTAGATAATATAAGAATAGAAAAGATAATAAATATACAACAGAAATTAGCTTTATGATAGGATAATTATAAATATAGTAGTAATATGCGTGTATGTTTTGTTTATTAAATTGTTAAATGAACTCTAATAACAATATACTATAACTTATTGTAACATGTCATCCTAGTGTTTATTTATTGTATAATTATATGACGCTGAGAGGGAAATGTATAGTTGTCAAAAGCAAAAGAAAATATATAACGCTTTATTTGCAATAAATATCTATCAAATAATTAATAAATTCGCAGGTGTTTAAAAAGGATTATATAACTTCATTCAATTTAGTTCAATAACATATGTATGGGTTGAGTCGTCATTTTAAAACAAAAAACAGGTTTTTCAATAAAGAGCAGTTTTGGTCAGGTAAATACAGTTTACGTATGTCAGACTTCCAACTTGAATTAAATATCTTTTAAAATTTATCAGTCATCCTTTCAGTAACTTATGAATTGAAGGAGATCGGGAAATGAAGGTGGAGAATAAATTCGATAATCAATGAAACTCTTAAAAACTGTGGAGTCAAACTGATTAACCAGGCGGTTATACAATTGACCCTTAAAAATTAATCCAACAAAATAATATCGGCTTGTTAAGAGTATCAAATTGTTCTGTATTAAAGTAAGGTGGATCGTCGTCTTGGTGGTAGTGAAGAAGTTATCTTTGCCTAACTGGAGAATATGAAATTATATCTAGCATATCCCAGAGATGTGATATCATTTGTGATTTTCTCTATACCTAATAAAAGTCATGTTTTAAATTTTATAGGTTTTAATTTGCTAATATGCAGAACATTAACTTTTGGATTATTGTGATTATGGTAGAAAGATGCACGTTGTTTGTCGTTAAAGCAGATTATTGTACAGTTGACGGATTTGACTCATCTTTAAACATTACAAACATTACGATGATCTCTAGATTACCCTTTAAATCCGAAAATTTTACTTAGAATTTCTGAAGAGTGAATTTATGTGCATCGGTAATTTGTTATAATATAGTGAGTTTATACAACTTAAAGCGTAAATGTGTGTCAATTACTCACCAACGGGTAGAGTGCCAGTCTTACTAGTCAAAAGACGCGTTTATTTCTAAAAGTTCTTAAAGCAGGGCTACGGACAATGTTCTACCTGATTTGTTTCACAGTAGCACGAATAAAACTCGGGCTACTTGGTAATTTGTCTCGTTGTACAAAATAACACTCCCAACAAAATGTCTGTGCCAGGCGCATATTGTAGACCTACTTGGAGAGTATTTAACATTATGTTTATTAAAACTGGGTTGAACTGTAGTCATGGTATTTAATGCAACCAAAATCAACAGTTAGCACTTGCATCACCATTGGAGCATGTTTTAACTCCAATAGTTTTTGTGCTTATCCAAACAACATTTGGTACTACGGAATGTCGTTTATCAAACTTTATTTGTATAATATGATACGTCAAACGATTTTTAAGGTTTTCAAAATTAATTTCTACAAGCTTTTAAATTTGTAAAGTTAATTTTTTTAACAATCTGTATAAAACGATTGCAATATCAATTTTCGCGTGGAATATTAGTAAGCATATAATACATTTTAAAATATCTTAAGACATCATCATACAAGTAAAATATATTTTTCACACATTTTTTTGTTTGTTTTTTTTTGCTTATAATTATAGTGCATAATTTCCTGAACAAAACGATACCTCATTTATGTTTCAATCGAAATTCTAACTTATAAAAATATAATTTAAAAAAATAATGCATGTTAATTTTACAGTCAGTTTTCGGAACACTTCGCAAATCCATTGGTTTCAAACTCTTTATAGTATTACCATATTTAACTTGTTATATATATATATATATATATATATATATATATATATATATATATATATATATATATATGTGTGTTTTGGGTAGTTGGCACACTTGATTTACCGTGAATATGTCTGTTGTAGACAGTTTAACTAGCTGACTTTTTTTTTGTTCAAACTACCAGGGGTTATAAATTCGATGTCAAAAAAAATTACCTATGTTTGTAAAATTTTATGTGATAACGAAAAGTTCTTTTTAATCCTAAAGATGAAAATATTGTATAGTGTATATTTAAATGTCTAGAGAACTAAATGTTATAATTAATAAAGCGACAATTATAATTGATTATTTATCTTCAAATAATCACAAATCCTTTTAAATACTAAAAATATACAAATATAGGTCTTCAAAATAAATATGTAAATATACTTGAAGTATACATATTTTTTCTACCTTTACATACTTTAGTATTTAATTTCGATATATGATTATTTCTAGATAAATAGTTCATTTATAATTGTCGTTTTATTTACTATAACTTTTATATCTCCAGCAATTTTAAATTAATCATTTACTAGTTCTGGAGATTTATTATATACTAAGTATTCTTTTATAAATAATTCCTACATTAATTTATATTGTCAAAAATTATTGAATTACCGTAAATAAAGATGAAAAAAGTGTGCAGTTTATTTGAATATAACTGGGATATATTGATAACTTTCCTATGTGTGAAATATATAAATAAATGCCATAATATATTGCAAACATTATTTACACCACGAATCGAAGATTATAAAAAAACAGCAAGGATTATTATTCCGAACTATAATTGTACCTTAGAAGATATTAGGTTTTTATACGTGTTCTTTATAAATGACTCTTTAACGAAATCAATAAATTAATATAAACTGGGAATATAAATTAAACACAATAATATTAATATTCATCTACCTTTAATTTTTGAAAATAAAATTTGCTACTTATTAGCACAAGGTGATGCTAAATAAACTCCTACATATGGGAACAAATTAGATTGAACACGAACTATGTGAAATATTTTAGTCGTTCCATAAAAACAAACCCTTATATTTAGAAATGTATCAAATAATAACGTAAAGATTTCACTTTGTGGAACGCACTCAAAACGCTGCAGATAAATACTTTTCTATAATGTACTCTAACCCATATTTATAATATTTTTTCCGAAGCTAGCTTTCACGAATCAATTTTTCAAATAGACATATTTATTATAAATATGTATGTATATATAATTTTTTTTTTAAATAAATTCCTTTTTGTAGAACCGAAAGCAGTCGATATTTTAAAAATGTTAACACTCATATGCAAATTTTGATATATGGAATAATAAGATGTGAGTATTTCAATAATAATATCTAATAATGAATTGTCTAAACATATTAGATGCAAGGGAAATTATCCATCCCAACAACAGCTATATAAACATATTTCATTACTCATACATTATTTAATATTTAACTCAATTTAAGGAATGTTCGGGTGTCTTAAAAATTATTATGACGTGTCTCTGGAATATGATTTGTAATATTTACAAGGTTTTACACTAGAGGTGGGGATGAATTGGATTTGTTGAAAATATTACAAATTGAAGATAAAATGACGTGGAATAAATTAAACGTTATTTAATATACTTAAATTTAATTAAATAGATAGTAATTTACAGTTGCAATTAAAAGGTTTATTTTTCGTAACTGGATATGATTATTTCTGTACAACATTTAATACAATAATGAGATAAAGGAAATAAATATTTAGTTGCATAATATGAAGATACCTACTATGTAACACCAAACAACAAAAAATTAACATGAATATGAGAAAACTTAACAATTTTTGTTTTTAGAAAAAGAAAGTAATATAAAATAATAACATACATTAAATATAAAACTGAAAAAAAATCTTTCTAAAGAGTAAAACCCTCTAAAACAATTAATTTAGGATTCCATTACCAGGAATTAACTCGACTTCCTATTGTAATATGTGTTCAGCTTCCACTGCTGGAGTTTGAAACAATAGAAAGAAGTAGAAAGAGATGGATATTCAAGTAGAGAGATATGAAACAAAAGAATATATACAATTTAAAAAAAGAGATACAGTTTTTAAAACTGAATAAAATAAAGGCAACGTCGGTATTTACAAAAGCATATCTACTATAACACAAAACGTGTTGTATTTTGGTATCCAAGTCACAAATACGAGTACAATCATGAATAAAAACCAAATAAAAATGTTAACATTGCGGTAAAGGAACTATCTTTTACTAAAATGTACTGTTATGGAATCAGCAGTTTTTTATTATATATATATATATATATCAAAATATATATTATATATATATGCAGATTTTCAAGGAAACATTATATCTTGTAGGTTCTACTTAAATAATTTAAATACAATCTTCTGAATATCTTTGCATTTTTTTGACTACATATTTTTGTCGACGCGTTTCGGAGTTCATCCATCTTCAAAAGTTAATTTATTACTCCGTACTGCGTAATAAATTCAGTCTCGAAGATGGAAATGATTGGCTTTTGAGAAATAAATTTAAAGTCTCTGGTCACATTTCAACATAATAACCGTACAGTTTTTGTAGTAATTATATTGTCATCTTAATTTCCTTAGAATAAATAAAGAAGTAATTTTTTTAAACTTTAGTAAAAAAAAAAACACATTCAACTGGGGTATTACGGGAAAGTTCTTTAGTATCCCATTTTAAATCGCGGGGGAAAACCTATTTTAGCCATTAATATCCTTCTATTTCAAAACTGTGTTCTGCGACTTTTAAAGCCCGGTTTTGTATTATAAATAATAAATATTTGTACTCTCTCGTAATGAAAAAGACACTTGCAAAAATATATTATCAAAGACGATATATATTTATTGTCAACAAATGTTCGGTGCAAAAATATGTATGACTATATTTGTGTGTAAAAGGATTGTTGTTGTTTATTGAATACATTTTTGTGTTATATTGATCAAAACTGAGTAACGTAGTATGGATTAACTTACGTTTGGAAATTTCAGTGTGTAGGTTATTTATTTAATAATAAAAGGATAAACAAAAAGTCAGATATGGGGAAGCTTACCACCACTGCAAAATCATATGAATTTTAGCTATGATTGGTATGAAAGAAACATATTTAAAAAGAGAAAATTTTTTCTGAATTTACGCAAGGGACAAGTGTCATACATAACATTAATTTTAAACATAAATATAAAAATATTGAAAAATAATTTATTTTATTGTAGAAAAATATAACTGACTTCATTAATTACTAACTAGATGTTATCATTGTTATCGAATAAATTTTTACAGACCTACAATATAAACGTATTTAGGTATTTGAATTAGTGTAACATAGTATTATTTTGGTTTTATGGGATCATTGTTAAAATTAGTTGTGTTCTTAATTATATAATACCATTTGAATTACAGTGGTTTACTACACAATCTATAAAATCCTTATTAAAACATATCCTTATATATGAACATGAAAAAAACAAAACATATTCCTTCATTTAAGGAGGAAATGAATAAACTCAATAATATGTTGTATTCACTAGAAATAAACTTCACTTCTTTTAAACACGAAAAATACCAAATTTTAATCGGACAAACATATGTTGTTTCTTGATTACTTGTTTCTTATTTACGGGAACAATATTTATTTCACTGCAAAACCTTTGTATATTTTCAACATGCATTTATTATGAGTTTCTGTCCACTTTTACAGTCTTCAAAAAATCTATTACCTCTTCCGTTTCAGTGTTTCTATTTGTGTGACTAATGATGGGGTCACTCGATTGTCATTTTTACAATCGAAAAGTCTACTGTGCTGAAAATTAAAAGTTACTGACATTGTAAAATATCCTTAGTAAAATTACTTCTTATTTATTTTTGCTTCCATGTGTGAGAATTTTTTATTTTATTTTTTTTTTTCACAGTTTCAACTTCGTTAATTATAGTGGGAAGATATTTTTAATTTGATCTATATAAGGGTTCAAATGAATAGTTTAGGTGATACTTCATGGCGTTTCAAAAATATATGAATGATTCGCTAGTTATAAGTAATAGAAAACTTGTTGTTCATTAAATTAGTGATGATTAAATTGATAAATGTTATGAACTGATTACCATCTGCTGATCTTTGATTACAACCGATATCATAGAGTTTCAAGTTGCCTATTTTTTCTAATTTATTTCAAATGATTGCAAATTATTCAATAAACAGTATGTTACATCTGACAAATAGACATATGTAAAGTTTTATTTACATATTCATCTCAAAAATTAAACGAATAATCTTGTATTCAATATGACCAATATTAAAACTAATATGTAATGCCGGTTTTCAATAAATATAATGATGAACTAAAGCTTTAAACAAATTTTACTTAAAAGCAACCGACTTAATTTAGCTTAACTTCCAATGAGCTTTGTTACAAATGATCCAATAATGTACAACAGATTCTAAAGCTAATTTATCCACGCGAACTAATTACTATGCATGCTTTGCAATTTATTACCTTTGATTTGAACACTTAAAACGAATAGACGGTTCTATCGCTTTTGTTTCTAATATTAAATACATTTGTTAAAAAACGTTTATCAGATATGTCTACATATAAAATATATTTTGTTTCCAAAACAAAAACATATGTATCATATATATATATATATATATATATATATATATATATATATATATATATACCATCATATCATTTTAGGTTGTTTTCTTTTATATGGGCGTAAGAAGTATGAGATAATTTTTAAAAAGGAAATAAATTTGATAAAATTATATTTTATATAAATTGTCCATTATTAATTTATTGACAAAACATATTGTGCTGTCAACAATAGAAGACGCAATTAATAAACCTTGGTACAATAAATGTTTTATTTACATACAAAATATAATTTGTAATTAATTATCATGTTTAACAAAAGTTACTTAGTATTTAAACTAACATTTCATTGTAATATAGACTAATAAGTGTATTATTTAAAATAATGTCCCAATATTTATTCATAAAATAGAATTAAAAATATTATTAAAATTACGTTAGAAAAACTTTTTCAACATTTAAAATAATTGTGATTTGGTTAATACATTTTTATTTTACTAAAAAAATTCTTTTCAAAATAAATAATGAAATTTATTATTCTAACTTAGGGACACTGTAAATATATGACACAATATTGCTCACATTTGATTTCCTTTTCTTTTTGTTGTTCAAATAACTTTAACGACAGTGTTTGTGTTAAGAGTTAACATTTGAAACCGTTGGATACACAATATGACTAAAGAAAACACAGTTACATGTAGATACTTTATTCAATATGTATTAACTACCTGTCATTCCAACAGAATTGAGGACCCAAGTGATGGTTAATAACAAACCATTGTGCCTTACTTCTTGAAATATAATATAATTTATCAACACTTAATTTATCCCATGTAAATGTTGTTTACCAGTTGAACAGAATGATAATAAATAAAAAGCTGTTTCTAGATACTATAGAAGTGCCTCAAGGACAATGTGTGACAGAAATACTGTATTGTCTCGTTGTTGAATGACCTGTATTGATTTAAAATATGAAAAGGACATTCTTAAATATTTCGATACAGTCTTTTATATAACCTAAGAACTCAATTTATGAAAAACATATTAAATGTACGTTTAGTAGTCTATATTAATGGAAAACTCAGGATTAATACGAAAATCAGGATTATTTGTCGTACCAGACAAATATAGTTTAATTGAGATTTTTTTTTTATTTAGTCATGTACAGCTTTTTCTCCATATATAAATTATTTTATATATTGGAAGATGGCAGGATGTTGCGATAATCATAACACTATATCTCTTTTTTTGTTTTTACGCTCTAGAAAACCTGTGGTTGTAATAGAAACTGGTTTAATAGTCAATGGTTGCACATAGAACGACTATATTAAACAGTGATTTTAGTATATATATATATATATATATATATATATATATATATATATATATATATATATATATATATATAAAGTAGCATAACTGTCTCTTCGGACACTCATCTCTTTTAGTTTAAGTTTCAGTTTAGCAATGGGATTAAACAAAAAAAATTCAGAATTGTTACAGGAAGTTAAAAAGTTTACTAATTCATAGTGCCGGAAAAACTATGGCCATATAAAAGATTATCATAGTATAATCTCATAATTTAATTCATCTACTTTTAACTTGTAATCTTTACATTATTAGACCGAGAGGTATGTTCAGAAATGAATTTTGCGTCATTAAAAGGAAAGGGGAGGAATGCCAAAGCAATGTAAAGTACTTGGAATTTGCATATTCTACGCCTTTCAAAATGTTCACGTAGGCAGAAAAAGTAAGAAATGGTATTTATGAATTTTTCTGGTCTTTTATTCGATATCTCTAATTAAGTCCCTAATTATATGTCTCTCTTGAGCTACTTATGAAAGATTTTCTGATTATTAATTATCCCTTCTCTATGGCAGTATTTTTAATATCCATATGTCCCATTTGACATATGACTATCCCTTTATATTAGTTATATTTTTAAGCTTATTTAATAGGCATTAAAATTCTCTCTTTTTAAGCTTAATAAACTTTTTCCAGTCAATCAACTACTTTAACATCACTTTCAAACCGTATTTCTAAATTTGATCGTATTTATTATTTTTATACCTCTCTATTCCATTGTCTCTACTATCTATTTTTATTTAAAAATATCTATCATCTCAAATTCTATATAAATTTTCCTTTCCCTCTATCCTTACAATACTCTTAATTTATAATTTTAAATGTCCCTAACTTCTTATGTTTTTCCTGATAGTCATGTCTCTCTCTCTCTCTCTCTCTCTCTCTCTCTCTCTCTCTCTCTCTCTCTCTCTCTCTCTCTCTCTCTCTCTCTCTCTCTCTCTCTCTCTCTCTCTCTCTCTCTCTCTCTCTCTCTCTCTCTCTCTCTCTCTCTCTCTCTCTCTCTCTCTCTCTCTCTCTCTCTCTCTCTCTCTCTCTCTCAAATCTCAATTCAAGCCGCATTATATCAATAGTGGTATGCATATAATTTTATTGTTAAGAGCTAACTGATTATAAATATTTTATTAAATTTCAGAGAATAATTCATTTTTTCCTAGTTTTAAATCATATTACACTAACAATCGATTGCTTTAGTCCATAACAATTAAGTCGGTAACAATTAGGAATTAAACGATGTGAGTATGAAATTTCACATATTTCGTATTAACTATGTTTACAGTAGTTTAAAAATACAGGAATCTGTATATTAGCGTTATATATTATAACCCATACAAGATGATTTTTATTTTTTTTTTATGACAATAGTATAGTATTGAATTAATTTAGTCTTTAAAAGTGCGTGGCAAATTTTGATAAGATACCAAAAGCAAATACATCATCTCTGGAAACAGTCAATTATATTTTTGAATAACAGTTAATACCGGAATGTTTTGAAATAATGTCATAACATCCTTGGTATTATTAGCGATTTCTTACAAGCATCAGAAACATCGGGTTCCTTCCAAGTAATTCACTTGTGTATTGTACTCGCAGTAATTTAATTCTGTAGAGAGTAATATAAATTAAATCAGGTATCGGAAACAATTGCCATACGATGCATTTGTTTATTGCACACTAAAACATTTTGAAATTGAATGACAAATACATTTTAAATATACACAACACCGTTATAAGAACGTTTATAAATTGCTGAACTTTAAAAAAAACACTTTCTCATTTCTTTATGATTTATTCGCGCAATACAATTTTTATAATTCATAATATTAACTTTAACTCGTCCATCGCTAAAGAACACATGATGTTTTACTACACGTTAATTAGTTTTATTTAGAATAAAGCCATGAAAAAAGAAGCCGTAATATTTCAGAGCTTCAAGTTGTATAAGTTACAATTAGTGATGCAGTTAATGACTCTGTTGAAAGTAACGTAATTAATGAGGTATAAGACAAATTGATTGGTTATAAACGCTTCGTAACAAAAGTTTGAATCCGTAGCCTCATCACCCTTGGCGAGCTCTAATTTGAAATTCAAATCAGATTCATTTTGTAAATTACTGAAGGCAATCAAATTACAATCTTTTTAAAATTCTGAGAGGTTTTTATTTTTAATGCAATCAAAATTGATTATGTTTATTTCAATATTCCTTTTTAATTACTATATTGAAATGTTCACTTCCTTAAAATTGGAGGACATAAATTTTCTTCACAAGTTCGAGAAAAAGATGAGATTGTGATAAATGCTTCAAATAATTTTTTTATAAAATATAACACAAAATAACATATGTAATTGCATAGTAAAATTATTATAAATATTTATCAATGACATTATATGAAGAGTGAAGCAGAATTTCACTATCCATAAACTGAAGTACCACGGTCATGCCACCAACTGATTATATTCAATAGTTTAAACGTATGGTAAAAGTAAACATTGATTACTATAAACGTATTTGTACTCAGTAGAATATAACAGAACTGTCATTTGGTTCTTAGTTCATGGATAGTATAGCAGAACATGAATAGAAATAAAGCATATTTGTGTAAACCGGTCCAATAAATTGTTAAACTTTATAGAACTCGACTATACATTTTTCAATTAGTAATATCGCCATATTTTAATAAGCTCAGATGTGTACTTCAAAACAAACTTATATTTGGGTGGAAAACTAAACTCATATTTAACTCTCACAAAATATTCATTAAAAATAAGAGTGTTTGGAGGATTGATTATTTTTGTTCTATTTGTTATTTATGAATCAAAATTACACATCAAACCACCTGAATTACATACTCCTGACTGCATTGACAATAAATGTTTCTATAATTCAGATATACATCAATAAATGGAAAATACGATCCTGCCCCCAACAATATTTAAATAGACAATAGTTTTGATTGTATTGTAAACGAAAAGATATGAAGCACATTTGACAGAAATGCAAATAAAGAATTTTAATTGGGTACTTAAAAAAAAAATCCATTGTTTTTGATAATACATTATTTAAAAAACAAGAGTTACTAAAAACTAAATTATAAATAATATACTATGCTAACATTACACTACAACATTACAAATGTAAACACTTACAAAACAATAAAACTTTATGTTACAATACCAGTTTGACGATGTAAGGGCAGCAATCGTCAAATCAAATATGATCCCAATAAACCTCATCCACCGAGTAAACACTCCTTGGCAACAAAGATGGTTTTCATTTTTATTTAAAACAGTTTTTAACGTGTATTACTTTCACGTGACTTACTCAGGGAGTCTATTAACCAGAACAATTCCGGCATGGGCAGTGAGGTAAATCTTCAGTTTATACTGATCGCTTCTAAAGTCCCCATTTTATACTTGTGTTGTATAAATGAAGTTACTATTACATGCTTCATTTCTCTTAAATAGAAAGCATAATATTTCTCCTATGATATACGAGAAATATTCTCGTACATGGTTTAGAATGTTAAAATTTTGAAATCCATAAAAGTGTCCATTCATGAATCTCTATTATTTGATATGGGAATGTTTTTTATTTCTTTTTAATATATATATATTCTTTTAGTATTCTGTTTATTAGAATTTGCACATAAAATAATTCCAATATATAAATGGGGGTATATTTACACCATAATATTTTTTTTTATTTCCAAATTTGGCTGTTGCAAATATTTGAACAAATTTCAGAGTAAAACAATCCAGAAGTAGTTTTGTGGCACGTGATATCTATTATGATTAGTCCAAACAGTCTACATTTAAATCTCCCAAAATTTCCAACGAAACATTTCAGTTTGATTTCTTTGAGGCTGAAGATCTATATCAAAAACATGTAATTGTTCTTCCTAGATTTTTTTTTTCTGATTTTTGTTATGAAAATATGGTCTTCCTACATTACCAGAAGAAAATATTACAATATCAGACAGTGTCTTGAACGAAAATTAAGATTGTATCATCATACGAATAACACAACACTATGAACCGTCACTGGGATACTCCAAAATATTAGTATTGTTCCTTCAAATGAATTTCAAGTCACTACAACCTTTTGAGTCCTATTTCTCATGTATAATTTAATCTAATATCGGGGGATAATAATATCAAGTATTTTCTAAATGACTAAATATTATTTCAAAATCAAAACAGTCAAACTCCGACCAAAAAAGATAAAGACAACTCTTTCTCTATTACTCAATTTGAAGTACAAGGGAATTAAACCTCACAACAGCAGAACAGAAAGTGTTGGTTTACCTTTCCTAAAACTATATTATATATCAGAAAGGGGTTGAAGTTTATTAAAATATTTTGAAAATCAGCTTAAATAGAATTTTTCAGTAATCTAGTTTCGCAATAGTAAACGCTGTTATATGATTATTTACTAGTCATGAATCCCCTTCTTTAAAACGTTATTATTATTGGGTACACATTAATCTTAATAATAGCTTTAAGTGTATAGTCAGTGGTTTGGCAATTTAACATCCACATTCTATCAGGTGACAATTAAATTTTTTAGCTTAAACAATTTGATAACTTATTGTTTTTACGCGCCTTATTTGACAGACAATGAAGTTTTAAATTATTGTCCGTACATGTGTGGTGCGTTTAAAAATATATGTGGCAGTACGTACAGGTTTACATGTTACAGCTACTTCTATTTATGACTGTCAAATGTAATAATTTAGTGTGCAGTATACAAATACTTTTCTTGACCTATTATCTCCAAACTGTGTCACACCCTACTTCTTTCAATCTTTCGAAACCAATGTAATAAACCGCAACGAAATAGCAATACGATTGAAAAAAGCAAAAGTAATATATCTACATATTAAATAAAAGTTATTTTTTTAATACTAATATAATTTTCAAACTTTAAAATCATTTTAATTCTATTGATATAATTGTAAAACTGGTAAATATATTATAATCACAACTAATTCTATATTTAACTTGTAAACAACACACAATTTCTAAAAACCCAACAGAAAAACAAGAGTTATATTTTACTGATTTTATTTTACAAATAAATGCTTTCTCAGATCTATATCTATCTGCCTCCAACAGACATGGATCTCCAATCTTCCAATCAGATCAATCAAATAAATTAGAAATAATTTATTATAATGCATTCGATCTGTTAACTGTAAGACCGTTGCTAGTTTATATGACACTTTTAAAACGTTAATATTTTGAAATTATATTGTTTAATTAAAAACATAATAGTTTTTGATCGACTATTTTTGAGAACTGATTTTTTTTAATATGAAACAAATAAAATTCAACGTGATTATAAATTATAAAATAGTCAATAACACATTTATATAAATAATTGTCCTTCATCAATCGGCCCTCATACAAATATAATGAAGCAAATGTATTTATATTAATATTAATGAGATTGGTGAATTTGTGTCCTTTAATAAATCGTTAACTTATTCATTTATCTGTTGAATATTTTTATTACATTTTAACCAATTTTTTTTTTCTGTTATTATTTTGAGATGGATTAGTTTATTATAAACTGCGAAAGAAGAAATATATATATATATATATATATATATATATATATATATATATATATATATATTGGGACAGTTTCTGATAGTACAACCCCAATAAGTCTTTTGAATGGATGCTCTTTAAAAATATATATTCTTTTCTTCAAATGACACTATTTGGTTTCATATTGCTTTCTTAAGATTATGTTTACTACTTAGAAGACATATTCTGTTCTGTTCTGTAGAAGTCTATTCTGTTTTTTTCAATCTCCCTTCAGTTCTCCCGAAACACTTTTCAAAGTTTGGAATAAGTTTTTGTAATTTTTGTTTTATTTTTTTAATACTTATTTAATCTGTTTTGATTAATGACGAATCTTTTTTTTTTTTTTAATTATTTATTGTTATGACTTTGCTTCCTAAGGTACTTCAATAAGAAATAGAGAATGAGGTTTTTTTTCAAACTAAATAAAATAAAACTCCTCCACTTTTCCTTGAATATTGGGTTTTTTGGTTGTCAATTCTAACCATTTCAAAACAATTATGTTTATACATCCATTACTACATTATATTTTATTTATTACTTATATTTATTCATATTGACTTTACTCTAGAAACTTCCCCACTTAATGTCTTTTATTTATTTAAAATTTGTCTATTATTTATCTCTTTTTTAATTTTAATATTTTATAACACCATGTTATGAAAGTTGACCTCACTACTTGCCAATTACTCATATTTATATTATAGTAATAAATTATGATATTTGATTGAAATTTATGTGTCCTACTTGTACAAAATGTAATTTAATAGTATCTTTGAATTAGCAGTAAAATTTAATTGTTTCAAATTTTGAAGTGATTGTACTAATAAAAATCTCTCGGATTTATTTTAAAAACGAGCTTTTTTCATTTAATCTATATTTAAATTCCCACAATGAAATAAACCTTTTTTTTTGCACATTGGTTTGATTTCAATTATTAGGTTGTTACATTGTTCAGTCGTCATCATTGTAGTAACTTAGATAGGATTATTATTCTGTTTTAAATAAATATCGAAGAAAAATTAAAGTTTTTTTTAAGTATTTTAATTCATGTGTGATATCTTACTAGAATATGAACTCATATACCTTTTATATATTTATTGTTTACAGATTGTTAAGTGTCTAGAAATTTTAATATGTAGAGTGAAGTAATAACTAGTTTCAAGTAAAACTATAATATAACGCACAATATATTTAGATTAGTATCGTCTCCTAAAATACCGTTATAAAAACAAAGCCTTGGTTCTATCGTGACGGGTCGGTAAGTAGCCAATGGAGTTAAACTTAAGAAGAAACATGAGCCATATAGCATGACCAAGTAACGGATGAAATCAAATCTCATTTATAAAAATCCCCTATTCTATTTTTTAAATAACAGTAGTAAAACCGTGGATATTTTTGAATCATATTTGAAGTTTTATTTCATTTTTATTTTATATGTGATTATACTTACAATTGATGTAAATTGACTTATTTGTTTTAAATATTAACAATGATGTGAAATTCACTATTATTAAAAATAAACAGTCCAACTACTATAAGTATTAATTGATATTGATCAATAAATCTATATGTGTAATAAATCCATTAGAGGTAAAAATAATAATAAAAGAAAAAAAGAGAAAATATTAATATATTTTCAAATGTAATCTGGCCAGTGGTTTCCTCTAAATAATGGATTCTATCTTCCATGTAGACTGAACTACATCCGTTTGTGGTTATTGAGACTTCCTAGCACTTACATTGTCCAAAAACGTGGACTTCCGCACTTACTTGAATGTCTAACCTTGGCAGGTTATTTATTTCTGGATTAGAGATTTTCATGATTTTATTTCTTTTTTACTAATTTTATATTAGCGTTATTTTTTATAATTTCCAAAGTTGGTAACGGTTTAAAAAAAATATTTATTCCTTTTATCGGTGTATTAAAATGAGTGTTTTGGAAAGTTGATAGAGATGTTCTGAATTGTTTTTTATTGATCCACTTCTAAAATCAGTACTATAAAGTTAAAACGTACGTTAATATAATAGACAAGGGAAATAATAATTGCATATAACTTATTAAAAATTTATGTTAAAGGTATACATTTTTTAATTGAAGAAAATTATTTTTAATTACTTCCGTTAAATTTTTAACTCAAAATCTTTATTAAATTACCATTGATAACTTTAGTTTTAATTTTACATTAATTCTTTACAAATCAATCATTTTATTTCTTTATCTTTAAAAAATAGAAAATGAAAATAATGTTTAAAGTAAGAAATGGGAATAGTAGTAATAATTCCCCCCCCCCTAAAAAAAAAACAAAAAAAAACAAAGCCCGATACAAAGAATGTACTAAATATTTTCAACAAGATTATTACAATTCAAATCGACATTTTTAAACGTAATAAAGATGTGTTATTTGAATGTCATATTTTGGTTTTTCATAGTTGTAATATATTATATAATACTTTTGGCTAAAAGAGAAATTCTGTGCGCGTAATGTTAATTTTATGAATGTTATGTTATGTTTTTATTTTATTTATTTATTATATATTTTATTTGAAAGTAAAATAATAAAATTATTTTTAAAGAGTTAAACAAGTTATTTCAACAACATATTTCAGTTCCTCAAAATCGTAAAGTCAAAGACATATTGAAAATTTTGAAAGAAATTCATGTTTTTAGAATTACAATTTAGGACCGTATAAAATATGCCGACTAAGCTCAAAAAAGCTTCCTCTTTTAACGACAAACAAAATGTTTAAAAAAAAAAAGTCTGCACGTCAAAGTGTGATTGAGTTAAACATTTTAAATGTACACCATTTTAAAAATACTTACAGAAAATTGGTTGATAGTATTTCTCAATGTATGCATCTATAAATGTTTAAAAGTTTAAAGGATTCTGAAACTAAAGCTAAAGTTTTTTTTTTTATGTTTACCATTTGACAACGAAAGATGTTTCACACTTTCGAAAAGTTGTAATTTTTAGATACACAAATGCTGGTAAGTAAAAACAAATATTGAAAAGAGCAACAACATAATATTGCAATGCCTTTAAAACTAGAACATGCTTAATAATCCAATAACATAATACGTGTCCATTGTATCTCAGTGGCATGTTGATTACGAGGTACAACAATTTAAAACGACGCAGTTGCGTGGGTTCGAATCCCACTGGGGACACAACTTTTTTCACTGCAATTACCTTTGAATTTCTCCTGGGAATATTAAGGTTGAAGGGTTCACATAGAAATGTTTTAAAAACTATGGTCGCTCATGGATTCTAATTAGTTGCAACTGAAGTTGTTTTCACAGCAAATGTTTACCTTATTATTTAATTATTTAATTTTACGTATGAGCTAAATAAGTTTTTGATGTTTTTTTGAGAAAATATTATAAAATAATAATAAAAATTAATTGAGATAATTGCACATCATTCTAATAAAATTTTAAACCTAATCAACTTTTAAAAAATACACCAAAATTAAATCTTCTAAATTTACCAATTAAATTACGCCGCCGCTTGATGCTGTGTCAAAATACACTAACAATATAAAATAAAATAATATGATTTTTATTTAATCTCATAAATAAAATAAAAAATAACAAAAAATCCCCCACCATTGAAGGCAATTCCGTTATTTGTTATGGGTTTTTTGAGGATTTTAACGTGTAAATTTTACTTCAAAACTTCTCAGTGGTAAAAGTGATTATTCATTTATATTTAAATTTTACATAACATTTATTAAATAATAATATATAATAACATATTACAAATATATTTCCACATAGTTGTATCCGTAATGCTCTACTTCCATTAGATAACTACAGATTAAAAAAGGAAGCTAATTTATAATTATCTTTCATAGTTATTTCAATCGCTTCATTAATATATAAATATAAATAATTATGCTGCAATTCAGTGTTAAATAAAATTTATCTTTATTGAACATATACGGTTGAATTATCTCTTACAATCTTACAAACAATTTATTGATGACGATAACCAATAAAAGTATTGTTTCAAAGAAGAAATCACTGAAATTAAACATAAGGGACAAAATTATATCGACAAATACCTGAAAATCACTGTTTGAAAAGAACTAAATAAATAATATACACATGAGACATGACATTAAACATAAACATAGCAGTTGATAGAATTAAAACAATACAGCTTTCTCATGATTTAAATTAAAATAACTTTGTCTCAAACTATACTTATACAGCAATCACTTGATATTTCAATTAATAACACAATGTTTTCACTGAGGATATATTTATTTTTACCCATGATCTCAGCGTATATTGTCTTTGAATAGAAAACATTTCACACAAAACAAAAGCACGATGTCTTGAATGCTGTGTTTCATTTGCTTCTAGATGAAAAACATTAGAATAGTTATGATTTTAAACCTACCCGATCCTTTATTGTTCACTTTGACACAAATGTTCAGTACTTTTGTGATTACTTTTAATTCCACACTTTTCTGTTCTTCCTTAGGAACACATTCATAGGACTAAAGGTTGCATGGAGTGTTCAATTTACCTATGTTATTCCATCTAAGTAACTATTACCTAAACATGGATGAATTTTATGACCATAACACACCTATATATGTGATGATTAAGTGAAAGAATTGTCTGATTTTGTAACCATATAACTTAAAAATTAAAAACTTTATGAGAAATTCAACAAACAAAATGGTAAAGGACTTACGGCACCGTTAGTAAATACATCACTGAATATAAATGATTTGTATCACTGTCACCTCTGTCGAATTCTCCAATAAAATAAAATAAACTGCTTAAAACATGATAATGACCAAAATGGCTGCTATACTGCTCCAATTCCCAATTTGAAACTCAATTCTTTTTATTTCAACTAAAATGTAAAATGTTATTGATGGATGTTTTCACAGCCGAAATAAGAAAATTAGTTAGGTTTTCCTACATCTAGTAAATTTCTTGATTTTTTGATCTTACATCTGAAGTAGAACACTCAGTAGGCCGAGTGAGCAGTTTTTTTTTTTTTTTTTTTTTTTTCGCAGGAATTCCTACTACTGACCCGCCAAATTGTACGTTGTTTCAGGCCCCATTTATTTATAGTTGTGCTTTCTAGTGGATTACATTATTAAAATGTTAACTAAAATTGATTAAAAAAACTCCATTAAATTAAAAGGAAACTATAGTTTACCACTGTAAAGTTTATAAAAACAATACTTTTAGTAATTTCTATAATTATTTATAAATAATTGAAAATCACAAAACCTCTACTTTTTTTATAGAAATTCATAAAAAATAACGTAAACTCTTTCTGAATATACAAAATACGTGTACACATTAGAAATGTATAGTGGTATTTATGTATGTATATATATATATATATATATACATATACTAATTATTAGTTACTGCGTCATTTTATATGTCATTTGAATGTAAGTGCATCCGGGTCGAGTTATTGCTTCCAGTTATAGTTACTGCTTCCATGGATGCAATAACTCATAATTCAAAACATGGTAAATATTTCTTTGCCGCTCTGAGATGCAGAATGGATATAAATGAATAAGGAGTAGTGCGCGCGCAACATTGCTTTACGCAGGTGTTTGGATTATCCCCCACCAGTTCTATTTTTAGTCTATTATATTCCGCTTACACAACACATTAGGCCTGCCACAGTTTAGAGATTACAGTACTATGTACCGTATACATATAGTCTACATTCAATTGCTTATTAAAGTTTGTTAAGAGTATTTGTTCTTTGTATACTTATGTTGATTAATACATTATAAACAAATCTTCTTAAATGCTGGGGAAAACGAATTTATTAACCGAAATTAAATAGCCTACAGTTATTGTTTAACTGTTTAAAACGATTCGTAGTGTTTTATAACGAGAGTAGATCCATAATTAATTTCGAAATGTTGTGTATTTTAGCTATACGTAAATGATGACAAATGTTCTGTTAAGTAATAATACTTATATTTCTTAGTCTGTTCATTGTTGTAATAATTCAAAAATGAGATGAAGTTACTTTTGATGTTATTCATTTGTTAATTTGCTCGTCTATAGGGCGCCAGGTTTGCTTTAGCATACCAATTTTGAAAAAAGAATGAATTTAAATATTTAAAAGAAAGAAAAATTATCTGGGGTCGTAAGTTCTTTTCACAGTGTACTTACAGTGATATTTGGTATTTAATGAAAACACTTGTCTCTGAAATGTTAACATAAAGATTTATTAAACTATTAAAGAAACATCCTACAAATTATTATTAACAACAAAAAAATCATATTATAAATACTAGTTATCCTTTTTAATTTCAATAACAAATTATGAATTTATATTTCCTTTATTTCTTTCTTTCAAATTAATTAATTTTATCTTTAAAAATGCTTTTACCAATAAAATTGTTGCAACAGGAATTTACTTTTTATTTAAATTTAAATCATTATAAAGATCTCAGATGGAGATTTACTTCAATTATTAAAATTTTATTATTTTATCTATCAATTTATTTCCTTTTAAAATATTTATGAAACAGATTAAAAAATTTAAACATGTATAGCAAAATATATCAAAACATAATATAAATACTTAGTCCTAATTTAACATATGGTGTTTATACCAGAACACCCATTTGCACTCAAATTGTCCAAAGATATTAATTCCAGATGTCCTGAGACTTGTAGATTACAGCAAGCGTTGTTTCCTGAAAAGTTCATGTTTCGAATATTCACCCAGCACTCTAGGAATGTTATTTTTTGTACGACAATCATAACATTCATCATTAATAAAAGAATGTTCACTTCGATACAAAGTTTTTTGCCACGTGCTAAACGATCCGTTTAAGACACTCATTTACAGTACACAGTCTCTTATTCTTTGAAATCTTATAAATTCGAGTGTTCATTAAGTTTCTTTTTTTTTATATTCACCGTCTAATTAATTACTTTATACTAATTTTCTCATAAATATTGTTTGTCACTTAGAATACAGTAAGTCTATTACTTTCAAACACGTTTACATTGTCATTAGAAGCGTCCATTATCACTTCCTATCCATTTTCTGCTAAATTAGTCTCTACTAGACTCTCAAAAAACACAACCATTCTCCACCAAGCTCTGATCTAGACTTTTTTTTAGAAACAACCTGTCACTCCTAACGCTGGACTCAGACTTTTTTAGAAACACATCTAGTCCCTCCAAGCTCTGGACTTAGACTGACTTTACCATGAGGCAAATTCTTACTTCCGAAAGGCGTTCCTTCCGGTTACTGTTCTCACGTTTTACCGCACTGCCGTAAAAATACACATATTTTACATAACAAAACAATTAAACTAAACTATATTAAAATTGAACATGGTTATTTATACTTTTGTCTTGAAAATCCATTTTTCTTTTATAAATGACGTTACTAAATTTAAATTGTTATTTGAATCTCTTATCTCTTTGGCTTAACCGCGTCTTTCAAATGAGTCTATATTAAAATCTGACTTTTCACATTGTCACAAAACCCCACAAGGTTTGTATTTCAATACAGGTATTGGAATACAAAGCTTTTATATATATATATTTCAAATCGAAAAAAATATTAATGGATGTTCAAGACATTTCATTTCAGAAGCTAAGGACCTCATGAAAGAAAATAAGTATCCCTAGTATACTTAATTTAAGAAAGATTCTCTTTTTACATAAAAAATTAAAAAATCTATTTATTAAAAATCCTATTTTACTATCTCAACTTGTCTGAGTCATCATAACTCATGTAAAAAAATATAATACGAATCAATTAGTGCTAAGTCTTATCTCTATTTATCCAATAAAACCCATCATCATTTTCCTTTTCAACCTCGTTGGCTGAAACTTTCCATCAACATTTTTTGTTGACAGGATCCCGTCACTCAAAGCTTATCTCCCAGACAGCCGTCTATATACTTTTTCTACGTCTCATCCTCTTTGCCAAGACGACATTTCTACATCCTTTGAAAATCTACATCCATCTCACACTATTCATCTAAATCATTTTTTAACTTAACACAATTTAAATTTAAAACCTCTCATTTTCAATTAACATTTTTACGAAAATTATTTACTTATTACTCAACATTACTTCAATTCACTTTAAAACTTTTCAATTCAGACTTTATATTATTATTTATTTTAGTTTAAATCCAATAACTATTTATTCTTACTTAAAATCTCAATTCTCCTGTATCTTGCTGGGATAACATGTTAGCTACTGATTTTACAATTACAAAAAACTCTTTTCTTCAACTAAAATTCAAAATATAACATCATTATTATCAAAAAAAAAATAAAATTACTTACAAAACTCATCTATTTATTTCAAAATTACCTCTTTACAATTGTTTCATCTTTCAGTATCCTGTCTTAAAATTATTTCCATCTTATCTTTCATATTTTAATAATTCAAGTTGCATTAATCCCCAAAAAAACCTCTTTATCATTCATTTATCCCTTTATCTCAACGTAGCTTCCTTTAAAAAATCATGATAACCGTCGTTTATTCGCAGAATTCCTCAAATCTCCCTTTATCTCATTAAAAATCGTCGCATATTTCCTTTATTTCATTAAAATCGTCGTATATTTCCTTTATTTCATCGCAGTACTCAAAAAACCTCTTAAAAACTAAAAAATTAACCATCAATGCAACTTAACTACCTTCTTTATAAAAGTTTATTAACAGAACAACTTCATTTTAAATACCACTTTACTCAACAATTCTGTAAAGTCATCATCTTCATATAAAAAC
This sequence comes from Aphrophora alni, assembly GCA_963513935.1. Taxonomy (NCBI): domain Eukaryota; kingdom Metazoa; phylum Arthropoda; class Insecta; order Hemiptera; family Aphrophoridae; genus Aphrophora; species Aphrophora alni. Next base: position 134,335,313 of record OY740768.1, on the reverse strand, counting down.
TCAAAAATTCTTTCATTTAAATTACTTCATTAAAATCTCCCTTGTCATCAATCACTTAAATACAAAAAACTTATAAAAAATAAAAAATTATCATTGCTTTCCCAGCTAACACCGTATTTCATCAAAATCTTTAGACACCTTTATCAAATAACTGCTTAACATCACTTATTATTTCAAATTCCATTATTATTTATTTAAAAAACACTACTTATTTATCCTTTCTATCAAATTCATTAAAATCTCTCTACTTATTATTAATTTATTACTCCTTCCTTTAAAAAACAAAAACTTAACCTCCTTTACTCATCATTTAACATCAAAAAAAAAAAACTTAAAAACTTTATTATTATCTGTCTTGGCAAAACTCACATAAATTCTCAAACTTTACACAACTATTCTTCATATTCACAAACCACAAATCATTTAAAACTAACTATTTTTTATCTCATATTATCTAATAATTCTTAATATTTAAAACATCAAAACATACAACTTATCGTTTTATAATTTAACATCTAATTACCTATCCTAATCAGCTAATTAACCTTTTTACAGTTTTATAAAACTTTTCGTTTTATTTTATAAAAACTCTCCTTTTGTCACGTCCGGTTTATTTTTACATATACAGATCGATCACTTCTATATATCCTACAATTTGTTTTCAATCAACATCTGTCTAAAATTTATTACATGAAATTTTCTCATGTAATATTACTTCAAATTATTATTGTCTTAACCGTAGTTACAAAATCTCCATCATCTTATCAAAAAAGTTTTCAATTTTACTTAAAACATTTTAATTTCAAAACTTTTACAAATTTTAACTCATCATTTTCCAAAATTTACTTTTTTATCCAAATTTTAATTATTTAGTAGTCTCTTGTGTATTCTCCTATTATCTCCAATATCCGCGACACTTCTTGTCGACTTAATTACACTTTGTATCCTTCTGATTACAACTTTAGACACTTACATTGAAGTCTGCATTATGATTTTCAGATGTGAGAAGGTTGAAATGCAAAATTCCTACTCAGTTCAGAATAAAGCCCACCTCACAACCTTACAACCACAATACACCTTCAATGTTGTCTACATGCCTTATTTCTAAGAATAAGACATGTTTTCGACTACCGTTACCCTGCCTCCTCTATTCTTATGATGAAGCCCTGTCGAACGTCGATTAATAAAACCACCCTCGTTCCATGTTCTATTTTGTTTTTTATTCTTATACCTTTTTTATTTGATTTTTTATGAATTTTCTGTTTATTTTATGCATTTTACCTCCTACTTACCCCACTACAGTCCTTCTGACCATCTACTTTATACCGTGCATACTTCAAATTGCTCTTTGGACTCTTACACAAAGCAACATGTTGTGACGTTGAAATGTGCAGTGGTTGAATGCAATATCCCTACTAAATTCAAGATAAAGCCCAAAACACATCCCTATTCCACAACACGCTCTCCATGTAGTCCCAGAATGCCTTATTCTTGCGAATAAAACATTCTATTATTACTACATAAACGCTCAGCCATCCACCCAAAATGTTCATGTACTCCTTAAATGCATCTACACGAAGAAAATTTTAAAATTCATAAAAATTTCATTAAAATCGTATCATCCGAAGTTGAAATAATGTTTATTTTACCAAGCTTATTACTAGCATCGTCGATTTTCTGTTTATGTATTCCTTTCTAGATGTTATTATTCAAATTCAAAAAGAAAATTTTATTTTTAAAATTTTATTCTAAGTCCTTTACTTAGAAATTTACTTTTAATTCTATTAAAGTTATTTAAGTAATCTACTTTTGTTCTTGTTTACTTTATTTAAAGCCAATTATCCTTTATTTAAGTAAATTTTATTTGAAAACACAAGTTAAATTAGAATTATACGTCAAAAGTTTTTCATTTTCAGAACAATAATTCTGTCACACGCTGTATCTCGTCTCAATGTCATGCAAAGAACTTATACCTGACTAAGGAATAAACAATCTCCCCTAGTTTTATGATGCAATATATCTGTCTACTGATAAGAAGTGAACCTTTTCGCTCCAACTAGATTCTATTTTTCTCGTCATTATTGAATATTTTATTGAATCCATCTATTTAATATTGAATATTATTTCTTCAACGTTACTCTGAATCCTCGCTTCGAACTAACTATCTTATCTATGTCACGTAAAATCAATATTTATTCCTTTCATAAACATACAGAGTTACTTACTAACAATCTTGCAGCTCCAATGATCCTCTCATCTAGCTAATCTGTTTTCGTCACGTTTTCTAAATATTAAGATCTTAATAAACATATAAAGTTGTTTACTGCTATAATCCAGCGTCTTTACTTTACAAATACCTAAACGTTTTCTAAAACTAAACTCTTAATATTTTACGCTTGGCTAATAATTATTTTCTATATTTTTGTCTTAGCTTACAAAATTCATTAATACATACAAATTATTAATATTCATAACTCTTAATCATTCATTATCAAACTTAAACTTACTTATTAACAAAATCTTAACTACTTTTTATTAATTATTTTAAAAATCAAGTCCGTGTGTTTATAAAATGTCCTTACATTTATTTATTCATTCCAAATTTCAATTTATTATGACTCAATTATAAATTATACATTTTTTACGATGGTTCCCAGATTGGTGAAAGATTTTAAAATACATGATTGAATTTTTTAACACATTTTTAATGTTAAATACTTCTGTCCACACGGACAGTTTGTCTAGCCTAGACATCACAACAGACCCTTTCCTAACAAAAGATCTCCCTTTGTTATTGTCTCGGAGTATTGACAAAATACTTCTCTCTTTCTCATTCTCAGGCATACCATCACCCCTCCTTCTCTCAAACAACTCAGAATCTACTGACCTAATTTCAACATCTGTTAGTTTAGGAATTCTAACCCCACCATTCTTATACACTAGTACAAAACCTTCTTTTACTATTTCTACATTTTTACTTTCAAGATTATATTTAAAGTTACTTTTTTCACAAAAACTTTTAATTTCTTGTTCTTGTATTCTAAAAATATTTCTAAATTCTAACATCGTGTATTCTTCAAAATCTACAGTCTTATGGTAAACTCGTTTTTTAAGATAAACAGCTGATTCCTTTATTATTAGATTATTTACTTTTACTTTGTTTTTCAAATTACTTATACCTATTCCAACCCCACTAGACATATTAATTTCAACATTATTTGCTGTTTCTGGATATACCTTGTTACCTAACCCATTATTCATTATTTTAGAAATTTCTTGAACACAATCATTCACACAATCGTCTTCTATTATTATCAAATCATTTGACATGTTATTTATCTCATTAAAACTGTTAATTTCAATTTCAGCTATTGCTTGATTTAAATTGTTATCTAAATTATTAATATTTTCTACCAAAACACCTTCTACACTATTAATCTGTTCAAATTCTACTTTTTTCTCACAATAGCTTAATTCAAATTCTACTTTATTATTAGTTTCCATTACATTAATTTCCATTTTAAGATTCTGTTCAAATTTTACATAATTTGGTTTTAATTCAACCCTCATTTCTTCAAATTTTTTACACATTGCTTCTTTTAAATCTAAATTAGCTTGTCTTAGTTCTAATTTACTCTGTTTCAGGTCATTATCTATCTTATCAAGTTTGACATTATTCTGTTCAAGTTTAATATTAAAATCTTCTAGTTTAGCATTGATTTCCAGCTTATTCTGATCAAATTTATTACTTATTTCTTTTAATTCCAAATTGTTTTGATCAAACCTATTATTTATACATTCAAACTTCTTATCATTATCTTGCCTAAATTCTAGATTATTCTGTTCAAATCTAATATTAAATTCTTGTTTCAAATCTTGTCTTAACTCTAAACTTTCCTTTTTTGTTTCTAAGCTACTTTGTTCAAATTTCTGATCAAATTTACTCATCAATTGCTCAAACATACTCTTAATCTCTAAATCCTGATCATTATTTTCCAATTTCTTACCTACCCTAACCTCTTCGGTTACACTAACCTGCTCAATTACCCTAACCTCTTCATCTCCTAATTCCTTATCTGAATTTTCTTCTACAATTTCTACCCCTGGTGTTTCTACTAATTTTTTATTCATATCTTCACACTTTTCTTTACTATTTAGTATCCTATCACTATCAAACCCATTAAAATCCGAACCTGAACTACTATTCGCGTTCACACTTGAACGCCTACTATTATTATTACTACTTATTTCTTGATCTAAAAAATTTTGTGCAAATTGTTCATTTGTTTGCTCATTACTTTGCGATTCTTTCTCTAAATTATCAAAAATATCCCCTGTAAATTCCAATGGCTCTATATTATTTAAAAAATTTTGATTTCCTAACCCTACCTGTTCATCACTATTATTTACATTTACAATTTCTGACTCCATTTTTATCTTACTATATTTAACACAAAAAATTTTTAAAAAAGAATCTTTCTTATTATTATAAAGAGAGTCCTTACCTTGATTTCAAGAATTCTCATTACCAAAATCACTGTTTATTTCGACTAAAAAGCCCACAGTTGCGGCGACATTTGTAACAGTTATAAAATTGAGATGAAGTTATTATTTATAGTGAAGCTATTTTTTTTTTTTTTTTTTTAAAAAATAAAACAATTTATCTTTTGAACTTGAAGGGTTCCACAAAGTATTTATCTATTGTTAAAATTGAATTTAATTATTGATTTGCTCGACTTTTAGGCGCCAGATGTGTTAACATCAATTTAGAAAAAGAAAGTTATTATTGTTATTAAATTTTCTCAGGGGTGAGTCCTTTTACTAGTGTACTTCACAGTGATATTTGGTATTTAATGAAAACACTTGTCTCTGAAATGTTAACATAAAGATTTATTAAACTATTAAAGAAACATCCTACAAATTATTATTAACAACAAAAAAATCATATTATAAATACTAGTTATCCTTTTTAATTTCAATAACAAATTATGAATTTATATTTCCTTTATTTCTTTCTTTCAAATTAATTAATTTTATCTTTAAAAATGCTTTTACCAATAAAATTGTTGCAACAGGAATTTACTTTTTATTTAAATTTAAATCATTATAAAGATCTCAGATGGAGATTTACTTCAATTATTAAAATTTTATTATTTTATCTATCAATTTATTTCCTTTTAAAATATTTATGAAACAGATTAAAAAATTTAAACATGTATAGCAAAATATATCAAAACATAATATAAATACTTAGTCCTAATTTAACATATGGTGTTTATACCAGAACACCCATTTGCACTCAAATTGTCCAAAGATATTAATTCCAGATGTCCTGAGACTTGTAGATTACAGCAAGCGTTGTTTCCTGAAAAGTTCATGTTTCGAATATTCACCCAGCACTCTAGGAATGTTATTTTTTGTACGACAATCATAACATTCATCATTAATAAAAGAATGTTCACTTCGATACAAAGTTTTTTGCCACGTGCTAAACGATCCGTTTAAGACACTCATTTACAGTACACAGTCTCTTATTCTTTGAAATCTTATAAATTCGAGTGTTCATTAAGTTTCTTTTTTTTTATATTCACCGTCTAATTAATTACTTTATACTAATTTTCTCATAAATATTGTTTGTCACTTAGAATACAGTAAGTCTATTACTTTCAAACACGTTTACATTGTCATTAGAAGCGTCCATTATCACTTCCTATCCATTTTCTGCTAAATTAGTCTCTACTAGACTCTCAAAAAACACAACCATTCTCCACCAAGCTCTGATCTAGACTTTTTTTTAGAAACAACCTGTCACTCCTAACGCTGGACTCAGACTTTTTTAGAAACACATCTAGTCCCTCCAAGCTCTGGACTTAGACTGACTTTACCATGAGGCAAATTCTTACTTCCGAAAGGCGTTCCTTCCGGTTACTGTTCTCACGTTTTACCGCACTGCCGTAAAAATACACATATTTTACATAACAAAACAATTAAACTAAACTATATTAAAATTGAACATGGTTATTTATACTTTTGTCTTGAAAATCCATTTTTCTTTTATAAATGACGTTACTAAATTTAAATTGTTATTTGAATCTCTTATCTCTTTGGCTTAACCGCGTCTTTCAAATGAGTCTATATTAAAATCTGACTTTTCACATTGTCACATTGTCTAACTTTCGTATATTTATAAAAAAAACATCTCTTCCTTCTCAATTATCGGATGAGTAAAGCTAATTTACCTATGTATGTAAATAAATCGTATTTTTGGTTCCTGCGATGATTGAGGAAATATTGTTATTATATAAAATTCAAACGGGATATTATAATCAATATCGACTCTATTATCACTAAAGAGTCCAAAAATTTCAAAAGTGTGTAGCCTATGGACGTTACGCCAGCTGAGTAACTCTGTTGCCAATGATATTGTTGGCCTTTACTTTGGGATTAAGGTGTATTTTTCCAACTTAAAAAAAAATTAAAGGTTTTGGGGTCCATAAAATAATGTTTTCACATAACTACCTTGAACGATTTGGTTAAATTTTTGCAAATTTAGCCCCTTTTATTAAAAAAAAAAAAAAAAAAAAAAAAACTTGTCTGGGCCAATTTTCTTTGAATAAATCGGACAAATTGGGGAAAAAAGACAATAGTTTTTTGTTTGTTTTTTTAATATAGGTAGGTTAACCATATATTGTAGTCTAATAATCAATATACGTAATCAATATCATTTTATCGAATCAATACCGGTACAACAAATTGGTAAGATTTTCATCTCCTCTGTAAATCCTTTTTGCATAAAGATGTGGAAGGAGGTTTAAAGGATTTATACTAGGGGCACCGCCCCCCCCCCCCCCTATGGCCTCCTTGCTTAAATAAAAGTGCCTTCTTTCTTTTAAATAGAATTTCTCTTTTATAATACAAGACATAGGCTACACAAGAATTTTAGAGTTTTTCCTATGGCAAAAGAAAAAAATACAATGATCCGTGGACGGTTCTTACTAACAATAACGGACGTCCCTTGGCCAATTCACGCTCTTAAACTCGGACAACCATAGTCAAATAATTTACTGTTAATTCGTTGCCATAGATTCGGCCCCAGCGATAACGGTAGCCACCTTAGTGACAACTACTCTCCCATAGACATAAATACCCAGAGATACGTTACCGGTATTGGTATAGTATCGTATTTTTTACGTTTGTAATTGTAAACATTTGTAGTTGCCATGCAAATAAAACAACAACAATTTGCATAACCAATTATTGATTAACACTGTTAAAAGTGTTAAAAACACATAAATTTGGTTACAATTAATAAATTTTTATTAAAGTAAAAAAATGTTATATGAATGTGAAACAAGGTGGTTATTACTGACCTTGGTGGAGGATGGGGAGAGCTTATACAAAGGGCCGGTACAGTCCAAACGCAAACGAAACAGTACCAGCCAAAATTAATTTCGCCTTCGTAAAAATCACGATAGAATACCATTCCAGGGTTAAAATGGTAAGCGAATACTACACAGGTCACCCCTCCGTGTGCGCACCAAGCGGCGGGCAGTGATGTATTCTTTCGACCGTCACAGCTGATGCAGGCAGCTTAGAGAACATTGGATTTTTTCTTTTGCCATAGGAAAAACTCAAAAAACATTCCCGATTCTGATATAACCTGTGTTTTATAAAATACAAAATCTATTTACACACTACAGTTTGTCCAAACAGCCGTGAGCCCTGGAGGATTAGGGCGACCCTAGCTCCCCAACGCGCAGACATACTCACACGAGCGGCTTGGCCTACCTGCCGCTAATGGTTCTTCTATGAATCACCAACTAGCCCTTATGCTACAAAATAAATTTTTTCTAGATTTTAACTTTACTTAATTTTTACTCTAATTACTGAACTCTAAATATTATTTCTCGCAAAAATGAGTCCAAACACGGTACAATTGTGACAACTCTAAGCGGTTTTATGGTCAGTAGGTTACAAAATCATAAATTTGACTACTTAAAAATGATTATAAACATTTTATTTGAATTAGCACGATCACAATAACATACATAATTACAGTAATTCTAGTAGTGATTTCAAACGTATGCAAAAAAAAATAAACTAAATCAGAATCATTATAACAGTGAACGTATACTAAGAGTTAAATAAAAATAATTACAAATTAATTTTGTAATGTTACTGTACCATAACTAATAAACCAATAGAATAATATTATAAAACATAAAACTAATACAAGCATATTTACATAACCATCCTATGTTAAGAAGGCCTCTTCTAAAATTTCTAACGTACGCAAAAAAAAAAAAAAAAAAAATATATATATATATAATCAGAATTAAGTGTGAGTCACGGCCGGAATTTAGCACTTTGTGTTTTACAACTATTTACGAGTAACAACAAACTAGTTTGTAGTGTAATTAGTAAAATTTGTTTGATGTTACTTAATTTATTTTTTTTCATAGTTTCTTCCTTATCTAGTAAATTAATATTTCAAATTTTTCCTTAATTATTAATTTATTAAAAGTTAGAACTACGGCTAATTTTGCAAACAATGTAAGTCACCCCTAGAATAATTGTAAACAGTTTCCATGTTATGGATCTGATTACTATTACATTAAAGACGTCTGATTATTACAATATAAAATACGTGATAAAGGACCGGTTTTATTTATTTTCTCGTTTTTAAACTCACTAAAACCGCTTAGAGTTGTCACAATTGTACCGTGTTTGGACTCATTTTATCACTTATCACTGCGATCGAAATGGATCTTTTGTAACTACCCAATTAATTTTGTTTTGACCCTGCCAAGATTTAAGCTTCCTAAGAAACTTAAAATGGTTCTATGGGACATGATTGTTACCTCTGCAATGGTGGGGAATGGAATGCTGAGGTAAAGTAGCCTTTTGCATGTTAGAGATTCACACACACACAAGCAGTGTTTAGCTGTTTCTTTATGTGTCAGGCAGAAGTGGCTTGTATCCACTGCAGCCTTCCCCATGCGGTTTATATGGTAATTCACTGGACAGTGTCGGGATAGAAGGACAATATCCGGTAATCCAGTAATCCAGTCTGGTGAGATCCAGTAATTTTTTAGCCTTTGTCCTTGAGTAGACTATAAACTTTTTGGCTTGTCTTGGACCAGGGTCGATGGTCTAATACTTGATCTTTTGATATTGTTCTCAGGTTTTCATTACATGAAGATATGTTTTAAGTACCCCAAAGAATGTTTCGGCCCCAACAAAATCAGCCTATGCATCCTCCTTCACAAGATCGATGATCTGCTTATTCATGTCCTGGCATCCAAAGTAAGGAGATATTGTTTGTTTTCAGTTGATTGATTTTTGTAGACATCCCCAGACCCATCTGGACTCAAAAGTGTATGAACTGAGAGCCTTAAGAGCTGTCTGACCGTCTGATATTATATAAATTTGAGACCTTTTTTTATATTCTCTCTAGTGCAGAGCTCTATTGCATGTATCTCAGCTTGAAATATGGATGGAATTTTTCCTAGAGATCTGCTAAGGCTAAAATTTGGGTCTTTTATCCCCACCATTCATTCTGAATCTATCATTGTACTATTGGAGGGATCGCTCCATTAGTTTTGGTTCATTTTCTTTCCAAACTTGTTGTTCTGGGAAAAAGATTTTAAAATTCTTTTCAAAAGTTATTGTCTTGATCATTAAGTACGATTCTGTTGTGGTTAACTGAGTGGTATCTTGTTCTTGCAGGTTTTACAGCCAGTATTTTTGGCATTAGTCCCCTACTGCCAAAGAGCAACAGTGTATGTACACCTTTTCACCAGTAGGTTCATTGGTCGCACATCCAGAGCCACTTCCATGGCAGCGGTTGGACAGGTACCCATACACCTATCATTCCTAGGCAAGCCTGCCTTTGAAGCTTTGTCGTAGATTTTTGTTTCATTTTTGGCCATCATATTTCTGAAGCATAGGTGACCATGGGTCTAATTATAGCCAGGATATGACCAGTAGGCCATCTGGGTTTAGTCCCCAAGTTTTACCATTTAGGCTCTCATATTTAGGCATGCTCATATAGCCATTATTTCTCTTTTATTGGTTTTATCAATGTGTTATTCCAGGTGAGTCTGATGTAGAACTAACTACACCCAGATTTTACTTCTTTAGAAGCAGCAAATTCTACACCATCTATCATTAAAGTCTGAAGAATGAACAATTTCCTTTTGAAAGGAATAATGGTTGTCTTATTAGGGCTATTGCTAAGGTAATGCCCTCTTTTGACACCACCTTTGTACCAATAGAAGAGCAATCTGGATGAGGTCAGATACTTTAACGATTATTACCAGATTGTCAGCATATGCTATTACTTTAAAGCCTTTAGCATTCAGCAACCCAAGCAGTTCATCCATCACCAGGGTCCACATGAGACGGGAGAGTGCCCGTCCCTGTGGGCACCACATGACTGCCAACACTGTTTTGGACTCCCCACTCAAATTGGCTGTCATCCTAACATTAACTCATTAACATAGATCTGATCTATTTAATTATATTGTGTTCAATTTCATATCTCTAGAGGTTAGGAGGTAGTACTGAAAGCTCCTCCAATATCTCAAAAGGCGCATAAAGCTATTGACTTGTCAACCTCCGCAACCTATTGTAGTGCATTAGAGGTCAATTGCCCATTTGATAAGCGTACTGAGCATTATGGAGTGAAGCCTAGTCAAGGGTTTCACTCCGTATGTGCTTGTCTAGTATTTCTCCATTGTTTTAAGAAAGTAGGATGTTGGGCTGATTGATCTGTATGACCTAGGCTCCACAGTGTCTCTTCTCCCGGTTTTTGGTATAAAAATCACCTTACTTCCATCCATCTCTTTGGAATATATGACAGGGAAAAATTAGTCCTAAACAGTGATTCCAATAGTTGCAGTAGCTACTCCAAGCCCTGCTGCAATAGGGCCGAAAAAACCCAATCTCCACATAGTGATTCATATGGTTTATGGTTCCCCATTGCCCATCTAACCTTGTTTTCAGATTAGATGTTATTTTCTTCCAGTTAAGGAAACAAGGCACAAGATAATCTTCAATACTGTAGTGGTTTGTGTGGAATTAAACGTGATAGAGCCGGGGAAATGTGTCTTTAACAATTGACTCATAGTTTCCTCTGCACTCTCCCTCTAGGATCTATTTTATATCTTTAAGAAGCCTATACGGAGTGAGTGATCTTTACTTAAGGTCTTGTGTAGTGACCCACTGTTGGGACATTGTTTATCCCTTCACAGAACCCCTTCCATGTCCTTTCTTTTAGACTTTCTCAATTCCTTATTATATTCTGTGATGGCTGTCTCCCAGTTCCCATTAAGCTTTGCCCTGTTAAAGAATTTATGTACAACAGCTCTCAATTTGGAAAGCTTTATGTTCCACCAAGCAGTGGCGGCGATAAGAACCAGCGCCCCCCCTCAAGCTTGTTCATCCGGCCCCCCCTCTCCCAATAATCTTCAAAAACATTATTATGGGTATTTACACATAAGCTTGCACTTGGGCTTGGCGCGGCAGTGTTGGCGGGGGTGGGTGGCTGCTAGACAAAACCTTTCTGCGAATATTCCACTACTGCCTCACAACATACTAAGTTTTATTAGTTTTAACTACTGATGTAGACATCACTTAATAGAATTTCGTATTTCACCTATTCTAGCGCCTACACCGCTGTCGCCGCCACTGCCACCAAGGTATCTGTGCCTACACTATTCTTTTGTTAACAGGGCACCTACTTTCATAGGGATTGATAATTATTGCTTGTAAGGTTTCAGCAGTTTTCTCTAGCTCTGTTTCCGTTTCTAGAAGGCTTTTAATTTGTACTAACTTAGATTGTTTTATATTTATCCCAATTGGTTCTCTTTGGATTTGGTTTTTTACTGTCTGGGTCCGAGTTGAATTAATTTTGAATTTAATGTACATGTCATCAGACAGTGTTGGTATATCTGATTCATGCCAAATAAGGATATTGTCCCCCTTAAGTCAAGTCTATTCAACCTTTATGTCCTGCTTTGTTGAAAGTAAGATTGTCCCCCCTCCCCCTATTACTTATCTCTTGTCTCACCATAGTTACCAAGTCTTGTGTTAGAAACTCTGGAATAGGAAGAAATATGTCATTACTGTTTAATAATATAGCTGCCCCATGTATTTCTACCATGTTATTGTCAATTAACTTACATTTTTTGGGTTAGACAATATAAAGGACTCTCTGATGTTTTCTACTTCGACCCATGGCTCTTGGGTTAGAGGTATATCTTCTGTGCATTCAGTAAATCACTTGCCGAGGAAGCTGTCCTGGCATTGTTGAGATTTATCTGAATGACATTCAGATTTGTTGGCATTTTAATTATTCTTATCAGGGACTTGGTTTGCCCCTGATATAGGAGTATCCATCTTCAGTTTAGTCTGTATTAGACCACTCCTTTGGTTTCCTTCTAACAAGTTATACCTGCCAGAATTTATCTTTGTGGCTGGTGATGGCCCTTTAGGTTTTGTAACTTTAGAAGGAAGGAACTGCCAGATGCAGTACCCCAACCATTCCCATTTCTCGGACAAATCTGCCAGAAGCCAAGCATACTGTGAAAGCCTGCCACTATACCTTTGGAGGGAACTTCGGCTTGCGATACAGCGACAGCCGTCATATCCTTGCTTTGTGGAGTGGAACTAGGCTGACTAGAAGTTTCAGCTCCTTAGCAGCAGATCCGCCCCAAGGCACTGGCACAGGTTCCGAGGAGTCTTCTGCTATCGAACCAGGAGAACTACCAGTATTTTTCAGATATTCCAGTTTTCTTAAAATTGTTTTTCACTTTAGGCATGCAATTATGGAAAAAACTAGTTCTTAAAAAGTTTTGCTGTCATCCATGATTGTTTAACCATGTGTTTAAAACACTTTTAAAAGCTCTCGGCCTTTTGTATTTTCCAATGACGAAAGGAGTTAACTGATGGTCACCAGAAGCATTTGCACAAAGTAAAGCCATCAATCTCTGTTTTTCTTAAAACCCTTAGCACATTTTTCGTCTAGCCTGGTAGGGCTGAAGTGGCCAACAACACTACAGTAGGCAGATCTTATCCACATTGTAAATTTGACTTGGGGTTAAATTATGCTCTAAAACAATGGTGTTAAAAGTTCCAATGTATTCTTCAACTGCATTTTCATCAGACGATCTAGTTTCACTACTCACATCTAGCCTACGGATTCAATGGCAAACTTTAAATTTTTGAACCAACCGTCCAAAAATAAGGATTCTTTATCTGCAAATCCATCTTACGATGAAATTGTTTTGTCTTGTCAATTACCATAAGGCTGGTCACAGGTTTACTTTGTAATCTTAGTGCACTGAGCCGAGTTAATAAAATAGTCTGTTTCAGTTTAGGATTTTTAAACGTATGTCTAGACTCAATAGTTTTTCCGTTACAGCCTGAACAGCAAATTTGTTTAGTTCAACTTCTTGTTTTTTTATATATAAATCGTTGATGACCCTATAGTATAATCACATATAATGCAGTTTCTGTTTTCACCTTTTTCAAGAAGTTTGACTCTGTCCAGTTTTTGCTCGATCATAAGAGTCGCTGGTTTATGCTTATTACTTGTACCGGTGGAACAAATTGGCTTAGAGAACATCTTAACGTATAGTTTTCACGGTGAAGTATAACTAGATTTAATAATGGTAAACAAATATACACAAAACTTAATAACAAATAATATAACAGAAAACAACAATTACAACAGAGTTATGATGATGCAATGCGTTTCTAGAATGACATCATACTGAGAAAATGGCGGCTAGTGACCAAAGCCGAGACACACCTGTTGCAATATTTACCGAGCAGGACCGAGGTGTGGTGGATTATAAAACATGCCAAACCATGGGATAGCGGATTATAGAGTGGATATAGTGTTGTTAGTAAAACATAGGTATGAGTAGTTATTGTTTTGTGTGTTTTATTTTAGTGAGGTATGTGGGACACTTAATACCATAGTAATATTATGGAAGTAGACACGTGAAAAAAATGGGAAAGAGTAATTCATAGTCAGTCAAGTGAAGTAATGTATTATTTATAATTTTATGAAAAGGAAGATACAAGAAGGTCTGATAATGTTACCACTTCAAAAATAGTCGCTGACTCCTTTATAGTAGGTTATCATACATAATGGAGTGTATTTCATAGTAGTATACAGCATATACTAAAGAAAATAAATCCACTGAGAATACTCATCAATTCTTCATAAACAACAGCTAAAAAAACAGAAATCCGAAATAGATGGATTTGAAGTGATCATAGATGCATAAATGAATTTCACAGCATGCACAAAAATAGTCACTGAACCCTTCATAGTAGGTTATCATACATAATGGGGTGTATTTCATAGTAGTATACAGCATATACTAAAGGAAATAAATCCACTGAGAATACTCATCAATTCTTCATAAACAACAGCTAAAAAAACAGAAATCCGAAATAGATGGATTTGACAAGTGTTCGTAGATGCATACATGAATTTCATGACATGCATAAAAAATGACCTACAGTAAAAAAATGTGCTTCCTGTATTGAAGGAAATATTTGTTTTAGCAAAGGTTTGTGGTCTCTAGAATATTATAAAAAGTTTGGTTTAAAACGGTAGAAGTTTTGTAATAATAGAAAAATTTTAATTGGAAAAGCAGACCACCGAAAGATTTAGGGATGAGAAAAGAACAATCGTATAAAAAGATGAAACTTATTTACATTCATCATACATTAAATCGCACTCGTGAACAAACGACTCAAATGTAGACCCTCATACTCCCATTCTCAGGGACAATATACCATCAATGTGCATGCTGGCAAGGAACAAGAATTAATCAAAGAAGCATTATTAATGTTTAAGTATAGAGAAAAATGTCGTGACCATCACAACTCCTTGAATTTTAAAAATTGGTTAAAGGGTAAGTTAATTCCTAATCTTCCATCCAACTCAGTTTTTGTCATTGACAATGTGTCATATCAAAACACACAGTTAAACCCATCTCGAAATTCTAACTTCAAAAAATCTGATATAATCACATAGCTTCAAAAACAATATACAGTATCTTACCATGATAAAACGTTCAAACCAGAATCGTATTCACTTATTAACTTAAGTAAAAACAGAACAAAACATATGAAATTGACTCGTTACTTGAAGAATGTAGTTAGTGTAAGCAGACCATTCACCATCCCGATTTGAACCCCATTAGATGAAAATCATGTTTCTAAAGACAATACATTTAAAGTGGAGAACTGCATTAATTGGGCTAAGGATAAAATGTATATGATAACCCAGATGATTGGCTAAAAAGGTGTAATCTAGCTGAAAAGAATGAGGATGAATATTTAAAAGTTGGAATCTGTTATTGAAAGAATAATTGTCAATTTAGCTGAGGACAGAAGATGCAGTAGTAGTGATAGTGAAGATAGTGTTAGGAATTATGAGATAATATAAAAATTTAGTCTTTATTCTAAGTCCCAATGCAATCCACAAAAAGTAGCTTGTTTTTTCATCACAGCTTGTATTTCTATAATCAAACACCCAAGCACTTACCTATTACTAGATAAGTTAAATTATACTTAAATGTTAGTTATCAGGGAAAAGAATTTTATATTTTACCCGGTAGTGAAGGCAACAAATAGTCTTTTGTTTGCTTTATATAATTATTCATTGCATGTTATGTTTAGACAATTTAAATATAGTAATTGAAATGGTGGTTTACTAATGTTTTACTTGCTGAAAGAATAAAGATTGAAGCAGCGACATAACTTTATTGATTGCCACCCCCGCAGCTACAAGAATGGCACCCCCAAAAAACGAAGTCGCAACTTGTCAGCTTTTGATGACCCCTCTTCAACCGTAAGCAATCCCACCCCATGGTCTTATAAGCAACTACTATTTGGTAGTAATTAGACATTATTTTTACTCTAAATTGAAATGAAAGTAAATTAATTTAAGTATAGGACATTCTTTATATAACCAAACTATCTGTTGGTAGCATTGTAGTTAAATATGCCAATGCTATGAAGTATCATATTCAAAAGAACATGCAAGCTTTAAGTTTAAAAAAAATTATCATCTATAAAAGGGAATGAAAAACTGCAACATTAAACATCTAGGTTTATTATTTTTAAAAACCTTGTAACTTGTTATAATTATAATTAATTATTTAAAACCTTTTCTTTTCTTCATGTGAAAATATTTGTCTGCTAATATGTTAAGATCGATAGCACAAGCTCGAACTCAGTCTGGAGTTCGACATTGTATTCCTCAAATAAGTCTTGATAAGTTTGGGCGGGGTAGCACTATTGTTAACTGCTAGTAAACAGATTGCTCAATCGTAATGATTACGGTTTCAGACTTATGATCCATGGTTATATTATTTATGGAACAGTTTTATTAAGATATCTTAACAAAATGTTGTTCATTGTAAAATTTATTTTGATGGTACAGTAGTGTGTTTACTACATTTAATTTTTTTAATTCCTTTATATATATTTTTTTACGCCACTGGATTAAAGTTCCACAAAAACAAAATAGAATCACAACTACTGTACAAGGAATGTGTGTTTTTGCCGTTCTGTCTTTGGCACCCTCTTTGTTTACTTCTCTGCCACTAGCCTAATTCACCACTTGCTCAGCTACCTACTCTTCCTTCAGGTTTCTTCACGCAACAAATGAGATATATTTAAATAAAGCCTAAGTTTGCTTCACTTGTGCCATAAACTTGTAAGAGTAAAATCATATTTTTTGAAATTAAGTCTTTGATAATAAATAGTCTTTAATAATAAAACAAGCTTCAATTTTGTTTTTTTGCTAATTATTCCTGAACTGCAATTATTTGTTACTTGCAATCTGGCATACTGTTTTGGGTTGTTAATATCTATATTTTATCAGCCATTTTCAAGTGTTATGCTGGGTTTTCCCGTTGTCTTAGTTTAAAATCACAAATTACGAACACACGACACATAACAAACACACAAGTTCTTTAAACATTTAAAACATGATGAAGTAGGCCCACTGTCACAACGCGTACTCAGTACTGGAGTACTCGTTGTGACAGTGGGCCTACTGCATCATGTTTTAAATGTTTAAAGAACTTGTGTGTTTGTTGTGTCGTGTGTTCGTAATTTGTGATTTTAAACTAAGACAACGGGAAAACCCAGCATAACACTTGAAAATGGCTGAATAGCCGAAATGGCCTTAGTGATATAACTACAGAAAAATATAGACTATTGTGACGGTAAGTCTTATTAATATATCTAATTATATATATATATATAACCAAAAACTTACGACAATTTACAGAATTTTGAATTTTTTTTCCATTACTGTTTGTTTTAAAATGTATTATTTCGGTTTAGTCTGGATTCAGAAGAAGCCCATTTTCTGTAAACCAAGAATCTAACTCTTCTAGTGATTCAACTACTACATTGTTCAAAGTTTCAAAAAATTTAGCTTGATAACTGCTGTGGTGTCATCTGCAAATAATATTAATTCTAAATTTGTTGCCGGTGAAAGATTATTTATATAAACTAAGAACAATGGTCCCAGTATGGATCCCTGTGGTACCCCAAATTTGACATAATCCAATTTAGATAGATATCTTTCACTAGCACTGTATAAAATAGTCCTTTGTCTTCTATTCCGTAAATTAGATTTTATCAAAGATACAAGATTTTCATTAATACCACATTTCTTCATTTTCTGAAGCAATAGAGAATGATCCACACAATCAAATGCCTTGGACAGATCACCAAAAATACAAGGATACAAAGAATTAATACTGTGTTCTACATATCATATCCAGTAAAACGTTGTAATTTTTTTAATTAATCAACCGAACTGAATCTTATGGTCGTGAGCACAACTCATTCAATAACTCATTGACTGTTATTTAGTTGCTAAAAAGATTTTGGTTTTAAAAACATTGATTTTAAAAAAATCACCATACCAGACAGCACAAACATACTTTCATGCAGACAGCACATGCTCAGTACATTCTTTAAGAAAATGCAGAATGTGAAAAGCACATCCTGGAATATTCCAGAATATGCCTGGCATATTCCTGGTATATACTCAGGAAAAGTGAACGACAGCGCTCACAAGGTGCCTGGGACATGCATGAATATTCTCAGAACGTACTTGGCACATTCCGCCTTTTCTCAAAAATAATTGTATTATTTTTTTCCTCATCATAACCTGGGCACGTTTTATGATCACAATATGAACTATGCACATGCTACACTTCTAGAGGACATGCCTAGCATATTTTGGGCACATTCAAGTCAATATGATTTTTACACATTATACACACATGCTGGGCACATTTGACTATCTTAATATGATGAGCTACACACACATTCTACACACATGCTGGGCATATGCTACACTTGTATAGAAAATGCCTATAGAAACTCTAACTTTGCTAACCACCTTTTGGACTCAGGTCATAGTTTTGATCCGAAATTGAATGTTAAACTCTTACATACAAAAAATAAAAGCAATAGATTAAATAATTTAGAATGTTTAGAAATAAATAGATCTATTTCACGTAGGCCTATTTTCAACTTAAATGACCAAATTGTATTAAATTCTTCACCCCTTCTAAAACACATCCTAACATAGTTCATCAACCTTTATCTACCTGCTAGGTCATTCTCCCTACCCTTCCCGATTTCTCTATTAGTATTGTATATAGTTTCCTGTTACTTGTGTGTGTATAAATAGTTGTCAATACTTGTATATTATCAGTTGTCTGATGATGCCGCAAAGCGAAACAATTGTAGCTCATTTATATTATTAAATAATTTTTGAAACTAGCTTTTTCGCTTTATTTTATTCTTGTATATAGAAGATGTCTAGCATACTCTGGACACATTCATGATCTTAATATGAAACTTGTATAGAAGTCCCAGAACTGGACACAATGAGATCCAGTTCATAAAGCTCTAGCCTATATATGTAGTATTTAATACTCCATGTATGTGTATGTATGTCAACATTTAGTATGTCGGTATAGTCGCAGTTTATTCCGCCTAGACAACTTAATGTACAGAGTGACAATTCATCATTCATCAAGGGTTGGTTGCACACACAAAATAATTCCATATTATTATTAGATATAGGTGATTAAAATTTGTTTAAATCTTGGCAATTAATACAAACTTATATCAAATACTGTAGTTTTTTAAATAAGAAATGGCTATTTAAGTTAATAACATTTATTGAATTTTGAAACATTGTATGACTTTATACAAATTTTGATATGTATTTAGGGCCTAGTTCTATTTAATAAATCCATGAAAATAAGTTTAATTAGCCATAGTTGTCATAATATAATTTTATACCAGTCAAAATGCATTAAATGTTTAGACTGTAAAACATCACAGTTTAGAAACTGTATAAATATTATATTAAAATACATTTTACCATAGGCCTACGTATACAGAAATATCAAAAAGTGTCTTTCCATGGTAACGCTGAAAGTAACTAAATAGAATAAAATTACTTGTATCTTCTATAGTTTAATTTGAAAAAAACATACTTTGACAAGTTGGTTCAGGTTAGCTTTTTATTATACTTATTTCTATCTAATGATTACAGATAAAAGTAAACCGTTCAATTAGAACACAACAACCTTTGTTGACTATTATGTATAAACAGTTGCATAAAATTCCTTTTTTTATAGAAAACATATACAGTATTAATATATATCCAAAGCTAATCTGACCTAACATACCACAGTATATTTTAAAGTCAAATGCTAGTTTTGTAGCTATCGATCCTAATTTTATTGGTAATAGGACAGTTAAGCTTGACCCCGCCTTATTGTGTAAAAGACACAACACTTCACTTATCCCTTTATATATAAGGGATCTATATACTTTACTGTTGGCGGAAATCAATTATAAACAATATACAAGTAGCCTACAACTTAAGAAATTACCAAACCAAAAATGTTTATAAAAATAATTAACCTTGAAAACTTTAGCCATAATTTTCAGGCAATCGCCAGATAGACTAACAACTGTAATACAACATCGCCAGATTATTTCTATCTGGAAATAAGAAGTGCTATATATATGTTTAACAACTAAAACTAAAAATATACTGTGATCGCATATGTTTTATGTATAGAATAAAATACTTTAGCAAAACGCCAGTATGGCTTATTTATTTGAGACCAATAAATTTATTATTTCACAATGATGTTACATTTAACTTGGCAACGTTAATCAAGTTGAGTTTTTATTGTGTCTTTTCATAGCATTTATTATTGTTTTTTGTGCAAGATCATTTTTAGTTTTTCACTTTTTTGGTAATTAATTAATGACCACCACTAATTGTATTTAGATTTTACAAAACTATTTAGACCAACAACTTTGCAATACATATAATTTGCTGAGAACATGTTACAAGTTTTGGTAAATATGTAGTGTTCCTGTTGTTGTGATTTAATAGCAAAATTTATGTAATTTGTGTTCTACCTACCTCCTTTTGCAACAATTAGATCATCCTTTATTATTCAATTCACTTTTGATTTACCAAAGTCCATTATTTCTGTCGAACGCAAGATATTTAAAAGGACAATAACATGGGATTTTGAGGTTAGATCAGGATATTGATGTTACTACTTATGACAACTTGTGAATCTATTGTATGTCTCATCCCTCGATATTTAAGTTCATCCGCATAAGTTGGTCTGTTTAGAGATTTGTGAAACTACCTAACCAGACCTAGTTAAAGAACTAGCCTACAGGTCTAGGAAGGTCAATATTATTTATCCTTTACTAGGTCTGGCAAAGTAAACAATTACCAATGATATATATATATTCACCTTCCGAAACCTAGTTTTCATGATTCTTAAATCATATAGCTTAATAATATTAACCTGTGAAATGTATTGTAATGCACATTCACCCTATAAAGTCATTTCACTATGCATAATCTATGAAACCTAGAGGCATAAAGCAATTACGTTCTTTAGAGTCATGAAATCTCGAATGTTGCTTATTTTTAAGTGAAATAATGTATTGTGAAACATTAAAAGTGTAGGGCGTAATAAAGGATTATCTAACTGTTCCAACAAAAGGTGTGTAGAATATGAATTGCATAAATTTTGCTAGTAAATCGTAAGGACAGTAAGACTACATACTTAACCAAATTTGATCAATATGGATTTTACACATTTTGTTGAAAAAATAGTCCTGTTATGAACTTATCAGAAGATTTGTAGGTTTAGCCTAAGTTATCAATATTAGAATTCCACATTAAAATAATAGGCCTATAGGACTGGGTAAAAGAATTTATTAGATTATTGTAATTAAGGTTATGCCAGCTGTTATTTGAAAATGTAAGCCTGGCAGTTAGATAACCTTAAATATCACCTTAACACAGACACACTTTACTATTGACAACAGCTAAAGAAAGTATTCACAAAGTACACTAATTTATTTATTTTCATGATCTTGTATCAATGAAATCTGCGTTCATAAACACCATACTAAATTCAATAACAAACATTAACCAAAACAGTAAAACAGATGGAGTAGAACGATTTTGTCTTCTCTTAACATTTTCTAAATTTTGCTTGATTATTTTGGTCACAGGGTCACAGGGGCGTACTTGCATTGCACAGGTTCAATTATTAACTTTCATGTCTTGGCATTTGTCAAAATCATAGTACAATATATACATGTATGACAGAAGTAGTTAAATTGTACTGGAAGCAACCACATAATTCGACCTACGTAATATATATAAATATATTCGTAATATATCAATTGTTAGAATCTACCTCCGGAAGCAGTTATTAAGGATTCACATAGATGGAAGATGGAAGCAGTATTTATTAAAATTTACAGATGAACAAATGAAGAGTATAAATACATTTTATGGAATATAAACATCATACAGTGCATTCTAGAAATATATTCCAATGGGAATAAACCCGTAAAAATAAATTTAATAGGATATATTCCACTTCTAAAGTGGAAGCAATAACTCATAAATTTTTAATGTGAAGCACTTACTAATAAATAATATAAATATATATATATATATATATATATATATATATATATATATATATATATATATATATATATATATATATAGCACAGTTCACATCATAATTGTTTGTTTAACTACAATACAGCATATAAATCAAAACATTCGAATATTGAACAAACAGATACATATATATAAAGATCTAGTACGTGTGTTAATAACTATGGAAATAAATATTTATTTAATAATTATTTTTAAATAAATGTGAAGACGTAGCTTGAGTGAATAGTAATTCTCAAAATCTCAAGCGAGATTCAAATCTAAATGAAATCATTAATTAAGAAACTGAAATTAATTTGAATCTCAATTTTAACTTACTAAGCGTGACTTGGAATTTGGTTACCGTTGTTATCCTTGATTACTGAAGATCTTTACCAATTGCGTTTGTTTTAAGTTTCAGTATTTACCCTAAATATTGGGTGTATGGTAGAGAATGAATAACGAATAAATTTTAGTAATTATCCTACAGTTTTACGTACTGTAGAATTATACTAATATATATTACAAAAATAACTCACTTATCAGGAAAAAAATTAAATATAATATATTAAAATATTAACATAATTTTAATATATATCAAAGAAAAGCATTTACGAAAACTATTTGTTTGTTTTATTTACATAACAGTCTGATTTCACCACGTTT
Organism: Aphrophora alni; assembly: GCA_963513935.1. Classification (NCBI taxonomy): domain Eukaryota; kingdom Metazoa; phylum Arthropoda; class Insecta; order Hemiptera; family Aphrophoridae; genus Aphrophora; species Aphrophora alni. The sequence goes on along the minus strand of OY740768.1, from coordinate 134,312,578 downwards.
TACGCTGTCATTGAAACTAATGAAATTATTGTGATGAAAAAAGGATCTATTTAAGAAAGGATATTATTATTTTTTATTATAGAAAAAAAAGTTTACATATTTACACATTTTTGCGAACAAAAAATAATTGGTGTAGAACAATCCCGTTTAGTAGTAGATTCCGAAGAAAAAAATTCCGAGATAGTCAGAATAAAGTAAAAAATGAACAAAAGGTATATTAAAAAAAAATTGCAAAAGTTGAATTTAAAAGAATTAATTCTTAAGTATAGACTTAATTCAAACAACAGATTTTAACACAGCTTTGCATTGGCGTGAAGGTCATTGTGTGTTTAAGTTCTCATTTGTTACAACATTTTTACAGAAATTTGTTTCTTAGGATATTATATTTTACTTACAACATTATTCAAATAAATATATAACCTTATATTTCTAATGAAATTTTTGGGTATTGGTAGTTTATTTTATGAAAATGATGAATGCTATTTAAAATAATTTCCCTATATAATAAAAGCAAACCATTTAAGTTAATTTAATTAATAAATGTATTAAGCCTTCGTGCAAAAACTATAACTAGTTTTGGGTTTATTATAATCCCTCTTTTCTAAACTATAAATTTCGTTAACTACGATAAAAAGAGGACACTTTCAAAAACGAAATATTATTGTAATTATTACTTAAATATAAATAAATATATATATATATATATATATATATATATATATATATATATATATATATATATATATATATATAATTTATTTTATAGACACAATTAAAAAGTGATAAAATGAAATTGAGTCTACAAAAGATAGAATATTAAATTTAACATCAATCTTATAAACAAAATTAAAATTTTATTGAAACATTGGATTAGAACATGTTAAACGATCGAAAATAGTCTGTCTGTTTTTTACATATATATACTTATGGCAGGCAGTACATAATATATTATAAAAAAAATTATAACGTCTACACAGCAAAGTAATAATGATGTATCATTTACATTTTTTTTCTAATTTTCTTAAAAATTTTGAAATACGTATTACGATAAGTATTTATTTATAAAACAATAGACATATCGTTTTCGATCGTTCTTATATGTTTAATTACTAGGGATGTCTTTAAATAATTCCTAATAATGATAAGTATAAGTCAATTTACCTCTATTTTTTAAATCAAATATTTCAAACAATGAAGTAGATATAGGTTAAAATAAATTACTGGGGAGGCTCATAACGAAGGTTGTATATCTAGAATGTATTGTTCGCAAGATTTTGAAAATAAAATATAATATTTGTGATATTTATTTATAAATTGATTGAGTTTTGCTCAAATTATCAATTTACTAATTGTGGTGACCTTTTGATATTCAGTTAACCTTAGAATTTAAATTTTCTTTGCTGTTTTTATATATTTTATATTCCATGTTAGTAAATATCGTCCTAAATGATATACCATCTATTAAAATTATATATTTTCTTCCAGATTTTTTATTTCTAAACTTTTTTCTGTTAGTTTACAGAAAGAACATTCCCCACTTCTCCTAACTGCTATCGCCAAATTTCAGCAAGTAATTGTAAAACAGTCTCCGTTCAAGACCCCTTATCTCCGTGATAACAGTAAAGCAGTGAACACTTGAAGTATTTACGGTGAAGCTAATGACTTTACTGTCGCAGTTATCTAAAATTGAGTTTATAAAGTGCTCTGTAAATTATCAATCTTAAAAGTGCTCATCTCAAAACAAAAATAATATTTATAATACAGTAGAATGTCTGTATTTTTTAACTAAACGTTTTTTTGTTAGGATATATTAGTTATTCGGCACGTACAATATTCTCGATGTCAAATAAATTATGAAAAAAAAAATATTTAAAAAAAGATGACCGCCTTAGAAAGTTTAATATTACCCCATGTGTCTTCTAATTTTGATGAGAAGGTAAATTATTAATTGTCGATACCAACGTTTATGGAATGATATTAAAAAAATGTAATATTAAAGGAAGTATTTAATAAGTAGTAATTTAGAAAATAAATATATTAAAAATGTTTTATTGTAAAAAATATAGCACTTAGTCTACCACTTGAGATGGTCTACTCTTCTTCAACGTATGTTAAGAAGAAGAAAAAAAATAGGAAATAGAATGTTTTAATCCATGTAAATAATAACAATTCCTAGATGTAAATGTGTATTGGTATTACTTTAGAAATTCAAAATTGTTTGATATAAAGCTACAAAATGTGTAATTAGAGATTTAATATTTGTCGCTATATAATAAATTATAAAGTGGACAGGGCGTTATTCAAATTTAGTTGGACCTTACGAGGTGAGTATTGATTTGATATCAAGGTTTTTTTCCAATAATTAAAATATATATGTGTATAAACATATAATACATAAACATATAAACATAATATACATAAAAAATAATAATAAACAACAATATTCCAAAAAAATAATAATTTCATTAAAATTTTGTAATGATAAAAAAAAGAGTTTAAATCAGAACAATACAAAAACACTCTTCTGCCTTATGTTATTCTATATTCTTTGTCATAAAGAAATAATAATAATTTGTAGACCTCTTCTTTTATTTGCCTGTATCTGGCCATCTAACAAACTCTTGATATTCTATAGTTTTACATGCATATTAACCCTCTAATCAATACTACACATAATAAATACTTAAACCTTCGTAGCGATAGTCAACCTTAAGCCATGTCCTTACTCCCTCCTAAGCTTCCAAATAATTATGAATTCCTGACATTCAACAGCTTCATATAGTTGCCGTTTTCTTAGTAGACCTCTTCTTTTAATTGCTGTATCACGCCATCTAACAAGCTCTTTGATATTCAATTGCTTTGCCTGCATATTCACGCTATAATATTTGGTACACGTAATAAAAACTTAAACCTTCGGTGCTACAGTGCACCTTGAAATGGTAAATGTAGAAATGATATTTAGAAATAACAATTGGACATAATTAAGTAAAACTTACTTGTGCAAATTGAAGAAATATATTGATTTTGTTTTAAAAAATACATAAATGACACTGCATAAAATATAATCTTAAATTAGATGTCTAGTATTGACTTTAATTACCCCGTCTATCAGAGATGTTGATTTTTCATATTTTCATTTATTCAATAATATTAGTACTTAAATATAGAACTATATGTTATGTAGCATAACAATCATAATCATTTTAAAAATACAAACCATCCAAATAAACAATTATTAAAGATCATAGTGAATTTTTGAAAAACACGTGCTTTATTCTGCAGAGATTCAAACTTTCTTATGCGATCTGACCTCCGACCCTAAAGACACATGGTTATAGTATTGGTTTGTTCATTATTGAGCATTATTTAATAGTGACACGACATAAATATGGTAGATTTATATGGTCGTAAATAGCCTACTGCTATTATAAATAATCTATTAAGTCATAGATCATTTTAGACAATTGTAAAAAATAAATAATTGAACTCTATTAGTCCCGTTTGTTTATTAAAAATAAAAATTACACTCATTGTTAGGTTTTAATGTTGGTTTAATTCCATAAAGAAATAATATTATTAAATGGTGCTTATTTTATCTTTTGAATATAAAAATTTATACACGACCTAACTGCCGATAAATCGAATACAGTTAATTGAAAAATACATTATTAAATTTTATTTTAACACATGATAAACAATTTGACCAATTCGAGTTCCACAATTATTTCTTAATGTTGCTAGATCTTAAATAAATGTAAATACAAATATTTAAAAAAAAATCAAGTATGTATTAAACAATGTCGAATAAGATATTTTGTCATCTAGGGGGGGGGGGGGGATCAAATTCGTATTATTTAATTTCGTAATTTATATTGTCCTAAACGATATATTATAAGTGTATATAAAAACACAATAAAATCAGCTGGATTATATTTTCGTTAAAGGTATATTCGTATGACTTCTTTACGTACATAATCATTATAACATGTACATTTTACAATATAAAATAGACATTAGAACAGTCATCACAGAGAAATGGCATAAAACGTGAACAATTATAGTTTATTAATTTCACCTACTTGTATGCATAAATCCATGAGTAGTGTGAGTAGTAATCCATTTTCTTTAACATTTTTCTACCGTTGAATAGAAACCAAATGAAGCCTGTACTTGGACCCACGTATTATGTTTTATACATAATATAATTTAGGCAGCCAACTTGGACATAAATATACAGAAAATACTAACATCTATTAATAAAGTTTTTCAAAGCTCAGTACAGGGCCGAAAGATTTTTAAATATTATGTGTCTGTTATGTTTACAAAACCTAAGTGAGATTAGTGTTTCTTCTTTTGTTAACACGTCAAGAGTAGTGTAAAATTTTGAAAGACGTCGATTAATACTTGAATTTGTGAAATGAACTATAAAATTGAACATATTAATTAAATAATCTGTAAAAAAATATAAAATTGTTAAATGATGACGATGTATTTGTCTCATGGTGGGTGACTGCTATATAATTTGAATGAATTTCAATAAAAATTATCTAATCTTATAACCTAAATATTAAACTATATACGCTTAGTTCTATTTCTTGATTACTGGTTGAATAGATACGAATAATAATTTAAATGTTTGATTTATTTTTCTGTGAAAGTACTTTCTAATACATAAATCACATTATTAAACAATCACTAATACTTTATATATTGCTGATTACAACAAAAAATATTTAAGTTTTGTATTAAAAAATAACAAATAATATTTATTTGTGTTTTTAAACTTATGATAACAGTGATACATTATAAAGCATAAAACGCCTCACATTAGTATTTCCCTTCTAGAAGTTTGTCACTAAATAGTTTTATTCGGTTTCGAAGTAAATTGTTTTTTATTAAATAAATATTATCATAACAATGCACTTTCCTGTCGTTTGTAGTTTAGATTTTTCTTATTTCTTCTTTTAAAAATAATCCTTCTTATTTTTTATTATTTATTTGTTTTATAATGTTGTAACTTAGACGTTACAAAGGATGTAGTATTTGGTATCACTAAGAACTCTATCAGAGATATTGTAAGCGATAAACAATGGATTCGACAGAGAGAAGTAACATACATTCAATCATAAACTTTCTAGTAGAAATTCATTTTAAACTATTAATATAACTGTGTCAGTTTCCAATTAAACGTCCTTCTTTAAATAAATAGTTTGTATGTTAGTGTTTGTAATATTTATAAACAAGCAAATATTGTGAAAATATACATCAATTCAAAGCTATTGAATTAACCAGTTACACATTTGACACAATAAATCAGTTTCCTAAAATAAAATTTCTTTTTACTAAAATGTACCAGGGGTTGAAACATAGCAAACATTATTTTAATAGACGTAGAGCAACGTAGTGTCGTGCACTTTAAAGTATTTCTTTTAATCAAGTGTCATTGCTGTTTTATTTTAAAATATATTTTATCTCTCATGAAAATAACAACTATAGTTTATAACACATTTATAGTGTAAAATTTGTCATTTATTTAATTGTTTTCATCGTATTATATAGCTTGTTTTGTATATAAGTTCATTTGCTTCATGTGGTGTGTTGCGGTTAATAATTGGGCCTTTTATTTAAGTAATTTAATTTAACTTGACTTTTATCAATGACTTGTAAATACGAAATAACACAATGAAAAAAAAATTAAATAAATAAAAATTGAAAGAATCAATAAGTTGATTATGTAGTGAACATGATAATCATAATTCAACCAGTGGTTTGTTGAGGATTTAAAAATCCTTTCGTACTTTGCAAATTTGTCCATGAGTTTAATACTTGCTGTTCATAGTGCTTATCATGTGTTCTGTTGTAGCCTGGTAAACCACTGACATATAGAATTTAATTTAACTGTTATGGGCTATTTATTGACAGTAATAATGAAATATATATATATATATATATATATATATATCGCCTACAAAACAACAATTCATCTACAAGGTTAACTTTAAAACGTATAGTAACTATATCTGTATACATTTTAACAAAATTAGTGACTATCTACAAAAATTATTCCTCCTAGTTTTATACAATCTAATACTACAAACCATATTTGAAGGACACAGACAATAATATTAATTATTGGGCATATGAATTTGTAAAGATACTTATTTGAACAAAAAGATATTATATTTAAAAAAAAATATTTTGTTGTTAATCTAGCAAACACTGAGTAAAGTCAACATTATTCAATTAATATAAGACTGGTATAGTGATTTTTTTTTTATTTAAGCAACTATTAACATAGTTTCAAAATTATTAATAATGACAAATTGAATTATAACACGTATTTCATGTGATACACATTGCAGTAATATGAAGTGAACATAATTAATTGTCCAACACTTAAATAACACCATTTCCTATTTGCAATTACAATGTTTAGCAGAAATTATATGAAACGAGTTAATTGGCGCCATTATGGTACTTAATAAAATTCATCAAACCGAGTGTCACAAGCAGATTTTCTAATTACAAAACACAAAAACGCGTCTCTTGGCTAGTTTATGCAATGCTATATTACATTGGTATTTCAAAAGTTTTAATCTTAAGGGTAAGTTTAAAAAAAATGTTACATAAGTTTATATATCACATAAATGTAATATTTTCTATTATTTTTACGTCGGCTTAACAGAAACAGACCTCGATGGAGGGTGTATATATTAAAAATTAATGAATATACATATAATTATTCAATATTATCAATTTTTCAAAGCATTCATTAGTTTCGTTAATAATTGATTATTTTTAATTTAACTTTAAATTACTTTGCAAATATCAAATGTATTATTAGTTATGGTGAACACATATTCACTTAACATCTTCTATCATACTTTATAGATTTAAATTTGAATCGTGCTGAAAGTTATATGAAATTAAGTGTTTTTAATTGGCAAACTAATGTTAAAGTTAACTTTTAAATTGAGTTACAAAACACAGTAAAGTTGTGTGTAGTTTTGTAAAGCAGGAGTTAGTTCAGTGTGATGTATGTATTAAATAGTTTGCTCATAATTAATTAACAAACTGTAATGCATTTTGTATTTACTGTGGTAACTTTTACTAGGTTACATGTTCATAGTACAGTTACATTTAAAAAATCAAAATACAGCATTCATCTCCTACCATTTTGTAAATAACGGTATAAGACTTCACTTTTATGAAACGTGTATTTAGTAATAGATATAGATAATGTTCAAACTCTAAATCAAGAAGAAATTTAATTAAATTTAGGTTATGTTTAAAATAAAATAAATGTCATTGTACTAAAACCAATTGGCCATCTTGGTTACTGCTAAACTCTGATGGAGACAAATCAGAACTATACGGAGGTAGAAATATTTACAGTATGATTTTTAATAGTTTCAAGCGTTTCGTTAGTTGTGTGTGGTGAGCGTTGTCTTGGATAAATAACACCCCCTTACCTCGTCTCTTATCCAAAATTTATAGTATCACATTTGTTTTCAATTCTTCCCTGTTGTAATCTCCATTTACTATGCGTAAATAGTCACAAACATTTGAAGTTTTCTATCCCCAAAAATGTTGAGTAGTATGACTTTTACAGCTTTTGGTTGAGTTGCATCCACTCCATGCTTTGACGCTTTGAATCAACTTCAAAGTGATATATCCATGTTTGATCAAAGTGTAAAATGCCTTCCAAAAATGCATCTATTTCTTCTTGATAACTTTTCCTCTGTTCCTGACAGATTCGAAGCTAATTTTTGTGTGGATGTCCGTTCATTTTTTTTTTTAAACCGACATGGGCATACTTTACGATATTTCACCTTGTCGCAGGTGATAGAGTTTACAGGAGCACTTTCAGAGTTTAGAGTAATGATAACATGATCCAGCTATTTTAATCATGTTAAATATCTTCGTTAATAAGGGTTTCTATTCTGTTTTGCAATGCAGTTGAAACCTCAATAGGTCGCCCTGTGTACTGCACATTACGCTCATTTATTCAACCAATTTTAAACATTTCCATCTATAATAAGGTTAATACAAAATTTCCCATATTGTATTTTTTCCGGATAAAGACTCTGTCTCCATAATTAACACCTATATGGAAACATCGGTCAATTTGACCGTCTTGCGTTTTTGCATTCATATGTTGGCTAAACTGCGTGACCTTGACACTTGCCGCGGTCAGTACCTTCTCCCCTCCTCAGAACAAGACCATAACGCACAATATCAATTAGTTCTGCACAGCGCATCCTCTGTGACAGTTGCATTTGTCATTTTACAGTCGGTCAGATTTACCGCGTGTTACTCTTACTGTTAGTTTGTTGTCGGTCAAAAGTGCCGTATGTTTCCTTTTGCGTTCTGGTGTCCTTTTTTGTAAATAGATTGTTTGTGATTTCATCTTCTTTTCTGTGTATTGTGATAGTGTATAAATTGTATATAGCCTGTAAATAACTTTGTAGTGTATTATTTTACTTTTTTCATACATAATGAACTGTGCTGGAAGTCGTAAGTCTTTTTCAACTCACGATCCCGACTTTGGTGACAATATTCGCAGACTGTTGGAGAATGAAAATGTGGATAATGATGGTTCAGACGAGGATTTGGATGATATGGACGACTCAGATGCTGATCCTGATTTCTTAATAGAGGACAATAGGCATTATGAAGACTCTACTGCTTCAAGTTCAGATGAGGCAGACGAGGCATTGATGGAAGTAGACCAAGAAGATGAAAGTGAAGTGCTAAATACAGTAGCTGAAAACACTTCCCTTCCACCATATTTTCTTGAGAGAATGAAAAAAAAAGAATGCGGACCTCCCAATGCTTGGAAAAGCCAACCTCCCCCAAGGAATGTGAGAACCCCAGTAAGAAATATAATTAGAACATTGCCTGGCATTAGAGGGCCTGCAAGAGCGTTAGGGAATGCTCCCAAAAAGGAGGAGGTATGGAGATTACTTTTTGATCAAGATATCATTCAACAAATTGTAAATAACACCAACATCAAGTTAGCGTCTGTTCGCGAAAAAATTGCTCCAGGGAAAAGTAAATCAAACTATAGGAATACGGATGCTGAAGAAATAAATGCTCTAATTGGTATGTTGCTCTTAGCATCAGTCGTCAAGTCCAACAATGAAAATATGACATCTCTTTTTTCTAAAGATGAGTTTAGCCGTCCAATATTCAGGGCTACTATGTCTGACAAACGCTACAAAGTAATTATAGCATACTTACGTTTTGATGAAGCTCAAACCCGAGAGGCGAGAAAAATGAATAACAAAGCTGCTGCTATCTCAGAAATTTTTGAAAAGGTCATCTTGAACAGTCAGGCTATTTACAGTCCTTCAGCTTATGTCACTATAGATGAGATGCTTATTCCCTTTCGAGGAAGATGTGGGTTCAAAGTATACATGCCAAAAAAACCCAAGAAGTATGGCATAAAAGTCTTGTGTCTGACCGATGCCAAAACATCTTATTTATATAATGGGTATATTTACACAGGGAAAGGAAGCGATGGAGTAGGTTTAACAGAAAAAGAGAAAGATAATAGTATTCCAACCCAGTCTCTCATTCGTTTGTGTAAAGTGATTGAGGGTAGCAATCGAAATGTAACCGCTGATAATTGGTTTTCGTCGATAGAGGGGGTAGATGAGCTCAACAAAAGGAAGCTCACTTATGTCGGTACCATGAGAAAGGATAAAAGATGTATTCCAACAGAGTTTTCTCCTAGCAATGCACGACCTGTTCCATCCACTCTTTATGGTTTCAGAAAAGATGCAACCATTCTTTCCTTCGTACCTAAAAAAAACAGAGCTGTGTGCTTGATATCTTCAATGCATGCCACAATTGAAACTGATCAACAGAAGAAAAAGCCAGAAATGATTTGTTTCTACAATCGCACCAAAGCCGGGGTAGATCTCCTCGACATGAAATGTGCGGTTTTTTCCTCGAATCGGAAAACTAGGAGATGGCCTGTTGCAGTTTTCTATAGACTTGTAAACATCTGCAGTGTAAATTCGTTCATAGTGTTTATGAGCTATAGTGGAACATCTATGATGAAGCGCTTTGAGTTCATCAAGAGTCTTGCAAAGGATTTGATTGTTCCCCATCTACGGAAGAGACTCATCATCGCCAACCTTCCTCGAGACTTGAAGATGGACATAAATAAAATATTGGGAAACAATGCTCCTGTGGTTGGGGATTTGCCGGATGATCGTCTACCGAAGAGGAAAACCTGTGAGAAGTGTCCCCCTGGAAACGACCGAAAGACGCAGCACAAATGTATAAAGTGCAACCTTGCAATCTGTGGCCAGTGTCAAAGAAGAGTTTGTACAGACTGTGCTAAAGAATGTGTATAAATCAAGCTTCTGAACATTGAACCAATGTGAGTAAGATCTGGTTTTAAAATGTAAAAAAAAACAGTAAATACTTTCATTTTTTTGCTTAAAATGTTATACAAATAATTTAATATGTTCTCATTAAATTTTTTTGATGTTTTGAATAGCCTAACTTAATTTCTTAACCACTACATCCATTCAAGTAACAAGAAATAAACAGAATATAGCAAATAGTATACAACGGTCAAATTGACCTTATGTTTCCCTTACTGTTATAAAAAACATGTTTCCATATAGGTGTTAATAAAGAGATCACGCAAAAAGTTGCCAAACATCATAAATACATTTTACATTAATAATAACATTATATTAAAATGTTACGTCTTGTGATTACTTGTCGTACCTTTTATTGTGAGATGTTTCGAAACAGTAACATCTTATCGTAAAAGTTACAACAAGAAGTCACAAGACGTAACTCATTAATATAATGTTATTATTAATGTAAAATGTATTTATGAAGTTTATCATCATTCTGCGTGATCTTTTCATTCAATCCGAGGTCAGTCTCTTTATCTTACCTTGATCCACTGACTCCCCACCCTCACTATCAGTATGTACTCTCTACTTTATCTGTTACTAGTTGTCTTCGTGTCATTTAGTCTATAATTCTTCTAATAATAACATTTCTTTGACATTACACTATAAGTCACCTCATCTCTTTCTTTTCATATTTCTAGATCAACTCTCTTCTTCGTTTGTCTGTTAGTTACATTATACGGTAAACCATTTACTTATGAATGTATACAATCTTGTTTATTGTTCTCTGCTCTAAGTCAGCATTTCTATATCAAACATTTTAAAATAAAACTCACTAGTATGTAGGACACAGGTATTGAATTATATTTCCAAAGTTTGTATTCGTGCATTGTACAAACTTATTGTTTAAATATAAAAGAAGTTGATCTGAAAGTATAAGATAATAAGTCAACTATAAAAGTAATTACCGCATAAGTTAGTGTTCTCTATAAGTTAGTAATATATAAGTATTCCTCTAATTATAATTATGCAGCTATTATTCTCTATTTAGTTCTTCCCTCTATTATTTTCTAGAACAACTTCCTACTATTTGTACAGTTGAAGGTCTTGAAGTACTCCACTATTTACATTTTATTCATCTCAGCTTTATGTTCTCTTACGAACAATTATTTCAATTATATATTTAATTTTTGTTAGTTAATTGGTACAGTTAACGCAACGCTTACCACCCGAAAGAGTAATCCATCAAGTTGGGGAAATATCAAAAAGATCAACAAAGTTGAATATAAATTTAGTTATAATTTAAATATTTGCACATATAATTATATTTGTTCGTTTCTGAGATATTTGACGGTGATATATATGAAGGTTCGTTTCGTATGGAGGTGATATTTTAATCATGGCAATCCCATAATGGCAAAATTGTTATTAGTGTTCTTTTTATAAAGAATTATATTGAAATTGGTATAAAAACTGTGGAAGTTTTGAATCAACTAAATTATTAAATATTGTATCCATTAAAAGAAGGAAATCGATAAATCGAAGTTTTTTACAGCTTGAATCAAAGACATTTTTAACTTGATATAAACTATTCAGTTTACCATTACATTATAAATTTAAATACAAATAATTTATAAAGAATCACAGGCATACGGTTAGTTATAATTAAATAGTTGTGATAGTGAAAAAAAGATCAAACAGTTATATCATTAATATATTATTGTTACAGTTTTCTTCATAAATTCATTTAGAATAATACACATCTTCTTTACAAACAATTAATTATATATCACTATATTTATTAATTGTCTTTTGCTGGTTATCAAATACTATTTAAAACAACTACATACAATCTCCTAAAAGTGAAATTATAAACATATTTATAAAACTAGAGTGTAAATATTATTTTACTTTCCTTTGTGAGGACAGTAAATTCTTTTTATTACATAATTGAAAATAAATAAAAATGTATCATTGAAAATATTTACCAGACTTTATACCAAAGATATAATTACAAATATTATAAGCATAAGAACCTGCAATAACTTATTCAGAATGAAGAATTTTTAAAGTAACTACGAATTTTAACCAAATAAACTCATTAATGTACACGTCACTATATAACTCCACGTCACGAAAGTTAATGGCCGTAATGTTTCAAGTCTTGGAACAACATCGAAATAAGAAGTTATTTTATTTCAAGCACGTAATATACTTTGTTTTTAAAAATAAGTGGATAAACTTGAAAATTTTATTTTGAGTTATGTATATATATAATTTAAAACAAGATTCAATAGTGAATAATTATCCATTATGTTATTTTGAAGACCGAGATCGTTGCTTATGCAATGTATATTCAAATTTAATTTAAGATAATATCAAATGTAATACATATTGTTTAAATAGTTATTTATCACTTCTAAAATCGATCTACACGTATACGAGGGCATTTTAAATGAATGTGGTATTTATTTATACTATTTTACAGCTTCAAATAAGTAAGTAATTTTTATTCAATATAACTATTGAGTTAGCACTGTTGAAAGTGGAAAGGAGAATAGAAGCAGAATTTTTGGGAAAATGTCAATATACGTTACGTAAAAGCAGTAGTTTTAAGTGTTGGTTATTTGCCAGTTTGAATTCACTCTCTTCATCTCATTATTACTGACACGAAACGAGACAGAGGCGATCACTAAGTAAAAGGAAATGGAAAATAATTGACCCGGAAGTAAAGAAGAAAAGAGGGGTTCATATTGGAACATCTTTATTTTTGGTTTTCGTCAGCTAAAACTCAATCTTCATATAAATGAAAAAAAATATATTGTTTTTATTTTATTTAAGTAAAAGCTAATTTAAATTTGTATTCAAATTTGATCATTAAAAATATCAAATAGAAAATAAATTGTTTCTTATTACTATGATTTAAGCAAATATCTGTGTGTTATTGTTAAATTTAATTGTTACAACTACGTTACTCCCCCACTATGTTACTATATCATGTTTGTGATTTATTGGTTTAATCGGAAAGTTTACACATATAGTGAATAAATTGTTTTACTTCTTCTACTTACGTTAACATATTGAAAGCCGTGGTTATTGTATCAAGTTTTGACTCAGATATGCAAATTTCATTTTTCTTTGCTGTTTTCTGCATTTTAATATATAATTTATTCTTGAACACACTTCTTGAAGTTGAAAGTATAAAATATTATGAGAATAAATTAAATAAAAATATTTTTATAAAATAATGTTAATTTGGCATTTTGCTTCAACTTCTTTATATTCTAATAAACGCTTAAGAGTTATTGGACATATTAGAAGTATCACTACTGAAGAAGTATTACATCTTACCTTAGATTATATTTTCAAGGACAGTTTTTAATATATTTTTTCCAGTTTAGTTGCTAGAATCATTTTACATGTTGCTGAATATATTGTGCAACCGATATCTTCGTACGTTATGTCATTCTAGTTGTCAATAGAAAGTCAAAACCCAATATACGAAGTATAAGGTAAGATTTATATTTGAAAAGCAAATCAATCTCCATTCTTGACTGCGCTGCACGTTTCATGTTCTTAGGAAAGCGAAAAAAATATTTTCGACCTGCCGTCTTTGGTCGTCTTCGTTGCCGTCTGTACAATAACAAACCCCACTAATTAAGATAGTAACCTACAATATTCTATACGAGACTAATGTGTTCTCGTATAAAAATAATTTCAAAAGACAAAATGGTTGCCATCGAAAACAGTGTTTCGTTCATACGAAGTTAAATTTAATACACACCGTTTTAGATAATAAAATACTTCAAATCAGGATCCAATAATACTCTTTACGATGATAAATGCGGAAATTATTGTGCAAATCATCCCAATAAAATGTGATATTTTTATAATTGCAGGATCCCGCTGGGCTGGGTAATCGACACTAGCCTGACGAGTGGAGGATAGGCACATGAGACGCTGACAGAACTTAAAGTGAGTGGAGCGATTTTTTATATATACACACCCACGATGTATGTTAGTATTAATATAGTAGTGATAAATACACTTATGGCTTATAACATTTCTAAGATATATATTTTTAAACTTCCCTGTTGGATGAAACCCCTTGATATACCAATATAATGTAACATTTCTTAAACTACTCGAAAGATGAATTTTTGTGTTTTGTAACTAGAGAATCTGTTTGAGACACTTTGAGTTTGTTGTAGCTAATTAAGTACCATTGGGCACCCATTAACTTGTTTCATATAATTTATGCTTAACATTGTGTGACATCACTTGGTTGAAATAGGAGAGTGTGTTTTAATTTTATGAAAATTATGTTCATTTAATACTGCAATGTGTGTGAAATGTTATAATTAAATGTCAATATGACAAATTTGAAACTATGTTAATATAAGTAGTTGCTTAAATAAAAACAAAAAAACTATACGTGTCTTATATTATTTAAATAGTTTAAATTTTTCTATGTTTTTACAAAAAACATAATATAAAAAATAAAAAATAGTAATAATATTAACAATCTTCGTAATATATTTTTCTTCACACAAACTTCATTCCAAACTCATATGCAATTTTTTTTTAAAACTATTGTATGTGTCCTTGAAGTATGGTTTGTATTATTAGAAGAATGACTCTTGAAGGAATACTTTTTCTAAGATAGTCACTAATTTGTAATAAAAAAAGGCCCACAGATTGTTTTACCAAATTTATATATAAAATTGATTTATACATATTTCATGAAATTCTATTTATAAATTTCCAACAACTATTGAAATACATTCTATTTTTCGGTGGTTTAACAGACTACAACAGATCGCATGATAAGCACTACGAACAGCAAGTATTAAATTTAATAGAAAATTTGTCAAAGTGAAATAGATTTTTAAATCCTCAACGAACAACTCATTGAATTATGATTATCATGTTTAACTACATAATCAACTTATTTATAGTTTTAATTTTTATTTTATTTTTTAATTATGCTATTCGTATTTACAATTCGTTGATAAAAGTAAAGTAAAATTACATTACCTTAATAAAAGGCCCAACAATCAACTGCATTTCACTACATAAAGAAAATGGTCTTATATAATAAAAGAAGCAATATACTACGATAAAAACAAATCTAGATAATAATAAATTTTATACTATATATGTGTTATCAACAGTAGTTATTATTTTGTTGAAAGCTAACATATATTTTAAAATAAAACAGTTGACACTTGACTAAAAGAAATACATTAAAGTGCACGACACTACATAGCTCTACGTCCATTAAAGTAATGTTTGCTATGTTTCAACCCCTGGTACATCTTAGTAAAATGACATTTTATTTGAAGAGACTGATTTATTTTGTCTTTTTAAATGTAATTGTTTGCTTTAACACAAAAGAATTTATGTAAATTTTACAACATTTGCTTGTTTATAAATATTACAAACATAAAAAAAAATATTTATTTAAAGATGAATGTTTAATTTTGAAATATAAACAATTTTGCTTCTAATTTATAATTATTTCTATTAGAAACTTTTTGGTTGAATGTATGTTACTTCTTCCTGTTAAAACTATTCTTTATCGCTTACATGTCTCTGAGAGTGTTGTTCTTAGTGATAATTACGAAACACCACAAACTAAATAGGGTCGTAATTACAAGATTATAAAATAAATAAATAAAAAAGTATTAGATTGAGTATTGTTAAAATGAAGAAGTAAGAAAGTTCTAAACTACAAACAACGGAAAAGTGTGTTTTTATGATAATATTAAATTATTAAAAAATAATTCACATAGCCGCTGAATAAAACTATTATGACGAACTTCTAGAAGGGAAGTGATAATATGAGTTGTTTTATGCTTTATAATGTATCACTGTTATCATAAGTTTAAAAACACAACTAAATATTATTATTTTTATTTTTTAATGCATAACTTAACATATTTTTTGTTGTAATTTGCAATATATAAATTATTTGTGAGAGTTTAATAGTGTGATTTATTAATAGTACTTTCTAAGAAAATGAATAATTTTAATTATTATCCATATCTACCCAACCAGTAATCAATAAATAGAACTAAGTGTATGTGCTTTATTCTTTAGGTTATAAGATTACATAATTATATTTAAATTCATTCGAATTGTATGGAAGTCGTTGTGATTGTAACAGTTACCATGGGACAAATACACCGTCATCATTTAAGAATGTTTTATTTATTTGAATATATTTAATTTTATAGGCGTATTTAAAAATTCAGTTATTATTTGACGTCTAATGCGGAATTTTACACTACATCTTGACGTGTTTATAAAAGAAGAACTCTAATCTCATTTGGTATTTTTTTTTTTTAAATAGGACACACTAATATTTAAAAATATTTTGGCCCTGTACTTAGCAATGAAAATTCTATTTATAAATGTTACCATTTACTGTACATTTTATCCAAGCTGGCAACCCAAATTATATAATGTATAAAACATAGTACGTGGGTCCAGGTATAAACTTCATTTGGTTTCAATTCAACAGTATGAAAAAATGTTAAAGAAAATGGATTACTACTCTTAGCCTCTCGTAATATAAATGCATACAACTAGGTGAAATTAATAAACTATATTTGTTCACGTTATTTGCCAATTCTCTGTGATGACTGTTATAAGGTCTATTTTATGTGTAAAATGATAAATCCACTTAGGAATGTCATAGGAATATATCTGTTATCAACATATAATCCAAGTGGTTTATATATAAGTAGTTTGGTGTTGCGTATATATATATTACACTTAAACTATATCGTTTAGGACAATATATATATATTACTAAATTCAAATAATCAAAAGTTTGATTTTAGATCCAACGAACGGAAAAAAATTCTTATTTGACATTGTTTATCATATAAATGATTTAAATATTCATTTGAAATCAAATTTTAATAAAACCTAGCAACATAAAAAATACCGTTGTTCATCTGCTAATATATATATATATATATATATATATATATATATATATATATATATATATATATATATATATATATATATATATATATTTGAGGTTTATTTATATTTAAAAAATTTATTTTATATTTATTCGTTTTTTTCTCTTTTTTACGTTGATAGGAGCAATAATCCTAATTAACAAAAATGTACACAAGACAATTATCAAATATTTACTCTTACAAAATGTAAGACCTTAAATAAATATAAACACATTTGCTAAGATACACTGTGACAATTTGAAAGTAAATCAATAAATAAAATAAACTGTCTTTTACGTAGCTCTAAATTGGTAGACTAAATATATATCCTAGTAAATTCTTTCATTAAAAACTATTTTTGTTTCTATATTTTGTACCTTGTTATCTATTATTTCAGTTAAATTTAACCTAATTTTACTCAAAATTGCAAATATTTGAAATAAATTCATATAATTTATTTTTATAAAATTTGAATCATGCGATAACTTTTACAAATGTTTTTCCGATAAAAAAATACCTAAGGGTATATGCAGTTTAAGAAAACAGTTATTTGTTGTTAAGTAGAGGTTTCTGTCAGTTTTTAAATTTTAAGTAAATTTCAAAACTTCAGTGACTTTCCTCGTAGCTGTGCCCGACATCCTCACAGGTAATAAATATTCATAATAGTTACTCGTTCAAGCTCACTACGCTGCAAACGGTGTTTCCTAGTGACATATTTTCATGAACTCTATACAATTAATCGGCAGTTAGGCTTTGTATACATTTTTATTTAAAGTTAATTTAAATACGATTTAATAATATTATATCTATATCGGATTAAAACAAAATTAAAACCTAAAAATGCGTGTAAAATAAATGGGAATAATAGTGTGGAAATAATTATTACTTTAAAATGTATGGAGAATAAAAATTTACAAAATGCTATAATTTTACACATAATAATAATAATAAATAAACGTCCAGGCTATATAAACAACTAACACAAATGAAAACTATAACTAAAATGAACACTGTTATTAATAATGTAATTTTTAAATAAATAATCAGCAATTTTTTGTAAAAGTAAATAATAAGTAGATCATTACGGTATTTGAAAAAATTCCACAGTTATTGGAAATTATTCAATTTATATCATTAAATAACTGTGGAAATATCACCATTCTAACTCTGACCCCTTTTTCGAGACATTCGTATAAATAAACAAAAGTAAAATTTAAGAATCAATTTCGTGATCAAAAACCTCTTCTAGTTAAATATTATGTTAATGTGTAGGTAATTAATTTTGAAAAGCATTATGACAAGTAAATTTTATTAACACAATTTATTATTTCAACATAAATTCATTATAAATAAACGGTTAACGAGAACATAACACAATGTGCACCAAGTTTTATCTTATAATTCATTATTAAACGCCTTCCTATTGATTCCATTGGGGAACAGAGTAATATCCCATTACGCTTGAACCACAGACGGCAGTCTTTTGTCACCGTTAATTAATTAGAGACTCTGAATAGAAACAATATATACCATTGTATTTTTATTCTTTATAGTCACCGACCATGGAATTCAATGGCAGCCCTAGGTGATTGATTAAGTTGAAAATGGAAACTATTTCGAATTACACAATGCTTTACAATATAACACCGTGATTTCTCAGAATGTAGAATTATTGGATTCGATATTATGAGACTGAATTTTACTATGTCTTGTATAAGTGTTAGAGCAAAAATTAAGTAAAAATAACTATAATTTTTGTCTTTTTTTTTTTTTTTTGCTTTTTTTGTTTCTGTAATATTTCTATACATGTCTATTAATTCCAAAGGAAACTCCCAATTAAATGTCTATTATCCACGTTTTCTTTCACTGACATATTTTATTGCAGAATTATTTGTCCACACCACAAGTAGATTTTATTTTTAAATTTCGCTATATTATAATCTGTTACATGTCGATATGGTTTGGTCATTTCTCTAGAATGAAGGATCAGAGAATGAAGATAGAAATACAGTTAGCGGAAATTATGTATTGTGATAAAGAAGTAAGAGACGACGAAGAAGGCGGTCGATGCATGATGTTTAGGGAGAACTAAAAGTTATATTGCCCAAGAGTTGTGAGATTGGATGCTTTGGGTAGGAGAGAGTGGTGATGACATAATAAAAAAAATCCCTAAACAAATTAAGTTAATTAAATTATTTATTCTGCAGCAGTGTGGAGAGGAAAAACAATATGTTGTCTGTAATTAGAGATTAATTAATAAACATGTTTAATAATTACGAAATATTCTCCTCTAAATTTGAGGTTAATTAAATTGAATCTCATTTTTAATTTCACGAAAGATTTTAGGGATAATGATTTGGTTCAGTGAAATAATATTATCAAAATGTCTTCACATTGTATCTTGTATTCTGGCATGATGAGCAACAGAAAATATGGACTTATTATAAAACACAGATAATGTCTTCACTTTAGTTTAACAATATGACTAAAATGGTCACATTTGGTAAGGGAAAATATATCGTTTAAAACCCAAACTTTAATAATTTCGTGCTGCGTTTCACAACTTAAAAACACACGAATAATACTTTTAATTATTAATAATAACTCACCATATTTAGATTTTCTCATATTTTGACTTTAAATTAAGGAGAAGAATAAAACACATATTGTTACCCTAACACACACTACAACGCCAGTCCGTACATTTACAATAATTAGTAATTTTTTTGCATTTTAAAATGATTTAAAAAAGAAACTACATTTTTTTTTTCTAAAATATGTTTTATAGATACTACTAATTTGCAAAATTATGAATTTTCATATTGAAATATGAGTACTTAAAGTACATCAGTATTTTTTAGCCAACATCTTTTTCTAGCCGTTTTTTAACATTTACTATTTCTGTGAGAGAAGGATTATATTGCTTATTAGTTACCTTTGATTGTATATATTTTAATAGATTAAAATTTTACTTGATTTTTAGCTATTTTATGGAACAAGTAAAGCCATATACTGATCTGTTGCGTGTAGTTATTTCGTACTTATTTCACATTCGCACTAACATATATTTGTAAACTTTGTATAAAGCAAATTATATCATATCTCAGGCAACGAACAATTTTCCACTCAACAATAAATAAAAACTTCTAAGCCAGTGTCAGATCCATTAATTAATCACAGGAGAATTGTAAAGGCTTAGGACAATAGCTACAAAAAGAGGGGCTTAGTTTGTGAAATTTTGCAAATTGTCGAGTAAGTTGCATTAATGTAAAAGTTAAGACGTATAATACAAAACTTTGTAGAAACCTAAAGTTATTTGTACACACATTGTTTATTTAACAAGGGAATTCTAGTTGTTATATGCACTGTTTTAAATATAATGAAATCATTCGTCACTTAAATATAAACACTACTGAAACGCCACTTTAATCTTCCATTGCTCTAATTAAAGTTAAAATTATGTTTTATTAAAATACGTTGTAAAAGATACACATTATAACGTTCATATAAGTAAGACTCTAAGAAAAATAACAAGAGGGTATTTATCCCATTAATAAATGTATCCTCACAGACATATTCTGTATTTAAGGTTATTATTAAAAATTTCGTCACTAAAATAACATAGTTCATATTATTGATATGATTTTAAAGGACATTCCACAGCAATTGTGTGAATTTAAATCTTCTTAGGCCTGGGTTCCTTTCTTAGTGTATTTTTTCTAGCTTTCGTTTCCAATATGTATCTTAATAAAATTATTTTTTCATATTCACATACTATTACGTGATTAACCAAGAACTGCACCTATGCGTAAGTAATAACCATAATTAAATATCATTTCTTTTTATTTTATTTTAAATATTGTATTAGTACTTTAGTACAATAAAATATACATATTTCATAACAATTTGTGACATTCTACTGGAAAGAAACAAAAAGTCACTTCTCAGATGAGTGATTGCACTGGATTACCAAAAGAATAGTTATGAGCGTTTAAATATAAAAATATATATATAAAAATAATTTGTTTTGTAAAAGTTTTTAAAAGCTATATTTTAAATTTATATAAAATTAAATGTAACTTTATTGTTTCTTGAGTAAAATTGACACTTATCATTTTTTTTCTTCTTATCTTCAAATGTTTCAAAAGAAATTCAATTTTCGTCAGTTGAAAAACAATTATATTGCTTTTCATTAGAAAGAAAAGCATTTTCTATAGCCATGACTAATATTTGGAGGAAACTGACCATATATTTACAGGTAAATAAAGTCAAAGATTTTAGTGAAGAATATATTATATTATTGGTTTATTAATTATAACAATTGCATTTCGAATGAGGGGTATGCAGCTATTAACATTTCTATCCTACATTACCAATTCTAACGAATTACACTTTCACAAATTTATAAATATACATAGTGTGTTATTGAGTCTTTTGTATTTAATTTTTTTTTTTAGTCGAACAGGTTCTTTAATATATATATATATATATATATATATATATATATATATATATATATATATATATTGGAATTGAATATAGATTAGCGCTGTATATTCCCAACAAAGGAGAGATCATTATGGATTTTATTTGAAATATACATAAATATGTCACTGTTCAAATAAACAATAACTTGTTTTAAAAAAATGAGAATAATAATGAATTTATTTTTCAGATAATATCAATTTTAGTGTTTAATTCGCTAATGAAATTGACTCCCAGATATTAGGAAGATTTAGATTGTTGTAGAACTCCACATGAAGTGCTACTACATAGATACATTTCAGATCTTTTAATGAAATATAATTTGCAAAATTCACTACTTACCACTTTAACTTTAAATTAATAAAATACAGATATTTTTTCTGGTAATTTGAATATCAAAACATTTCTAATTTCACACAAGTTCACACTGACTCCCGTTTGTATTTCTTTCAACTATTAACTACTTGTCATAGGGAGTTGTAATCAGTAAGAGCTGAAAGCACATTATATTTTTACGTTGATTAATGTAAGTTATGAAAATAATGCCACTATGTAAGGTTCACGAAAAACTCCGGATTTCCCAGTTTACCATTAATTCCGATCATTGCCTACTATTAATAATAAAGCTTTTAGGCCATCCATGCTCCTAACTTTAGCATATCCATAAAATATTCAACAATATATCATGATCTATATTATTAAAAACTTTACTATAATTAGGAACGAGCTACTAACAGTTTTTTTAATTAATAGGAAATCCGATATGCGTTACTAGAATTATATAAATCAATAATGTATGTCTATTCTACATAAATCAGTTATTAAAAAAGAACAGTAATTTAGGCTAATATAGATTTATGAACTTAGAAGAGAAAAAAAAACTTTTTTTATATATTTTATTTATTATACTTTAATCTTTACATTTAAGTGTTCAACTATTTTGAAAAAAATCTATTAACAATGTAAGTTATTAAGAGTCTGAATTGCAATAATGCTGCCCATAATGCCATATAAAAATTCTAGAAAACAGTAGGGTAATATAAGAAAATAAGTCTAAATACCTTCAATTGTGTTTTGTTAGTTAAAATCTAATAAAATCTGAGCTAAAATAAAATAAATTTACGTGATATATTTTTATTGTTTTTAAAGTGATATATTAAAAACTACTGTAAAGATTAGAAACATAATTAATGTCTTGTATTAAATTAAAACTTTTTAGCCTATGTCGGACCGACTAATTTATTCAGCGGAAAATTGTAAAGACAAAAGGTAGAGAAAACAAGGGTTAAGTTAGAGACATTGTGCAAACACCAAAGAGAGGGGGAAAACAATGGAACAAGTTCAGGTAACGTTGAGTTATACTTTGGGAAACTTTGGTGATTTCAGAAAGTTATTGCCGCTGAGGTTTAGTTATTACACGGATTTCAAAACTAAAGAGTTTTCTTGTAGAGAAATATTATTTTATACAATAAAAATGTACAATATTGATTATAGGCTAATTGAAAATATTATAACTAATTAATAAGTTACAAAATGACAATCTGAAACTAGTTGAAAGATACCTCCATGATAATTAACCAGTCACATAATAAAATATAATGCACACAGTTCGTATAAATTCAACGACAAAAAGTTGATTTCTTGGACTTTTTAGGAAATGTTTAATTGTTTGATAAATCAAAAGTTCTTACCCAATAGTGTAAATTTATTTCTAGCAGTTGCTTTTTGAACCTCATAGTTGAGGATAGTACCATTTCATTGACGTCAACTAGGACCTATTGGTAGATGTGTGTATATTAGAACCAATAAAACTCGCTTAGCTATTGTCAATGTCTCGGTCCTGGAGGACCTTGAAGATTATAATACATGAGTCTCCAGTCGCTACCCTCGTCTAGGTGAGTCGTCAATATCGTTTCTCATAACTACACAAAGATACAATTATGTTGCGAGGTCATTATTAAATTTAAATTTTCAACATAACTCACTGTTTGAGAACTTATATAGATGGTGTTGATACCATTACATGAGAAATTGAAATCTGAAGATGTGTACGTAATTTAGTGTGTTATAAATTGAACAACTACTGAGATATAAACACAAACAACTTAAAATCGTTGCAATCTTTATATTTTCAAGTGGATATTACTCACTTTCAACTGTGTTCTCTATGAGACTGTAGTAGATTATACCAAATTTCAGGTTCTTATCTTAATTTTTTTTAGTCACTACAGTGCTTATGTTCAGACGATAACTACGTTTATGATTATTGTATATTACTTGACATGTATTAGATTTCACACGGTTAACTTGTTCACGGTTATTATGCTGAAAATCAAAGCAAAACAAAAACTACAACTACTAAAGCTCATTGCAATTGAATAGGCAACTACTTTCTAGTTCCTGATATAAAGTTTATATTTTAAAAATATGCAATAGCACCAAAAACTAAATATAATTTAAATTAAAATAATTTTAAAGTTATAATTCCTTATATAAATTCATATTGTCAAAAACAATAGCATCATGAAATGAAGTTATTTAAAATAAATTGTTAATTACGTTATATGTCTTAATATATGGTTTAGATTTTTTTTAAAGAAATAGCATCAAATAACTGAAATTAAAACGTTAATTATTTTATAGTTCGTGACATATAGTTTGTATTTTCAAACAATTAATATCATTAAAATGTTAATTACTTTATATATCTTGAAAAATAGTTTTTAGTCTCAAAAATGATATTAACAACTACCCTTTATTTAAATTAAATTATGATTATTTTATAATTCTAATATAATGTTTATATTTTAAAATAATTAATATCATCAGTAACCAAATTAACTAAAATAAAATGTCATTTACTATATTTATTCATTCTGATATTTACTTTACATTTTTTTTTAAATCAGTAGCCTCAACAAGTAAAGTTAAATGAAATTAAAATAACAAATGCTTTGCAGTTAATGATATATAGTTCATAACAATTAATTTCAATAAA
The DNA here is from genome assembly GCA_963513935.1 of Aphrophora alni. Classification (NCBI taxonomy): domain Eukaryota; kingdom Metazoa; phylum Arthropoda; class Insecta; order Hemiptera; family Aphrophoridae; genus Aphrophora; species Aphrophora alni. The sequence goes on along the minus strand of OY740768.1, from coordinate 134,287,736 downwards.
AAATAAACATGAACAACTAATGTTTATTGAAATTGAAATTTAAATTAGATTATTGAACTTGATATATAGTCTATAATTTAAACAAAAATATTGCTTACTACACCATCACAAATTAAGAGTGTATTTCATTTTTTAATTTCTCTATTAACATAATAAAGGACACTTAGTGAATAATTCATTCATCTCTCTCCCAGTGGTTAGGAATGTGCTGAATCGTCCCACGTAACTATTTGTTTTTAAGTAAATAGTGGAGCAAGTTTGTGGATAATACATTTTGTTTGTGGATAATATATTATGGATAATACACCGACTCTAATTAACTGATTATTATTTGTCCACAACGTCTAAGTCATTTATTGTTTAATGTGTTAGGTTTGTACCATTCAGTGATTTAGGAGGAGAAAGATAGAACAAAAGTTTTCAAATATTTTTTAGTAATAATGGTTTGAATATACCCCTAACCACAATCACTAGGAAGAATAAATAAAACACAATAATTGTACTTTATTTTGTTTAATCTTCTAAATGCCCTAATGTGCATCATCAGTTTTATTTGACAAGTACAAGAAATTTAGATGTAGTATAGTTTAGAATCAAGACCCTCTGATGATGATAACCTTGTTATCGAAATGTACATAAGGGCATTTAGACAAATAAACAAAATAAAGTACAATCATTTATTGTGATATATTTATTGTTTCTAGTGATTGTGGTTAGTAGTATATTCAAACTATTATTGTGAATTCACGACAGTGTTCAAAAAGAATGTATCTTAATATTTTTAGTATTCAAATCTTTTAAAAATTAATGAATAACTGTATTTGTTCTTGAGAAATGAATTTGATGCTCAATATATATGATTTCCAAAAAAAGATTAATGGATATAAGGCAATACATATTAATAAATCTTTGGAATATATTATGCTACTACATTTTAAACCAATGAAAAGATCAGGAGAGAGTGTGTAGATATATAACTGATTATAATAGCAATAGAACAATATTTAGTTTTACAAAAATTAATTAAGTACTACAACTGATTATGTATTAATAACTTCCTCACCTTTTAATTCTGAATTAAATAGCCTACGTAATTTTAAACGGCGGTACTAATTTATTGTCCTGATTTGAGTAGGTATGGTCTCGATTTGAAAATTAGCTGTTGAACAAGCTCAACATTTCTTAGATACAATTTATTTAGTACTAGACTGGATATTTGATGGTAAAATTGTGTCTACGCCATAATAATATTGTATGGGCAGAAACTTGTCTGCTAATTATAGTTACTACCAAAAGTAGTCTTTTTCCAAAATCGCTAGTACATGGATTCCAAGAAACTGATAGATTTGCAAGTAAAACTATTAATTATTAAGGTGATTCTTAATATTACTTTTGAAATGAATATAGCAAACAATTTGCAAAACTTCACACATCTTGGAAGGCAGATAATATATATATATATATATATATATATATATATATATATATATATATATATATATATATATATATATATATATATATATATATTTGTTGAACTTGGTCTACATATATATTTATTTCTCCATCGACATGTAATATGACTACATCTTCTAGATTTAATTTGAACTATATTGACATATACTAAAAGAAATCATTGTAAATATGTCAAAAAGTTAATGTTTAAAGTAATGTAAACCAAAATAATTTACTTACAATGACAAATAATCTTTAAAAATCTTGATTATCGGCAATATCTGAAAGCAGACAAATTATGTTTTATTATTAACTTTAAATTCTAGTTGATAATGAACTCTTTATTTAAGTCTTATTTAACAGATAGTATTTGTGTAAATCGAAAACTAAGTTTTTACACTATTTTGTATAGATTATCAGACAAAATTTATTTCAGTTTAAATATATGGCTAAACATGAACTAAAACATACATAAATAGAAATTAATGAAGTGTTCATTAGTTCAACTGAAAAAAAAAATCTTATTGAATCTTGATAGACATTGTTAGGCGGGATGTTTTTGTGGTTTCATTAATAATAAATTTCACCCACCTTTAATTGTTGACAAAGATGTTCATTAGGTTAGGTTGGAAAAGGTTAGGTTAGGTTAAATATTTTAAAAAATACCGATATTCTAAAAAAAAAAGTTTACTACTTCAAAACTAATATAACATATCTCATACTCCGACATACCCACAACTACAAAAGTCGGAATGACCTGGGAATGCTTTCAATGAAACTTGAAGTTTCGAGAAGAAAAACAAACATTTCGCGTCTTTAGGTGTAATCATTAAATGTTGGTTGACGTTTCATTTTCTCGGATAACAACGATCAACTATGAGCTCGGTTGACAATCATTAAGACTTTCAACCCTTACTCCGATCCTGTAGTTTCTTATAGGCTTGTCATTAAGTCTCTGTACTTCCGTCCTAATTAACGATAAATATACCCAACATATGGTAGAACTAGTCTGAAATGTAATTTTTCTACACAGACATAATTAATTGCTGATTTTTGTTTTAAAAACCCTTATTCTAAAATTGTATATTTCAGTAAAGTAAACCTTTGTCCCAAAGAATGGTGTGGTTGTTTGACATTATGTATTCAGCGATCTTAGAGTAGTTCACTTCCCCAGATGAAAATTATTTGTATTCTGAAACATGTTTCATGCGTACAAGATATTTCTGTAATGCATAAGAAACTCCACGTTGGACGCAAAATTGTACTCTAAATTGCCCACAAGGTCTAATTTTACTATTTAAATTCTTAATAGGTTTATAATTTGAAACCTGTCTAACTGAAGATTTGAAGATAATCCGTATATTTTTTTCCGATATATTGTGTACATTATCTGGACTGTAGCTAGTAGTTTTTTCATAGATTTATTTTCTTAACCTGTTCTCGCTAGCCTTATTTATTGCTTTATATACAATAGATTACGGTTTGTTCAATAAGTTGTTTATAAATGTTTTAAATTAATGTTCTAAATGAATTTCATTGGTACAGACCTAGTGAACTCTCTTCAACATATAGTATGGTAAACAAATCCTGACTTGTTTGGGATGGCTGGAAAAAGAATGTAAATCCAATATAAAATTGATTTCGGTACATAGTAATCTCCAAGTACAAGTAATTTTTATTTTCAAAACATCCTAAAAAATTTAACAAATATTTCCCTTATTCTCAGTAGTGACATGTACGCCCTTAAATAAAATATTTATAAAATTCCGAATGACGAAGCTTACAGCTGTTAAACTCCGCCACCAATTAAAGATTTTCAACTTGAAGACGTGAAATGTTTTATTTTCTTCGGGAAACTTGTTATTTAATTGAGAGTATTAATATAATAATGTGCCTTGTTGTTATGTGTGTACGTCTTTAAAAGCGTTATTCATTCAAAATCGTTTGGAAAAGTGTATATATATATATCAATATATATATATATATATATATATATATATATATATATATATATATATATATATATATATATATGACTTGCGATACCATTCCTTGTCAACAATTAAAGGTGAGTGAATCAAATAATAACAATAATAATACGAATAAGTAATTGTAGAATTTCATGTTAAATTATTATTTTAAAAGGCAATATCAGAAAAATAATAATTCAAATCATTTACACTAAAATAACTACGTAATAGCAACTCATAAAACGTAATATAAATATATAGCTTTTCGGCGTCTCTTATTTTAAATAAATGTTCGATTTAAAAAATAATAATAATTCTATACTTTTTAACACAAAAAAATCGTACAACAGTATAATATAGAAATGAAAAAAACACAAATTTATATTTTTTAACATTAATTAATACTGGAATAATAAGTGATGTAGTAGAAATTACATTTTGAAGAGAAACCAATGTTGGTAAACATTTGCGCGTGTACTGCATGTTGCATGTTGTTCACATGTTTTATTAACAGAAAAAAATAAAAACAAACAACTAAACTATTACAATGTTACAAGAGAAACTAACATAAACGCAAGCCAAAACTAATTTATCACCATACCGAAAATGTATTTACGAAATGAAGAATAAATCAACAATAACATGGAGTTGAACGAATTATTTGTGTTGTTAAATGTAAAATACAACACACGAAGGACCTTCTGTCAGTATATATTCATGTCATGACAACGAACACTGACAGTAGCTGTCAATTATCCTTACATCCTGTGACTGTTCCTATTTAAATGCATGTTCAATCCTGGATTTACATAGGGTTACAAGTAATTATTTAATTTTACTGTGTATTAACATTATTGAATATTTTTAAAGTAATACAGTATGTGTTTCATTCCACTGATTGTTCCATTCGTCAATTTAAAATAGTATTCACTTCTAGTAATACCATACCCAATTGTTAAATCTACTTTACAATATAAATATAAATTTCATATTTAAAAACTACCGGCGGTAATTCCTTATTATTTTGGTTAACTAGTTTTTTTTTTATTTAAGTTAGATCGTTTAAAAAACATATATATTAATAGTTACATAAAATTTAAACAATAAATAACAAATAAAAAATCATATTATTTTACTATTATTTAAGTATGTTAGCCTTAAAAATGTTTCCATTGGAATTTTAAAGATGTTATTGAGTAATACAGAATTATAAATAAATATTATTTTTGGCTTGTGGGATAATTTGATATTAAATTAAAACATGAACGCAATATTTCACAACTAATACGTTCAGTAGCTATAAATCGTTTCACTGTAATTTAAATTAATTGTGAGTTATGGACCTCTGAATTTGGTGATACCTTCTTTGAAACACGTTTAAATTATTGACCTTATAATTTTGGATTTATTTGTTTTTTTTTTTATTTAATAAATTGCATTAATCTGCAAACTATTGGTTATATCTGTTATATTCAATCACAACCTAAATTAACTTAAAAATAAATAAAAACAAATTTTGGAAAAAAAAAAAGATTTTATTAACATTTTCTTTAAAATTGGACAGAGATATAAAATATGACATTTCTAGAAATTACAAATACCATCCACCCTTATGGTATTTAGGTTTAATGACAATAGTTTAAATACCTTCGAAAAAAGGTATTTTAAGGTATTTGGATTTGGCAAAATCCAAATAAAGACCGTTCTTTGATAAACAATTATTTCATTCAACTCTAATTATTCGATTAAATAATAAGAATGGCAACAATACCAAGTACATGAAAAATGGTTAAAATCAACTTCCAATCAACCAATAGGTCAATGTAAGCCTGTCTAGTTGTATGAATGGATTGGGGTAATTAATCTGTCTGTACTTTATGATAAGGTTATTAAAATCAAAGCTATCCTTTTGAAATTTGTATAAAGTTTTTGAAAAAGAATATCGCTTTGTTTTTGTTCGAAGAGGATTATATTTTTCAAATTACTACCATTTACTAAAACAAACCTCTTTTACGATTTAATAAGATTTTGTTTTAAGTAACATGGTAGAATAATTGTAATTTTGTGTCTAATATTTAATATTAACTGGAGTGTTTATAACATATTTCAATAAATATGAACATTAAATTGCCGTAACAAATCTAAAATGTGCAATGGTAAAAACTCGCCATTTGTAATTTAATTCAAATTTAACTCATTCATTATTAAATTTGTCAGTTCATACAATTTCATATGTTTAATTATTGTACAGTACGATGAATGAACCACTCTTGGGTTTATTATTGTTAATATGTTTTTATTTATACGAGAGCCAGCATCCACTATCCTTCACAGCTATAAATTATAATTGTGCACCTACATTGACAGGATTTTCTTTATCACTCTGGACTAAAGATTTTAGAGAAAGGTAAGTTGTTTCCGATAAGTCCCGTTTCCTTATCTGTCTCTTCATTTCATAGAGTGTCTAGGGATTGAAATAAATTTCTGTCAAGTAGTAGGCAGTAAAACATTATTTGGTAGGACGTTTCTACATCTACACCACTTACTATACCACTTACTACACCACTTACATACATTCCACACAAGAGTTTTAATTACTACAGAATATCTAGTTGTATAATTTTTCCAGGGTTATTAAGTGGGATATGTTAGTCCAGCTCTATTGGAAGTATAGTTTGTTTTCAAAAAGCCTGACGTTATGAATTTATGATTCAGATTATATAGAATATCTTATCACTGTAGCCCCTATTTACATTTATTCTCAGAGAATATGAAGGGTGATCAATATCGTTTAAAACGATTGTCAGAATTCTCATGCTTAGGCTGAAGATCTCTTTGCGTTTGACTGACAAACACTAGAACTAGTACTTTTGGCGTTTTTACTAATTCGTATTTGAAATAAGTACAGTCATCATATTCGTAGGTTCAATTTGAAACCATTTCTTACCAAACCAAACAGTTGACAAGATATGGTTATTCAAGGTCAGCATTCTTGTAATCCGGTCCGGGTTCATTTCAGAAATATCTATTCGCAAAAAGGCGCCGATTCCGGTATGATTGCTAACCTGATGAAAGCGCCTCATATTTGCAAACTGAATTCTGTTTGCTGCCATCATAGCTGCCCATCCATAGGGATCCATACATAAGTGCATCTTAAGGTCGAATCATAATTATCTGTGATATCAGCTAGAGTTTAAAAATAGTTTTCATATCGCTATACTGAGTCAGCCTATCATCCAAACATATTCCATGGTACTTGAATTTTCTGGCCCCTTCGATCAACCTGCCAAAAAGGACTGATCCTTCAGTACACTCAATAGACCTAGGTAGGATAAACTCCACCATGACAGTTTTTAGAAGATTGATCGAAAGTCATTCCTTGAGAATCATTCCTGTGGTTAATGCTGTCTGCAAAACGGCCAAGCAGTTGACCAGGAGTTTGCCTCTGATTATAATAACAAGATGATTAGCATAACCCTGAGCATACATACCTGGCTTATTTAGATTCATATATTCCACATAACTGGCAAAAGATCTTTGCCCTGCGGGCACCCTTTTCTTGTCGTAACCTAGACCGTATCTATACACTAGATAGCCAGTGTCTATCTGCTGATTAGCATATTATTTATCTATATCACATTAGTTTGTTAAAAATCTCTGTTTACAAACATAGACACAATCGAGTTAGTGATCCTATTTTCAAAAGCTCTTTCTGTAGGCAAGAAGACAGTCAAGGCGATTTTATTGTATGTGATTGCTTGTTCAACCTTGTTAACCAATGCGTTTACCATTTGTTCACAAGATATAGAGCTTTGAAACATGTTGTTTTGGATGCAGCGGTATACCTTATTAAACCGTATGTTTAATATTCCTATATTGGTTTGATTGAACTTCCTACAAATATAACATACATATTATTGTTCATGAAATTGATCATATAAGTAAATTACAGATTAAAATGAATATAAATATACATGAACATTTCGAAACACAACATGGTCCTAAAATACAGTTTTTATAACTAACATAATACATAATATGTATATTCTACAAAATGTGCCATTTAGCTTCTAATATTCTTCAATAAAGTACAAATTTTAAGGTTACACAAAAGGAGTTAATTGACTTAGTATATATTATTAAACTGAGTTTCAATTCAAGTAAATCTCATATAGTTATTAGTATATATAATATTTCTCTGTACTCACTGTTCTATTGGCAAAAGCGGAAGGTAATATATTTATTTATATTTCCATTCCTTATCTATAGTCTCTTTTATGTCATTCAGTATTTGTGGAAAAGAAATTGTTTTGTAATAGGTAACTGCCGATTATATAAAGCGTAAGAAGTTTTATTTCTTTGTTAATATGTATACCTTAGAAGTTGTAACTTATTAGAAAAAGTCCTTATTAGGATTTTTAAAATATTGTTTATTATATATATATATATATATATATATATATATATATGTTTCAACACGTAAATCTTTGTTTTTGACATTCGTCATTGCCTATAATTTCAACAAATCATGTATTTGGTCCTACACACATTGTGTTTTGACATATATGTCACGTGAAATTTTTATTCATTTATTCAATGCATCTAACTTGTTTTTCGTCATTATGGAATTTTAGTTTTTCGTTCAAATGATTCTTACATTCTGCTTTTGCAAGTAGGCTTAAAACAAGGTGTATAAAAGATTGTTGGTAGCGATGGATTTTCTAAATAATAATACCATTATGGAATGTAATTAGAATTGTAAATTAAGGAAATTACGACTCGAGCTATAACAGTAATAGTCGATAGGAACAGACAGATGAATCTGTGTAATATTTGTATTTACGTACCGATCTATAAGGCATATTCCTAACCGCAAAAATGTCGACGTCTCTTGTTTGACTGATTGTCTATTGAATCCGTAAACATTATTATCGACAAACCGTCCGTCCATACTAGTGGTTGTTATCGTAAGTACGTAAGAGTGAGAGAGGTCACAAGTATTAGGACTGCAACATAACATTTTGTATAGAATTGAATTTTGCGTTTATAATATTTCAGAAAAATGTAATTGATATTATAAATTTAATAGTTTTTGTGGCAAATATCGCGTGTTATTGAATATATTATAGAGACATTTGTAGATTTTAATTCTAGGCTTAATGCCACCTATCTACGATGACAAATAGCGACTTTATTGTAAAAAAAAATAGCTTCCCTGACCTTTCAAGAAAATATGACATTCATGTTGATACGAGATCCGGTAGGCCGAGTCACCTATCTCAGCGTAGCGAATGGACGTTTCTTCACATGTGTTAAACTTTGAGGCCTGCTAAAGCGAAGACATCGACATAAGTAGGTGTATCGTATTTACACTTAAACTAAATTATGTTACTGGATATTACATCTTATTTATTAATACAATTGAAAATTTTATACAATGCCCAAGAAGCCAAAGTTTGTACATTACTTTTTTAAATGTTGTGGTTAAATGATATTATGTAATAGGACTGTGTAAGTATTGCGATGGGGCCCAATAACTTGATTTTATTATGTTTGACAGCTGTGTTTGTAATTGTTGAAACAGATTTGGTTACTAAGCTTTTTCACACTTACAAACAAGTAATAAACTACATCGATTATTAAAGCAATATTTGTTACAAATAATTCTTTATTAATATTACATAGTTTTAAATATTTTTCTCCTATAATACAACTCAATTTTTAAAAGTTGTTTCGTGATGTGTTTCGATAACTCAACTTTTTCAAGCCTCTATAGATTTGGCTGTTTCGTATCAAAGCAGTAATATCATGTGATCTCAAATGCTTTGGTGTCAAAAGGAAAATCGTATTTTGCAACAACGATTGCTCCACCTAAGGGCTTATATAATCTGATGCTTTTCCACAGAGCTTTTGTTTTCCTTAAAGCGAACAGCATACACCATTACCTTTATTCGATGTCCAATATTTATCTAGTATAATGTTCTATAAAGGAAACAAAATTTTTATCGTTTACAATGAGGTACAATTTATTGTTCTATGTGAATGTTAATTCACTAATACAGTATTTAGTTTATTTCTAAAATGTATAAATTATTTTAAATATAATTTTTGATTTTCAGGACAATTTAAGCTCTTAATATGTATGTTTGTGTACTTGTCTGTAGCGTTATTTAATTTAACTATTTCGCAGATTGAATCTATTTAATGTCATCAATTTATTAGTTAAGAGTAAAAACAAATATAATATGATACAGAGAATGTTAATATTAATATTTGGTCATTTTATTGCTACAATAATGAATCTGATCGTGTAGGTGACTTCTAAACATTCTATAATACGATTTAAATTATGAAACGTTGCAAAAAAATGATTCTGTTTTATGAAAAGTCAATTAAAGGTTAGATATATAAATGTATTAATCAATTTTAGAGATAGTAATTGAATTTATGTTCTTATTTCTTAAATAATATATATGATTTCTACTTTCTTATTCTTATGATTTTTATATGAAACTCACATATATATAATATATATATATATATATATATATATATATATATATATATATATATATATATATATATGTGAATACAAGCTTAACAATCCCGAGTGATCCCGATGGATCTATACTTTTTCCATGTCGTCTTGATTTAGGTTCCTCTCTTGTATGTATTCTATTAGACCTTGCTTGACCATCTCTTGTTATTTTCCGACCCTGATGCAATTAGAGTAATTCATGACAAGGGGTTTTTATTCTTACAAGTAAGGGATGATGAGGGAAGGATTTTTTGCGTTTATAAACAACAACAATAAAGGTTTTTTAAAATAACATTTTGTGAAAAAAAAAAAAAATAAAATAAAATAATAATAATAATATATATATCCGAAAACGTTTTGTTTTCGACTTGCAGCTAGAAAAATATCGTGCTAATTTTGGACAAAGAGTGAAATATTAAGATCTAAATTGATAAATAGATAAACCATTGTGAAATCTTTAAAACATTTTATTAATTTAAAAAGTCCCAGAACTGTATCTCTAATAATTACTGAGTAATATAATATATTGGAGTTGAATTACACACATTTAGTGTGAAATATTTTTTTTAATATTACACAAATCATAAAACCCTTCACTAAAATATACAGAAGTGGGAACGGAGACGTCGGTGAAAGTAAATAAACTTATGTGTACACTTATATAGATAAATAAAATGCAGTTATATATTTTTTATATGTTCTCTTAATTAATTGTGGTTATTTTAATTATTGTCCTTAGAACGTATGAACACGAATCATGAATTATGTTGTTGGTGAACACGATATCATCGAATATTGCATGGGTGCTTTATGTATCACGAGTCTTTTTTCTGCACATATTAAAGTAAACATTATTAGATGTTAAATCATTGTGATCATTTTAACCTCGATATTCATACAGTTTGAAACATTTAAATGAGTTTCGATAACAGTGCTTCATATATTCAGAGCTGAAAGTATAATTATATATACTTGCCAACATAATCAAAGCAGGTGCCAACTGATTGAAGTATCTATAGTTACCCGATACATTGTACCTTGGTATTGTTAATTTTTTTTATAAGAAATCTGTTTAAATCTTTTCATTATTATAGTTTTTTAATTGAAGTTGACCGCAAAATTAGTTTTTATTTTTCAACAAAATTGTTTATTACTTATTATAAGCAAAAATTAACTTATTTTTCTAAATCTGTCATATCTGAACTTATTTCTCAAATTTGTCTGTTATCTCTAAATGGAAATCTAGTCATTTCTGCGTTAAAAAAATATTAAGATTTGTCTGTGTGTTAAGGATCCAAATGATGATGCTCATGCGACTTTATTAAGTGTCATGGGATCATCCCTCAATGAAAAACAATAAACGACTTCAACCGTTTCATATTACTAATATATTTACTTTAAACTGTTGTTGTTGTTATCAAATGGTTCCAGTTGGCTCACGCCATCCTCTGTCGTGCCTCCCAGTACAGACCAGTCAAATCTTTCCTCCTCTGCTTATCCATATCCAGCTTCCTGCAGACCAGAAGATGGTCCTTGTTCATGATGGAGTTTGGGCAATCACATAATGTGCATTTGTCCTGGTCTAGTATTTTTAGTCTTTTTAGGTGTTCAGCCAGGCAGTCATGTCCGGTTGCAAGACGAAACATTGCAACTGATTCTCCTCTATGTAGGTCTTTGACTTCTTTGTACAGGTTAATTATGTCTTTATACGGCTTGTTCTTGATATCCTCCTTGACTCTACTGGCAAATTCCATTTGTGATACACTTTTGAGGGAGTTGATCCTTGATTTAAGTGTGTGCACTCTTCTTGGCTTCTGCACTATGTGGGTTCCACGTCTGGCCAACTCGTCCGCCAGCTCATTGCCCTTTATGCCTCTATGAGATGGAATCCACTGCATTATTATTTCCTTGGTAAGATATTTTACCACCTTGTACTTGCTCTGGATGGATTCAATTAAAGAGCTTGTGTGTAAGTCATTGTTAGCGATTGCTTGCAATGCAGACTTGGAATCGACCAGGATCACTGTGTTGTTCTTCAGCCAAGGTCTCATTATTAATTGTCTAAGTGCTTCATTGATTGCAAACAACTCTGCCTCAAATGCAGTAGCGGATGAACTTAATGCAAAATAGTGAGAGAAGTGCTCACAATGTATTCCTGCTCCCGTTTCTCCCTCAAATCTGGATCCGTCTGTATATATTCGCAACCACTGGTCTGAAGGGTACCAAGTGTTGATAGTCTCCAAGGTTGATAGTCTCCAACCCAGTCAGGGTTTGGGTGACCCTGACTGGGTTGTCATTAGCTTTGTTTACTGGTTCTGTGAGTTGTGTGCGGATCTTGTAACTCATGTAGTCTAGTGGATTCTTCAACTGTGCCGGTTGTTCAAGTGCTGAACTGTCCGGTCTCCATTCAAGCGCTAGGTGTTTAAAGCTCGTTTGTGTCTTTAGCTTCTGCTCCACCAGTGGTTCCACAATCCAGGGGTTATTGTGTTTTCTGTGTAGAATTTTTTCGTAGGTTATGATTGTTTGGCATTTGTATTCATCAGACAGTGGTTTGGTGTTTGTGAAAGCATGTAGAGCTGAAATCGGTGTAGATTTTACTGCTCCTGTTACTATTCGTAGGCAGTTGTTCTGGCTTGTTTCAAGTTTCCTCATAGTATCATTGCCAGCTGAGGCAAGGACCTCCCCACCATATAAGAAGTTTGGTCTAATATATGTCTTGTAAGTTTGGTTAAGCAAGTCCAGTGTTCCTCCCCACTTTTTTCCTGCAAGTCTCTTCAATATATTACTCTTGGAGGAGATTTTTGATGTGATGTAATTAGTATGTTCTTTTAGGTTCAGTTTCTTGTCCAGGATGACCCCCAAGTACTTGTTTCCCCCACTCTGCTGAATTGCCGTGTCCTTCAGCTGAAGTTGTATTTCCTGTGTCTTTGTTTTTAATGAAAAGAGTTGGTAATTTGTCTTTTGAATGTTAATCTTCATGTTGTTATCATCGCTCCACTCTGCCATTGCCCTCAGTGCTGCATTCATCTTACCACTCAATGAGTCAAACATATTCTTATTCTTGTTGTTGCTCGCCGTCCATATCAGTATGTCATCTGCATACATTGCAAAATTGAGTTTATCTTGAGGTAAGGCTTTTGGTAGGTCATTTATGTATATATTGAACAATAATGAGCTGAGGATAGCTCCTTGTGGGAGGCCTACTTGTGTTTGTGTGAATGTAGATGTTGCTGTTTTCCATCTAGTGCATACCCACCTTTGGTTTAGGAATTGTTTAAGCCAATGTAGCATGTTACCTCCTATACGTAGATCTTTAATCTTTTTTAATAGCTGAGATCTCCATACTGTGTCAAAGGCACCTTTTAGATCAATGAAGACGGCCAACACTGATTCTCCTCTGTTGAAGGAATCCCTAACACTCTGTGTAAATCTCAACACCTGGTTCATGGGTGTGCAGTGTGGCCTGAATCCTGCTTGATTATTCGATATCAGGTTGTTGTTTTCCAGGTAGCATTGTAACCTTGCAGCGACCATTCTTTCCATTGTTTTTGCAATCACAGATGTCAAGGAAATTGGTCTATAGTTGTTCATTTCTTCGCCTGATGTTTTTGGCTTTTTGATTGGGATGACAAAGTTGGGGGACAAAGTTGATGGGGGACAAAGTTGATCGCGTCCGCAGCAAACTTTAAGCTGTACGTGTCTCCTGGGTATTGCTAAATGATCAACAATGATGGCTAATGCTTCCCAAAGCCAAGACCAAAGAAAGAGATTTACTTTAAACTATATTCATCTATGTATAGTTCTAAGCATTATTTGTTAACAACATCTGAGATATTCAACTGTACACACATTTTACATTAAAGTAAAGCAATTCCTTTTGTATATTTTCTACGTATAAATTTAATATTTAAAACTTTCTCTACTATACAATAATAGGTGTGCTTATAAAAAAAAATGTATCTAACCAACCTATTTTTCTTACACCATTTTAATATAAATACTTGTGATGATTCCCTGTATGTCCAAATTGGGGTGAATATTAAAAAATAAATTTCAAAAAATAAGAAATTTTGAAGACGCTAAAGTTAAATAACATTCAATTTGTCATCTTATAACATGAAAATAAAAACTATAACAAATTCATTAGGGGGGGGGGGGATTTTATAACCTAATAAAAATATAATTTAACTGACATTTGTAAAATTTGTTTCTGTTATGTGACAAACTATTTTAGACATGTGATTATTAATATATAATATTACATTTATGTTTTAAATTGGCTTCATTGTAAATGGAATAAAAGATATTCAAATTAGTAGTCTAAGCCTAAAAATGTAAGTCTACTTCAAACAGTTACGTACCGTATGCCAGATAGAAATTCGTACAATGAGAAAATAACAATAAATATATAGCTTCCCCCCCACCACAAAGTACTCTAGTTGCAGTATAAGATATGGAAAATTAAAAGCATGCAATTTAAAAAAAATCTTATTTTAACAAATATTAATACATTGTTCATAGTACCAAAATAGTATATTAGCAAATATAGGGTCGTTTGGTATTGGACAAATGTGTTGACCTCTGATTTTTGACTAACTTACAAGTTTCGTTGACTCAAGAACAAAAAAAGTTATTTCGACATAATGTCCGTCGTCGTTGTAGTTCTAGTCACCTTTACGTTAGCGGCCCAAAAAAATAAAATAGACACATTATATTAAATATAGAGATCAATTATCTTTTCGTACAAAATCATACTGAAATTCAGAAAAATAAAATTTATAATGTCTAAATGGTGACGTTTCAAAAACGTTTTGTTTCAAAACACGTGTGTTGTTTACCTTCAAACAAATTTAAGGATATTAATTGTTAATGTAATGGTACCAACTTCACCTTTCTTCGATATCGAATAGTAAAGTTATTGTAAAAAATGTGTATTACGAACCCGGATCAACCTCGAAATTGTGATTTTGGTGTAATTACGAGCTCTAACAATATAGTGTCATCGACGCTAGCAAAGCTAGTTTAGACTTTTCAAAATATACACATTTTTACGAGACCGGATTGTAACATACACAAATATGAAGTTTAGAAAACCTTTGTTGAATCTATTACAAAACAAATTACCCAACAGTATGTGACCCCTATGATCTATCAGTACAGTTTAACATTACAAACAAGACCGGGATTACAAACTTTGGGACATTATATTTAGAGAATTTAAATAGTATAATCAGACTAGTAAGTACCAAGATATTAGGTTTAATATTAAAAAGAACCAACGATCTATAAAATTTGCTAATAATATTTATAAAAGTTATTCCAATTTTTTTTTATAAGATACCAAAAAATATTCTCTCTCTCTCTCTCTCTCTCTCTCTCTCTCTCTCTATATATATTGTATTTGTTCTGTTATAATTGGAAGCACTTCTTTGTCATTAATTAAAGCGGGTGAACGTTAATATTATTTTAAACTATACAAACACCTCGCCTAGTAAGTTAATTCAAGATTAAAATAGAAGTAATTTAATAAAAAGGTGTTTCGTATCTTTTAGAGTAGAAATACCTAGTTAAACCAAATACAGTAAATTCGTCCTCAGGCTGTCTACTTTATACGAAACAGTAACAGCATAATTCATGAATAATTACGTGGTCATGTTTCACTTGTTACTTTGAGTTTTATCTAACTTTTAATGAGAGACGCTAACTGCAAATTCTGTAACTTTCATATATAGAAGTGTTACTTCCAGCTAATTAACAATATTCAATTAAATATTTGATTTTAATTACGTTATTAATTTGTAATTTATTTTAATTTTAAATTAATAATAATTAAAACGAAATCATAAGTTAATACAATATAATGTATTGTATATATTAAAGTCTTACCATTTTGTAATTTTTCTTAAACGTCTGTACTGATAATGGATTTTTATATAGTATTAGAATATTATGCTCTGTGGAAAATTTATATTACATTTTGGTTTTGAATTTCTATGAATTTATATAAATAATTACATTCACAACATGCATAAAATAATAACTTATTACATTTTTTTTTTATATGTAGAAACCTATTAAGAATGACACAATGATTTAGATTTCTATTAAGAATGAAGAAATATTTAGAATGAATTACAAACCCCTACTATACGTAATAGTGACCAATGGCTAAAAATTTGATATTATATATCTGATTCATCTGGTTTATTTCTTTCTTCACTTTATAGAATGAACTTCTCAGGTAATTTAAAACAAACGCTTACGACATAATATATTTACCAAATTAATTTTATATTGCTACAAAGAATTCTACACTAATTTGCAACCCCATTAGGTAAAAAAGTAAAGTGAATTAACGACAAAGTTTTTCATAATATACATATTTTAAGCTTCGTTTTCAAATGAAAATAGTGTATTTGTTAAAATAATTCGGTATCTCAATATTCAGGTTTTGAAGCTGTACTTGACTATGATTTAATGAACCTTGTAACATTTGATCTAGAAATTATCAAGATAATTCAATATTGGAGAAACATAAACTTCTGGGGAATATATTACTATTTACTGTAGAGCACTTCATAAACGATTAGATATTCATAAAAATCGATCATTATGAATTATTATAATAAATGGAATAGAATACTCAAATGTAATTACCTCGATCTTTCAATAAATAATACAATAGAAAACTTAACCCAAATGAAATGGAAAAAACTTTCCTATTTATTTGTCTAGGACAAACAACATTTACGAAATACAAAATAAGGACCACTTTATTCACATTAAATTTAAGTTTCTTAGATGAGCCAACGACACAAATTGCGCAAGACATCATGCCATCAATAAACACCGGAAACACACGTTACAGTGTTAACTTTCTTTCATATTTTGAAAACAGTTATACAGAAATTAAACGGTTTATATTACTGTAAGAACAAATAATCTTTATGATTTATTGAAAAATTAGTGAATCCTGTTTTACGTCAAAACATCTCGTGGATAATTTAGGCTCCAATAATTGCACATGTACTTCACTATCAGAAAAATAAATTAAAATACCTAAATAAAGCATAAAATTGTAAACTATCAGATAAGATTGGATATGAATGCAACATATTGACTAATTATTTACATTTGAAACCTTTACAATAAAAATATCTTAACTCCACTCATTAGTTATGTCAATAACTGTGAAATTGTCATCTTTAGTTCGATAGGTACTTCTCACCTAAAAAGAGATCTGTCACGCAACCAAACATTGTCGATTAGGATAAACTGTAATCGATATATCCGTGTTTACTGGTAAGTCTTTATTCGGTATATGTAGCTTTATACGTTTGTTTCTTTTATTTGAACATAAGGGTTGCAAAATAAACATGACAATCAAAAATAAGTATTATTCTAAGTGGCTTGTATGTTAAAGTGATTTGTTACAAATACCCGCTCATTATGTTTACTCATATATTAGGGAAAATAATCCGCTTTATAAATCACTTAACTTAGTATGAAACATATCAGTAAATTAAAATCCTTAAAGAATAAAAAGTAAATCAAATATTGAAAAAAAACAATAATTTACCATTTTGGTATGTTATTTACTAGTAAAAATATTCAGTAGAATTTCAACCCCAAAAAAAGTGTGTAATATATTCTACTATAAACATAGATGAGAAGATGAGTTGAAGTAAATTCAATGACCCCAGAAAATATATAATCGTGTAATTTAGGGATAATTTCGTGATATCTCCGTGAAAGCTGCCTAAATATATAATAATAAGTTATAAATATTGAAATCAGCTGACTAGAAAATTGCAGTCTTTTATATTATGGTGATTAAATTACCTTCTTTGTACTCTCTAAATTTACCTATACACAAAAAATTGAGAGATTATTGGGCCCAGATGAAAAAATAACGGTAGGCCTATAATACAAAAAGATTTATTATGTTTTATCGTATTTAACCTGTCCTTCCCACAATCTAATAAAGTTAAACGTTGAATGTCGTCCCTTGTCTGTCTGTGATTACCAAAACGCTAATTTTTGTTATTTTGTTTTAAATATTGGTTTATTATTTTTTTCAAAATATCCAAAGACTATTATCAATTTACAGTGCCGAGTGTCAGCGTGGTATATATACTTATGTTTAATTTTATATTATTATGTTTTATTACAAGGTATATTGTTTAAAAAAAAATAAAAATATTCCATGATATACGACCTGAAGCTTATAGTATTGCAATGCTGAAATAAATAAAGTAATAATATTATAATACTCAAATGAATTCCCACTATTGACAAAAAAGCCGTATATAAAGATAATTTTTTTAAAATAACTATAAAGCTAGAATATTTACCTGCGACAGTCAAATTCTTAATTTATGACATACGATACACAAGATGATGCAAATTAAAAATATATATATAATAATAGGTTGTAACTTGTAGGCCGGGGAAATTAGGCAATAAATAAAGAAAACAATAATTTAATAGTAGCCCGTTCTTAAATGAATAAATTTATTTACAATGCAATATATTCAATACCATATTGACAAAGGACCGAAAAAAGAAACACAACTTTACTAACATCAGTGCAGATTCAAGCCTTGCCACAATATGGTACCAAGTTATATTTACACATTCGGATGTGATTTGGTTTAATTCTATGTTATGTACTTAATAATTTTGATGCAACGAATGTAGGCTGTAAGTACAAAACTGTAGTTATATATATATATATATATAGTAAATATATGGTCATGACGATTATTTAATAATAAAACTTTAATATTATGTCAAGTTACCGTCATCAACATTTTGTTTTGTTGTAAACTACAGCCGTTTTGTCTGTTCAGATATTATTAAACTTAAATTGGAGATATCGTCTCGTTGTCATCAAACACGTAAACATCCATAAAATCAATACATAATACACAAAAACACTACCACGTAAATTGCATTTGTTTTCTTATCTGTGCAACGGGCTGAAAACAATCAGCAGTGTAGTTCAAGATTTGGGTCCACTAGACGTGTAGTTAAATAATTTTTATCGTTCGTGACTGCAACATTAGTGAGTTTTATGTTGTTAATGGATTTCATATGTGTTTCATGGAAACGGAGAGGATTTTTCCAACAAAAAATGCACAATAGCCGAAACGTAAGTCGATTACAACGAAACTACATAAAAGATTATTAACGAAGGTCCTTTGCCATTATATTAAGTTATAAAAATAATCAGCAAACAAAAAAGTTATATAAGATTAAGTACTTACTAGATTTGTTATTAAATATATAATACTGTAATGTAGCTGTATAGGTTTTTACATGAACAACTATGTCTGTTCATTATTATTATTTTATTAATAATAACTGTTGAATTAATTGCATCTGTGCTTAGTCTACATCACTCGTATATATTTGGATTTTTCATGTGGTAAAATATAATTATATAACTAATAAATTAAAATATAATATACGTTATTTTATACTTAACGTAAACTACTTAACTAGTGTTGTTTCTTTTTTTTCATTTTCATTCTTACTGTATTTATGTATATATATATATATATATATATATATATATATATATATATATATATATATATATATATATATTGTAATGTTAAATAGTATCATTACGATTACGATATAGCGCACTACAAAATTAAATTCCCAAAAAGATTTGCCTAACCATATATGGATGTAGTATCAAATATATTCGCTTCCAACACAATTACAAAATCATTATTTGTCTTGTAGGATTCTTATGACAACTTGTATGAAATGTATTACATTGTTATTCGTTTTCAGTTATTTCAAAGCTTCACTGAAATATTATTAAAATAGTTTATTAGAAATGAAATGGATAAAAAATCTTTATATTACAGGTGTTTCAAAACCCTTTCACGTCAATATCAGTTCAGTGCCACTTGGTGCTAGGCCTGGCAAACTTTATTACGATTTCCCATGATCATCGCAACGCAGTCTCATAAACAACTCGGTCTAAGATTAAAACCATTGCGCACACGGAACGATCCACTATTTGAAATTTATATAGCAATATATAGTGACTTCAACATCATATTTTTATATAATCTTCACCCACGTCAATAGGAGGAAACTTTCGTTTCTTGATTGGTACTAACCACATTCCCCTTAGTTTTATCTCGGCCTAAGGCATCTGTTGGTTCCTTTAATCACATTGAAATGGCAGTTTATTATATATATATATATATATATATATATATATATATATATATATATATATATATATATATATATATATATATATATATATATAAGGCAAATTGTTTAAAAAAAGTTACAATTATTGCAAGATATTCTATAGATAACGCTCAGTGTGTAAGGGTATTGCTGATATGTCTTCGGTCCCATTATATATGAGGACAGTGTCATATATATGAATAGGTTTTTTATTCATTATATAGTCGGTCTATATTCAATATACAAAAATATTTATTTTCTTTAAAGGATGGACTTTAAGAATAAGATATACAGAACACCAACCACATACAAACCTAAACACACCCTCAATATATTCTTAACATTTATTTACACCAACCACACTTACACTAATATAGAGAACAACTTGGACATATTACAATAAATGAATAAAGAAGAAAAATTAACATCTTGGCAGAATATACCATTTACAAACAATTCATTAAATACCCAGATTCGCTTTATAATGGTAAACATCAATTTGCCTCATACAGTATATATGCAATGGATCATTTGTAAGCTAATAAGTCCAACGTTCAAACAGGATATAATCAGAATGTGTCATCAGAACTTTACAAATTCCCCAATTATGATAGACGTGGAAGGATGGGGCCACATCAAAGAACTAATTTTCATTTAATACTAACAAATACCAACCTGGTATTAAATTATATATATATATATATATATATATATATATATATATATATATATATATATATATATATATATATATATATATATATATATATATATATGTATATGTATGTGTAGTGAATGTGTTTTTGTGTACGTAATAATGTGTTAGGATGTCTTTTGTTGTCGAAAGAGCTGTAGCAATAAATACATAGAACTACGTCTGACAAGGTATGTAAACCAATAACGTATTTGTACATGAGATCTAGTTTGAACATAAGATTGCTTCATTGTTCTTCTCATTTAACAGAAAATAAACGAAATCTGTAAAACCAATTGAAAAAAATTACATCTTTTTTATAGCCTATGTTCGATTTTAAAGTGTTACCTGTAAGTTATGACCCGTTATTTATGCAAAGATAGCAAACTGTACGTTTCGTCGTTTACCTCTGTGAGGATGCGGTTGAGCGTCATATAACAAAAATCGATAGGACTTAATTTAATAACTTTTTTTGTGTTTTGCTTTACCAGATAACGAAAATTTTGAGATATTGTTGTTTCAAGTTAAAATACTCTCGATATGGTAAAAATGGGATCATTCATTTACGCTATAGAGCAGTCTACAGACTATAGACAGTTAACATACATACATTATTTTGATTAGCACTATTGAAAACACGATACATTAAAAACGGAAGTACTGAAAAAGATTCGTATTGATTTATTTATCAACCACATAACTCTCTCTGTCTCTCTACTATAAATGAGACAAAAATTCCATAAAAAATAAATAAAACATTAAAAAAAACAATAACTCGTTTACCATTGTCAAACGTAGAGGCTAATTCTGTGTCTAAAGTACTATACCCAACAATTTATAAGGCTGGAATGTAATATTTTTAAATATTTAGACATCAATTTATTTAACATTCAATATAAGAGTGACAATTTTCATTATTTATGAAAGAAATCCTCTTTCAACTATTTAAAATTTTGCATACATGGACTTCAAATCGGTGTAGTAATACAACTTCCATTTTGTGAACTTATTTAATTTAACAAGCCATTTAGATATCTGCTTTTTTGAAAGAAAAAAAAAAAAAAAAAAAAAAAAAAAAAAAAAAAAAAACACTGCTTTAAAAACTCAACTTCCATTTGAAAGTAGGCAGAAAAGACTTTCTATTAAATAAAAGTATAAATAAATGTGTAAATGACAATTGAGGTTATGAATATTTATATAATCTATTGATTTCCACAAAGTACCTTCAATTCAGGAAAAAAAATTCTGTTATTTGTAGTGTTCATTTTATATTAAAAAACTTCAAACTAAAAACATATTATGTTATCTATTGACTCTTTTCGTTGAAGCTTATATTTCTATAAGGTTAAATGTAAAATTGGCATCGGATTTTACCGCATCAAATCGGAAAAAAAACTTACAAATTTAATAAAATGCTAACTAAAATTATCTAATAGGCATTTTGATTATATTTTGTCTCAATGTTTAAACGTAACAGTTGCTTAATTGCGAGGATTTTTAAGATTTGAGATTTTAAGTCTTAATTTTATGTCTGTATTTTAAGATTTAAGGGTATCTGAACCTCAAAAATCAGTTACTAGTTTTAATCAAATTATAAGTTTACGATGTTAAACTAACGTGCCTATTTTTTTTGAGATGGAATTGGAAATACTGAATCAATCCCATCGGCTGTATGCTTCTTTTACTCCAAACTGTGTGTAAAATAAATGTTTATGTTATGACGATAGATGTCGAAATTGAAATATATTGTATACAAAATTAATGCCGATAATGAAAAAAAATCCATTTTAAATTATACTTCTCACAAATATTTTGGTATAATATAAGTAAAATATTTACTATCTGAACAAAATAAATATTTAATTTTTAAAATTATAATTTGTTTAAAAATTATAACTTATTGTGACAGTTGATTTTTGGAAAACTCAATAATTATGTATCAAAAGTACTAGGTTATTGTGTGTACTTAAATTGATAAGATAAGATACAAAATATTATTCAAATTTAAAAAAAAAGAAAAAAACATTATTCAATTATTGGAACGAATAATTATATTTTAATATTCTTCACCTTACTGGAGAGCTTTTAAATAATAATATGACCACACTTATAAAGACACACACACCAATATGGAAATATTGCAATTGTTTCATAAAGGCAAATATATGGACGTACAAGAACAATATGAAATCTACACCCACGGAAAGATCGCATTGAAAGATATACTAAATTATTAACAAAATTTCCAGTCGAATGTATTATTCGATCTCCTATCGAGATTAGAAGCAAAGGGCGATTGACAAAAAACCGGGTCAGTACAGTTTTAATCACAGCCGGATACGGTCGATTATGTAAAGTTATTTCCGTATAAACTAAACAAGTGTTGTTAAAGAAATTAAAAGTGTGTTGTAATTTGTTAGTGTAATAAATGTTTGTCAAATACGTACTAATGTTTTAAATGATTTCATAACAATGTTGACGAGGTATATATGTATATATATATATATATATATATATATATATATATATATATATATATATATATATATATATATATATTATATATATATGCTGTATATAGTACCGAAAACAACACATGTGACCATGGCTGAATAAATAGTCCAAACGGCCGTAATGCATTGAAACAACTTTGGATGAGCAAAGTAGAACAAATATATTATTATTAAATAATTATAGTAATATTACAAATTTAAAATTTGATAACACATAACTTACCCCCGATACTTATATCCCTAATTTATACTTTCAAAACATTAAATTGCAAGAAAATGTTTAATTCAATATCAAATATTTACCACATTTTATACTTTTTTCTTTCTTTCTACATCCAACATTTTGTCAAAGCATTACATTTATTAATAAATAAAAGAAAACATGTAACTCAAAAAATGCAACAAGACGACTATTCAATGACTTCGACATCATCTTCAGTTTATTACATAAAAACCGACCTTATTGTCATTATAGTTTTCACTATTTGCCACTTCAATTTATCACAAGTGTTGCTCATGTAAAGTAAATGTTATATGCTACCACTTTCACTACAAAACTGTAATAGTTTGGGCTTGTTATACAATTTCATTTATAATACCCAGATTCAATAATAATTGTTTGATTTATATTTACTATGAATTAAAAAATAAAAAAAATTAAAATTTAAAAAAAAATTATTGATCTTACATATATATACAGGGTGACAATTAAGTCTGGAACCTCTTTTTTAATTTTTAAACCACAATAGAAAAAGATACCAAAGTTCACACGTGCTTACTGGTGATAGTAACGCACAAATCTGCCCAATTACCGACCGGATAACCCCTTTGGGGGACGGTCCACAAGGAGTCAGACAAAATTCTTAAATAGCAGCATAGGTCGAGTTTGGTACCAAATTAAAGGTCTCACTTAGCAGAGTACAATGCCGCAAACCGGACTTCAAAAGGTGGATTCATTCAGTAGTTATAGCTGTTTGAATTTTAAAACTCTCGAACAATGTAGATTATTAAGTATTACAAGTAAACACCAATTTTTAAGTACCTGTGAACAAAGTAAGTGTTCAAAATGTTCCCCGCCCATCGTCTGGCAATGTCCTAGGCGGTTGTTAAAGCCATCCACTGCATTTTGAAGGTAGTCACGAGGAATATCTTGAGCTTCTTGGACTATGAGATTTCTTAGGTGCGCCAAATCTCGAGGCTTAGTACGATAAACTTTATCTTCGAGGTATCCCCAAACAAAAAAATCCAGCGGAGATAAATCAGGGGAACGAGCAGGCCACTCTACTGCACCACGTCTTCCAATCCACCTGTGAGGGAATATTGTATCCAAGTATTCCCTAACAAGGAGAGCAAAGTGTGGTGGCGCGCCATCTTGTTGGAAATAAATTCTTTGAAATTATCGACCAAGAGCAGCTTGTAGTGCAGGAATTATCTCATTTTGGAGCATTGCTAGATACGAGTCACCATTTAAATTACCATTGATAAAGAATGGGCCCACAATTTGATTTCCTATAATACCTGCCCAAACGTTAAGTTTCTGTGGATGCTGTTCTTTCCAGTGCGGGTTGCAGTTGTCCCAATACCGACAATTATGTCTATTGACACTGCCATTCAACATAAATGTTGCCTCATCAGAAAATATACTATCGTTCAAAAGGATTTGTTTTCGGTCAATTCTATCCATCATTACTTCACAAAATTCGAGCCGCCGATCGAAGTCGTCTTCGTTCAGTTCCTGAACTAGATGTACTCGGTACGCCTTGAAAGCTGCCTTTTTAACACTTTTCTGACTGACTCACGAGACATTTCATGAGTTTCTGCAGCAGATCTAACTGATTCATTTGGATTTTCAATGAAAGACTGAAGAACATCTAATGATGCGGCTTCACATGTCACTGTTGTTGGTCTTCCAGTTCTGACACAATCCTTAACGCTACCAGTCTCTACAAAACGGGCCACTGTCTTTATTACTGTGGACTTAGAGATAGGATATCTCTCAGGAAAAGTATCATTGAATAAATTTTTAACTGCTTCATATGATCTTTCATTATCTCCCCACCCACGCATCATTAAAAGAGTTATTCTTTCACGCTCACTAAGTGACATAACGGTAAAAATAAACAAATTAATAACCAATTTTAAAACTTGTTAATGACTGAGAATTATTCCATCTGCATAACTAAACCCGCTGAAAGCTTCAGAGCAACTGAACCTTCCAAACAAAATACAGATAACAACGGTTGCAGTCAAAGTTCAATTTGTGGAAAACCCAAAGAGCCACTTTCACATTCTAACAGTAGTTGTGTTATTGGTAATAATTATTGATGAGGAGTTATTCCTGGCTTTGATTACCACATTGTCAGACGATGGGAGGGGAACATTTTGAACACTTACTTTGATCACAGGTACTTAAAAATTGGTGTTTACTTGTAATACTTAATAATTTATATTGTTCGAGAGTTTTAAAATTCAAACAGCTATAACTACTGAATGAATCCACCTTTTGAAGTCCGGTTTGCGGCATTGTACTCTGCTAAGTGAGACCTTTAATTCAATACCAAACTCGACCTATGCTGCTATTTAAGAATTTTGTCTGACTCCTTGTGGACCGTCCCCCAAAGGGGTTATCCGGTTGATAATTGGGCAGATTTGTGCGTTACTATCACCAGTAAGCACGTGTGAACTTTGGTATTTTTTTCTATTGTGGTTTAAAAATTAAAAAAGAGGTTCCAGACTTAATTGTCACCCTGTATATATATATGTATATATATATATATATATATATATATATATATATATATATATATATATATATATATATATATATGTATATATATATATATATATATATATATATATATATATATATATATATATATATATATATATATATATATATATATATATATATATATATATATATATATATATATATATATATAATACATATAAACTACCTCAGGTTCCCTGTAATATAAAATTTGTCAAGCCAGTGTTTTATTTTATAGCCTCCACTAAACTCGGTTAGTTAAGGGTGTTGTTTTATTTTATAGGTTATACGACGCCTATTTAGTTAGCGATTCGTGTTTGCCATAGCTATCTATGACAAGAGCATAAAATAGAGATTTGGCTGCAGCCGTGTGAAATTACAAACAATAAAGTTTGAGTGAGAACCGATTTTAACTATAGATTTACATTTCACATGATTTAAAAAAACATTTATTATTTTTATTTTTTATAACTTATATTTGGTTCCCTTTCTTGTAACTATATGACTAATCTTTGTATCTGTCTTTTGTATACATTATGGCCGCAACTGTGAAACGTAATAATTTAAAACTATTTACCTCTTGTTTATAGCTCGAATCCTAGTAAAATATTAAAAATTAAAACTAAAAATATTTGTAATATATAAGACTTTTTGTAAAGGTATTACAAACCAATAAAAAATAGTATAATTAAGTAGTATTAGTATTATTAAGGCAATAGTATAATTTAAATATTTCAAAATATAGTTTACTTTCTATTAATGGTAATTAAAATATTATTTATTTATTTTTATTTAGAATCATTTAACAATTTGCTGTTTATTATAATTATTTTTTCTTAATGTATTATTTGCAGCTTTAAGTTAATAAATCTCGTTGAGATTGTGTATCTTTTAAAATAGTAAACATGATGATTGTACGACATCTTTCAAATAAATGAAGATATGTCTATGTTAACAGACATCGCGTCTATGAATTTAATTTTGTGGATTTTGTGAGAAATTAAGAATACCCCCGTGAAACCAACTACGAAGACGAACTACTAAAGGGAAAAATAAAATGGAATTGATTTTAAAATAATACATATTTTGGTTAATGAGAAAACTTTATTATACAAAAATGTAATATTACTTGAAATGACTATAAATTCATGTGTTAATTCTTAATCTTGTTTTAAAAAAATCTTAATTTCAAATTTTGTAACATCTCTATGGTTTAGAAAAATATTAGTTTACCATTATTTATATGTAAAAGAAATCTTATAGGCTAAATACTTTGCGCTAAATAATACGTTCAAATGTTTGCACAAATTATTGTGAAACGGTATCAAAGTATTAGGAAAAGACTCTTACTACCCTGTTATAAATTAACTCCTTAAATTATTTACGAAATAAATAACTGTTAAATTGCATTGAAAAGGAAACAGTTGTGATCTCGGGAATCTAGTGTATACGAATTGGTAAAATTTTGTAAAATAAATTACTTTACATTTGTAATTATTATGTCATTTTTAAATACATAATAATTTATTGTTTGTATTTTACGTTAATATATTTAAAATACAAACGAGTTTAAAATCCTTATTATTTATCCTTGTACATTTATTTTAACCGAATCTGTAAATGTAGCCAGCTTTGAATGACACACACGGAAGACACATAAATCTGTCTATACTAGAGTTATATATATATATATATATATATATATATATATATATCAGCTTACAGTATAATATCGTGTTTAGTATGTGGTATCAAATACCAATTTAATGTAAAATACAAATTGCAATGTACAGTAATTCATTTTATTTATTTTTTTTAAAGAAAAAGTTATGATATATAAATTTACAAAATTTATATTTTTTCTTCTTTTACCTAGTCAGGAATTATAATGGAAAAACTAAATCCCAAACATGTTCTTTTTGAAGGAAGTAATGTATAATTATTATACATTTTTCATTTGGAAATTGCAATAAAACATCATACAAATCATCAGACTTTTTTTTTTCAAAATAGTCCGCACTTTATTGATATACAAAATGGAGAAATAATGTAGCATCCCTTGTTTATAAAATTATTTTTTATGAAAAAATAAGTATTTAAAAAATAACTTTATCATAGCCTATATACAACGTACATTATTTATAATAAACATGTCCTGTTTATTTATTGTTATATTTTTTTAAATGACTGTTCTTAAATCTACTTTTTCACATATTTTTTCCTAAAATATTATTTTTATATGTGAAACAATATAATTACATGTTTCGTTTTACTAGAACTTAATAATTTTTAAGGAAAATTAATTTATATTTATTTCTTGTCCAAACTATGCTACCATGGTATTACGCTACATTTTTAATAATCTCTTGTGTGATTCTATTTTACACAACATGTTAGTTTAACATGTAAATTTTGTTATAAAATAATTATTTGCGACGTAAGTAATATATAATATAATACACTTAAAAATAGTCATATTAATGGTTTATATAAACTTTATTATTAGCATTTTTTATCGTATGGGTATATATTTAACTTTCGTTATCCTATACTTTGTAGAAAGAATCCTACATGTTTCGCTTCCTCTGTGTGTGATTGCCCCCCGGGTAGTAATCCGCGCTAGCTCCGTTTGACATTAAACACTTTACACACTCGTATATTAAAAAAAATAATAATAAAATAGTATTTGGTTGACGTTTCAAATCAACCAGCTAATAAAAAAACGCATTAAAATTTATTTCCACATGTAAAACTATTTATATTAAAAATCTTTTTATATTAATATGAAATGTTATAACTTAAATCCAAAAGGACGGCTGGTTTTCAATTTACATGTATTTATGGAGAAACCCGCTTTAATAAAAACTTCCATTAAATTATGATGTCTAGGGATGAACACCGGGAAAATTTGCATGATCACTTACCATTTTAATAATTTTATTCCGTAGCTGGTTATGGCTGAATGAAAAAAGAAATGTCTCCCTGAAACTTAAAATCGCAGGCTTTTAATAAATTTTACATTAAACAATGTTTATTAATTTATGTTAAATATATTTTCTGTCATCAAGTTTCTCATAGTAACGGAATATGTTATGTAAGGAACCATCAAAAAAAATATTATTTGATATTTAAATATATAAGAGTATATTTATAACTTAATAGATTAGTATCATATATAATGACAAATTTAAATGTTAGGAGTAGGTAGAAGTACCCAAAATTAATAATGGGTACAATAAAATTGTGAAAATAAAACTGGTATTATCTATATTTTTTTCCCATTAGGAAAATAAACTATACAACACAGTTTACACTATTTATCTATGTAATAGTTATCTTTAGATATTAGTAATACAGCGTAGTTCAAATGTAAAACTTACCAATCTCTTACGTTTCTGAGAAGAAAAATTAAATACTCAAACTAAGATACATTTATGCATAATCGATTATATGCCGTTATAATTTATACGCAAATGTATGAAATTTAGTTCATAATAACTATTTATTATGATGTAATTAAATGTGAAGTGTTGTTTCACGTTTTATAGCTGCCATTATAATTCCATTTTATTGTCAGGTACATTTTTGACGTACATGTTAACAAATATTTTTACATAACACATATTAAAATAATTTGATTGAAATATCATACGTTTTCTCTAATACGTGCATAGACGGTTAACATGTGATGTTTATTCAGACAGTTTACTGCAGTGCATGGTACAATCAGAGACACATTTACACATTTATTATACAAATAAATATTTATAAGTTTACGTAATAACAATCGTAAATAAAAATCTCTATTTATTTAAAAAGTAAAAGAAAAATTTATAAATTATCTTTGAGAAGCACAGGAATTATTGTTTTTGTATTCCACGATCCTGTTGAAATAACACATTAAAGTGCATTTTACAATTGAATTTTCTTCTCATAAACAGCAACTACAAGTAAAGGATACCCACCTACTGTGTTATTTTGAGCTTATATGTAAACAGATGATGATGATAGAATTATTATAAAATTTATCTAAAAATAACACATGCGATTTTCAGGTTTTAGTATTAGATCGTATTACTTAATATACGTCGTAATAGAGAGATATATAAAAGTTCATACATTTTTAAAATCCATTAAACGAGTTCTATAGATTGTAAGTTGTATGACGTACAAGAAGTATAACTCATCATCTAAATCTTTAAAGTCCCTCATCTGTAAGCATTATACTACATATCCTTATATAGCTTTTTTTCTTTTTCATATAATTATTATTTGAATGCTGAAACAACGTGTTACGATCTGATTGAAAGGTATCCTATTTCAACTCTCCCCCAATCTTTATAGTGATTATATCTAAACACTTTCAATCAACATGAATAAATTTTTCGGACATTTGCCATCATTTGTGTGTGAAAAATCAAAACACGACGTTTCGGGAATAAGAATCAAATCCCGTTATAAAGTGACTCAAAACTAAAGAAACATGAAACTAGTCATATTCCCGAAACGTGGTGTTTTGATTTTTCACACACAAATGATGGAAGATGTCCGAAAAATGTATAATAATAAAATTGAACTTACATCATTATCAAATAATTTCAAAGAGAGAATGGATAAATATTTTCATTATCTAGCCATAAAAGTGAAGATGAATGAAATGACAAATAGAAGAGTAATATAATTAGATATTCTATTTGCTAGTCAACTTAAAAACGATTACAAAATTATTTCTATTATAACTTAAATATATATATATATATATATATATATATATATATTGTAAATTAATAAAAACTCATAATAACTTTTGCAAATAATACCAAATAAACGAATTCATATAATCCATTTATAAACTGACGTTTGATTAATCTTTTTATCAAAATTCAGCTGTCAATGTAGGCATTACGTAATTCCACAGTAATAAACAGTAAACATTATCGTTACTTCATCACAAATTATATCCAGTCAAAGGAGCGTTACCGTTTGACAAATCAAAACTTTACAATGTCTCTGACATTAATAAATATTGTAAAGCCATTTTCGCCAAATGTTTAACAATGCAATAAATTATCGCAAACAATATTGTTTTATTATTAACGACATTGAAGGCATTTAACAATAGATTATATATATATATATATATATATATATATATATATATATATATATATATATATATATATATATATGAGAGGAAAATATCTTGCATATGAGAGAAAAAAACATACAAGTGTTTTTTTGTGAATATACCATTTCATACATTAAACATATTATGATATTATAAGATCTATAAATATAATCGAGCATTTTGGTAATGAGACGTATTGAATTTTTTTTTTTTATACAATATTTTAAATTATGTCACATACTTTATTAGTTATTTCTGGAATAGAATGTTATTACTGTGTAACAATACGTCTGCGACCCAAGTAATACCCTAAATTTCTAGAGTAATGGTTGTAAATAAAGTACAATAAAAAATTTAAAAAATACTGTAATTATCAACCATTTCACCTTATATAAAATTTGTTATATGTGTAAAAATAGGTTGATCAAAATAGTTCAACGAGATGGATATTCATGGTGTCAACACTCAATGAGTAAAATTAAAAAGAAATAGATCCATCTAAAAGTAAATATTTAAAATTAGTACATGAGATTCTTACTAGATGATAGGAGGGACTTCCAACCGCTTTAGCTGAAGATATATTTTTAAAATTTGACATTATAAAATTCTATGAAAATGGGATAACATTTAATGATACATTCACAGCTGTCAATACATATTGTGTCTGGATTATTGTAAAGTAATAATAGGTTAGTAATTGTAAAAAACGAAATTCTCATTTAGAGCTAAATTTTTTTATGTAAATTAATATATTATTTTTGTCTATTTATATTCATTTATCATATTTGTGTCGGAGTGTATTTGCATCGTTAATTTAAAATGGTTTATTTGAAATATAACTACAGTAAATGTATCAATATACAGATAGAACGCTCAAGCTTCTCATTATTAAAACTGGGGAAATCATAAGTACGTATCCCCCAAGTATTCAGGCATTCGAAAAATAATTTTGTTTTATTAATCTTCTAATTGTTATTATAAAATATGTGTAGTTTTAATTAAGGATTAAACTCGATGACCGGTTCGCAGAAAGGAGAGGGGGAAATTACATATATATTATTATTCAATTATTTTCCACGCTCTGTTTAAAAATATTGTAAATATTATAGAGTCCAAAATAAAACCGAATAATCGCAGAATAGAATCACAAATCTAATTAATTAATTAAAATGTATACCAGCAGGAGGTTATCCGAAAATAATTATGTTAGTTTATTTATTTACCCTGAGGAAAGAAAACCATTTATGTATTTAATCTAGTTATTTTAATCCATTTAAGAGCAAATTTAATACTCAATTATTTAGAAGATGTTGCTTTTGTTTGTTTGTTTTTTTTTTTTTTTTTATATCTCCAGCTAGTATAGCGGAATTATTATAATCTGTTTTTATAAATGAAAGTTTTTTAAACTTTTTTTTATCGTTGTGTGTTGAAATAAAAATTTTAAAAAATTACAAAATTTCACAGAGTTTATGAAGTCCAGATATTTATATAAAATTTTGAAGACATTAAAATGAAAACGTAGAAATTTATATTACATAACAAATGAACGTAATAAAACTAATCTATTAATATTACTTTTATAAGATTTGTATATGCATAACTGTTCTTGAATATTCCATTTGTTATTTTAATGTTGACAACCACATACGTCCGATTTAACCACAAATATTTTAATATTTTGAATATGGTGCAATCCAGATAGATTTAATTCTTATTTTGATAGGTTAATGTAAATATTTATTTATAATAGATAGTTATGAGCTAATATTAATGAAGCAATATTTTAATGTTTCAAAGAGCTCACTGGAAAAATGGAAGTTAATTACATATGTTTAGAATTGATTTAATTTTAGTAGTACTATAATACACAATATGCATATAATAGTTTTTGCAGTAGTAAAATTTATAAGTATAATATATATTTGGCGCATTTTGCTAATGAACTACTGTTGCATAATTCTTTTCAATAACCTATCTCATAGAAGTAAAAGAATATATCATACCGAGGTAATGAAATGAATATCCTATAATACGTTAACTCGCATAATTTTTCGTCTCATAAAATTCTATTTAAGATGAATCAAACAAATTATCATTTTATACATGTTTTATCAATTATCAAATGTTCAAACATGTTTTATTCATATTAAATGTTGAGCTTGACTTATGATAAAAACTATACAGTATAAAAAACACACAGAACACAATTCTCATAAAAAAATACACCTAAGTATCAGACGCGTTTCAACTAGTTGTGGTTTGTTTGGTGAAGCTGGTGTATCACTGAAGAGGACGACCTTGTCGTTGAAACGCGTCTGATACTTAGGCGTATTTTTTTATGAGAATTGTGTTCTGTGAGTTTTTATACTGTATGTTTTATTCAAATGTATTATTGAAAATGAGATAAGTATTATACAAAATAATCAATCAAAAAACCTTTTAGAAAGTTAAAATGTTTATTGTAGATTTTTCCGATGTTTATCCATTTATTTATATTTAAAAAGTTGAATTATATATTATTGTTTTACGTATAAAAATGTATAAATTTATACAAAGATTTGATAAAAAAATTTACACAAAAATGTAAACAATTTGATTGCCAATGATAATTACAAAATATTAAAATTAAAAATATATATATATATTACTTGTACAAAACAACTTATCGGATATCACATATTATTATAATTATTGAGAAATTATTTTAACCCGCTTACAAGGAAATTTTATTTTCATGACTATATATATATATATATATATATATATATATATATATATATATATATATATATATAAATGTAGTGCAGTCGTAATGTAATGTAGATAGTGACTGAACCCTCAACACAAAGAATTCTATTCAACATGTACAAATAATAAAACGCAAGTTTCGGTACGTGCCTGGAGCAAATTAATGATTGAAAAGTTTATCTTACCTAAAAGGTACACTTCAAATGAAAATTGTGAAACTAAATGAAAATTGTGAAACTTAACACTTTCGTTGTAAAATAAAATGTGATATTCTAGTAGATAAATTGCATCTTCATTTACAATATATCATACAGGATTAAAATTCAATCACGAACTGTTAAAATTCTCTTGTAGACTGAGTTGATTTTTAATTTTAAAATTAGTTGTTTCTTTTTAGACGACAGAAACTGAATTAGTAAATAGTGTGTTTATTAATCTTTGTTTTAATTTTTATGTATGTGTTCTGTTTATGCATCTCAATTATTTTTATAATATATAACACATGTATCATACACTGAGTATATATATTTCATATATTTATCCAAAATTTCTAATTATTATTGTAAAAAAACTATAATAATGTATGGAATTATTAAGAGTAAAGAAAATAATCAAATTTAAGGTATACATAAAAAGAAATAAAAAGAATGGGGGGAGGAAACTAAACGAAAATAAATGAAATTAAATAATAATAAACTTCGGCAGTTTAAAATAACATTGTAACTCAATTATAATAATAATAATGTTACTAACACTATATTGAATTTCAATAAAATGTCATAGTTAGTCATAGTTTCGTTACTGCTTAAAAACAGCTCTTTTTAGACAAATGTTGCATATTTACTATGTTAACTTTATCTTTCTTAAGGTACCGAATACGTTTAATTATTATAATTGTTTTACCTCATATTTATTGAAATTTTTTATTTTAATGAATGATATATATACAAACACACACAAACACACACACGTTGGTGTTTATTTATTTTACATAAAAAAATTAAAAATATTTAAAGAGTATATACTGTAGACTATATATCGATAAATAATATTAGTAATATATTCAGCTATAAGTAAAATAAAATACATTTTTTTATTATTGTCTTACCTGGTCCTTATATTATCGCTTTTTCGTATCCGAATATTTCATTCACATTCAAAAATAGATTCACAACACAACAACTTTTTACACATAAACACCAATTTAACCGTATTTTAATGTTTTTATTGAAAAGTCTACATTTAGACACAATACAAAAATTTACAATTGTTCAATAAATTGTTATGGTTTAACTAATTTGTTTTACATAGTCATGAAATCATTCTTAAACGTGTTATAAATTACAACCACTGTGTACACTCGCCCGGTTAGAACTCATCTGACGGTCGGGGCTCGGTCGGAGTTAATGCGCATGTGCGGTTTACAGAGCTATCTTCAGGCAAATTTGATTATCATGGTTACTTTAAAATGTGTTGTAAAAGAGGATTTTTTTTTAGTAAAATGGAAATAAGTTATTTTTTCAAGTTTACAAAAAATAAATAAATGTTTAAAAATGTGAATTATTTTAAATTTTGTTTAAAATCTTATTTAGTTATTAATTGAGAATGTTTACTACTCATTGTTATTATTATGTACCTTATTATAATAATACCTTATAATTATAAGGCCTTATATATAAAGTAATCCATACGGCATTGGCTGAAACTAAGTGTTAAAATATTATTATTGTTTCTGTTGCTGTGTGAAATATTAAAATTATTGGTTAATATTATAATCATATATACGTCAATTTTAAATTCATTGATAATCATTTATATCATCCATTTCATTTTAAAGAAATTAGAAAATAAATAACAAAAAATAGTACCTATTAATAGTTCATTTTAAAGAAATTAGAAAATAAATAACAAAAAATAGTACCTATTAATAGAACTTTATCAAAATATACAACCCCAACCCACCCCACCTCGAACTGTCGTTATTAGGAAGTATATGGGTATAAATCCCAAAACACATTTGATATGACGAATAAATACACAAAACAAAGTTAATAGTTTTCTCAGTAATAATTCACTTGTTTTATTAATGATTACACTGATAAAAACAAGACAAAGATAATTATTGGAGGAAGTTAGTTTTGACTACGAGTTAGCATTTAATTTTCACTAATAGTTTAACCGGAAGAATAAGTTATTGTACCATGACAATAATTATTTACTAAAGGGTATACTTTAAGAGAAATGTATATATTTGTAACGAATATTTCAGGTAACCAACTAAATTGTCTATTAGCTAAGGTTAATTTATATTAAATAGATGGCTTTTCCTAATTGTTGCACTAGATATTGTCTAACATTTTTAAGTTAAATTGCTACCACTGACAAATCATTTAAACTATATATATAATGTTATTTATCAAATTAGTAAATATCTTATTTTAAATTACTGACATGTCAATATTTATTATTTTTAAATACAAAAACTGCTACATTTTGTTTCGTTTAAACTGTAAAATTGTAAACAAAATACACATAAATTTTGTCTTTACATCTCTCCTATTTTTCAAATTTCATTATTTCTTGTTATACAGAATACACTTTATATGTACGACTATTAGTCATTTTGAATACAAATATAAAACGACAAATTCGTGTATATGTTTGTATACCTCTATCAGAATACAACATTGTAATAATTTGTTTAATATTTGGAACTACATGAAAACTTGTAGCAACTTTGAAAATCCAAACCAAAATATAAACTTAGTGCTACAAATATATTACTCTTATGAAGATTATTACAAAATGATATACATTTTTATCCTAATATTGATTTAAATTAAACAATTTCAAAAGTTTACTACTAATTAGTAAAGTTCTCATAACCCAACGAGGGAACTAGTAATTAATTTCATGTAATACATGGCAACCAATATCGGACCTCCAACTATTTTTACCATCAGTGTGAGCTTTTGTTGAAAATTGAATAATGCTCTGGTATTTAAGTCCTATTATATCAAAAATTGTAATTTTGGCGGATAATTCGTAGTTATGAAAGGACTAACAAAACTGTTACACTCTGTCAAAAATATATTATTCAGTTGGTTTACGATTTCTATCTTATTTAGCATCACCCTAATACACGCACTTTCTTTATCAAATAAATAAAAGCAGTATGTTGAAAACAATAAACATAAATGGAGAATTTATTGGAAATGCAATTTTGGAAACATTGCTTTTTTTTATTTGACACTATTAACAAACAACAACAAGATAAATGATGAATTTTACTTTAATATATTTCAAATCCTCGGTTGCTAGAAGATAGAAAAGGGGTACGGCAATATTACGAAAATAAAAAGACATTTTTAAATAACGTCATTTGTATTAATTTTATTTAATTTGTTTTTTTTTTAACTATTATTATTATTATATATATATATATATATATATATATATATATATATATATATATATATATATATATATATATATATATATATATATATATATATATATATATATATATATATATATAAATGAGTAGATCTTATTAGCTTCAAATAAAGGATAATCTTTAATTTAATTTATTCACTGATATGATTCTGTTTTGCTTTCAACAAGAAGAATACACCCGTAAACAGACCGTTCCTTTCCAGAAAATACAATTACATTTCATGATTAACTGTTGTAATTAAATTAATGGACGTTCGAAATCGTACATCAAAAATAAGACTCGTTAACTGGGAGTGTTCCGTAATTTAGTGGAAAATAGGTCGTTATAAACTTCAGCGGCTGTTCATTATGGCTGTTTGTTCATCATCATTTATTGCGGTAATTGTGATAATTTCCAGGGATAAAAGTAAAAGTTATAGACTAAGAATTATAACAAATTACATTGAAGTAATTTCTAGAGACAGACTCTTAGTTCTTCGTTTTTAAGAATGGTGTACAATTACGTATAATGTGTTGTTAGTTTGAAATTGTGTTAAGCGAAGTGAAGGGATAATATTTTATAAAACACATTCAAATTATTGGTATATTTTATTTTTGCAATATACATAACCATTCTTATTATTCAAAAGGTAAGAAATAAGCAATAGTTATTTGGAATTTTATGAAGATAAGTTATGTATTGCTGCAATTAATGAATAATTGACATACATGTGTCTATGTAATAATACTTAATGATCCCGCCCAGGGGATCTGTATACTTAGTAAGGATGTAGCAATCCCGAGGGACATAGCTTAATATACACATCTTTTGTTAGATCCCCCCCTTCATCATTCCTATCAGGACTCACTTGACGAGATCTAGTGCTTTTCTGATATTGGCGCTTTGACAGTATTTGAGGGCTAGGAATCTTTATTTCATATTTTCTTCCTTTATAAAGGCGATGATGACCAATGTTTTTTGTCTTTAAATAACTACTGTAGTACAAATGCATAAATGGGAGACATAATTAATAATTCAATATATCTCTTTACTATAAAAACAAAGCTATTATTTTTATCACAAAACATTGGTAATTCTACTTGAATGTATTTCCAATGTACGATATATTTAAACGGTTGAATTTGAAATAAGTTTCAAATTTATAAATTAAATACATAAAAAAAATATTACCGTAGTATTTATGCATTTTCTTGAATATTTTACTTATAGAAACACTGATACAATATAGTTGCACCTAATATAAATAGGCCAAACAGAAGGACAAGGATTCGAAGGACATTCAGAGCACGATATGTAGAACGCTTACCACAAATATACACCTTAAAAACCACCTCAACTTATGATGAACATTTAATAAGCACCAGCCACATATGCACCAATATAGCCTATAGTATAATTAATTTCGATATAATATACTGAGTGAATAAAGGAAGGACAATTAACAACCTTGAGGATTACGTCATTTACAATCAATCGCAAAAAGATCCAGATTATATTTTAGATGATAAATAACAATTTGCTCAAACTATAACAATGACACAATATATTCACCAGTTCACAACAAAACTTTACCAGTTGTCCAATTATAGTAGAAGTGCAAAGATGTGTGGATTGTGTGCATATCAAGGAACTAATTTGTATTTACCATTAACAAATACCAAGCTTGTATGTAATTTCTTATCTGCATATTATATATGCAGATAAGAAATTACGATTGTGTATGTGTTGTGTTTTTACTATTATAGACTTAATATATTACCTTATATATTATTATAATCTATAATGGCAAATAAACTAAATTAAAATTGTAATCAAATAATTAGTAGTTAAAAATACAACTTCACTTATTTCTCTATGTATGTCACATCAACGGACATTCTCTTAACTCAAGCTTGAGTCCATAATAACAGTCGAATATTGGTGTAGCAAGGAAGGTGCTATGGCGGCCTAATATCATTTTGTTTAAATATAAAAGTGAGTTTGGTTTGTCATACGGCTTTGTGAAGTCGATGATCCTTTAGATTCGAGATGTAAGTAATCAAATAATAGATGCCGTATGACAACGAGGACGACTTTATACTGTGGTGTTATTGTGTCCCTCCCCCTCCTACAATGTTGGGTGATTTGATTATGTCGTAACAAGCTTCTTTAGAATTTTTCTTTCTTGTACGCATAAAATATAACATTCATTAATAGTTTTAGTTTATATTACATAATACGAATTAATTTGTATAGAATATTGACAATCAATGTGCAAATTAATTCTAATAAAACATCAATATATCATTAAATATGCCAATATATTACTAGAATTTATATATATATATATATATATATATATATATATATATATATATATATATATATATATATATATATATATATATATATATATTAAAATTAAAAAAAGTGTTTCTTCTAGTATTGTGCTTCCATTTACAATACAATTCAGAAATAAAAACTAGGAAAAAAGTAAATTAGGATTACACAATTCCTCTACAGGATATTTTTCATAACACGTGTTTTTTAATAAACCGCTACTCAGATTTATGATAAAGCGAAAAGAAAAAAAACGCAATATATTTGAGTAATAATTATGATTGTTTATTATTGTTAATTAAATATATATTTTTAAATTAAAAACTCTACAATTATTACATTTGTTTAAGGTGCCAGAGCTAAAATATTGATAACCTGATAATAGGTTATATTTTATATTAAAATGTACTTTTAAAAATTAGAATGATTCTACATGATTTTGAGTGTAATTTCTATAGATAAAATAGTTTTAAAATTGAATAGCTTGAAGCATTTGTTTAAAGATCTGATAACTAATGACAGAAGTTCTGGTAGACCCTGAAATTAGCATATGTCAAGTACAGTAATCATATTTCTTTGTCATGATACTAAATATAAACTCACGTATAGAGTGAAGGAGTAATAATGGTTTTTACACATGTCATAAATTGTTGTTAGGCATTCAGAATTAAGATAAAATTTGTGAAAATGTTTAATTAAACACAGTGGTTGTAAAATGATTGCTCTTGTGTCTTGCACATCATTCAAATTAAACAAGAAGCTACACACACATATACATAAAGAAGAATTATGACTTGCTACCTTGCAAAATATAATTACATTTTATATTGCACTTATACTTGGGGTGTTACCCCTGAAAAATACAAAATAAAGAACTTTAGATAATAATTAGGTATAGGTAAAATCAACGTGTATTCATAAAGTGGGTTCTAGAAGATCCAACACATTAAATACATCTTATATAAGATACAATGCATAGTTTATTCGCATAATGTTCAAAACGTATGTATTATCAAGGCAATGGAGAAACGTGTCCATGATATCTAGGTTTTAATAATCTAGAAACTTACCGAGGTTCCAGCTTTTAACGATTTTTTAAACATTCAATATTTAAAAGAATATAAAGTACGTTCTGAAGAGTTGTGTTTAGAAATACTCTGTTAGTGTTAAATTTATATGAAAACATGATTATAGTCTGTTTACGGGAATAATTCGATATTTTGTTGTATTACACCTATAACACATTTATATTTATAAATCTTTAATTCCATCTGATTAAAGAGATAGTTCAATAACAGTTCTTTTTTTCTTTTGTGTGTGTGTGTGTGTGTAAATTGTAATATATTTTAGGTCAGTGAATATTGTCTTCTTACCAATGCACAGGGTAAAATCTTTGATAATTTTAACTTGAAGTGAGGAGTAGGCTATGTTAAGATTGTAACAACGGAAAGCCGCGACGAGATTGTTTATTCAAATCTGCCTCCTTATTTTCTCCTTGTCTTCAAGAATTTCTGTTTATGAATTGGTGCAACATCAACATTATAAAATTATTCTAGAATAACTTAAATATTTTTATGTAACCTCACCTTATTTTGAAATAAAGTAACGCAATTAAAAAAACTGGAATAATATAACCTTATTAAAATACAATACCTATGATTTTTTTTTATTGGATTATAAAGTAAATCATGTATTTTTCACTGAAATATCAGATAAAGATACCGTGTCAAATTATTTTATAAGTTGTAAAAGATACACTAAATAGATTCGTCTAAAATACTTATTCACATAGAATACTGTCCACCTTTCGGATTTCCGCCATTTCAAGTATCTTCTTTTAATGCGATTGAAAGTAAATATAATTAAATTTGCGTGTGGTTCGTTAAACTGTAAAATTATTAATTTACCTCTTATATGATTACTACGAAATCGTAAAATTCAAATATATATATTTCATTCAAAAAATTATCTTTGTGATGATGTAGCGAATATGATACTAATTGATTTTATTTTCATTTTCTTTGAAGTAGTTGGTTTGAATTATGTACATTTCTCAAATATCTAAGGAGCTCTGTGACGATATTCACAATTATTGAAGAAACATGAATTCCAGGAACTACAGAAAAAACGAAAAAGAACTAAGATTCATCTAGAATGTTTATTGCAATACCCTTATGTACTTTTCGATGACATAATCATCATCCTCAGAGTTTGATTCTAAAATTGTTGATAATATATTAAATGAAACAAAAACTAAAGTATGATAACACAATTGCCAATACATCCCAACCAGAAGAAATAGTTAAAAACAAATACTTTAGTGAATCACTATACTCTACCAATTATAATGAATTAGAGTCCATTTTTAATCATTCATTGTTATTTTAAAACACCCTACAATAATAGTATTGGCTTTAACCAATTATTATCGTTTTTAATATATATATATATATATATATATATATATATATATATATATATATATATATATATATATATATATATATATATATATATAATTACACTTAGTTACATTATATATTAATATCAAAATTATTAAAACTTGTGTGATTCATTTTATTTCACATTGATAAAAGATTAAATCAAAAGTAAATTTACTCAGTGATAAGATCTTATTTACATTATATAAATATTTTCTTAGATAAGACGTATTTATTTGTTCAATTTATAAGTTTTTTGTACCAGGTATAACCGTTCCATATCGGGTCAGTAACCTGAGGCAAGTACAGTATTGCCTTTTTGTGATTGGTTGGTTAAGAGTAGGAGGTGGGGCTACTTAGTACTTAATGTGTAAAAAATATGTTAACGTTTCAATCCCATTTCAACTAAAATGCAATATCTTTAAGAGATATTAATACAATTTTATGGTCAAGTACAAGAGCAAGGATTTGCTATATTACCGGTTTATGTATTATTCAGAGTAGAATAACATCTGATAATGCACACATAAATCAAAATGTATTATCGGTCATATTCCAAACAGCAATTCAATTTATAGCCATATAACCGTAATATAACGGTATATAATGCAATAGTACGATGTCTAATATTGTGTACATGAGAATATAAAATACTAATAATTGTAAATTTTACTAAATTTAGGTGAATTCTAAGTTTAGACGGTAATCTTATATATGTCCAAAACAATATTAGTTAACTCCAACATATATATAAAAAAAAAAAACATTGTTTTATATTTTTGAACTTAGAAACACACACACACACACACACACACACACACACACACACACACACACACACACACACACACACACAAAATGTGTTTT
Source organism: Aphrophora alni (assembly GCA_963513935.1). Lineage (NCBI taxonomy): Eukaryota > Metazoa > Arthropoda > Insecta > Hemiptera > Aphrophoridae > Aphrophora > Aphrophora alni. The sequence continues at coordinate 134,244,615 of OY740768.1, read as the reverse complement.
GAATATTATTTGTTTCAGTGATGGAGTTTTTAAAATTAAGAGGTATTGAATGTGTATATAATTGAAGTTTCAGTCATTCAAGTAATCTGTATTGTTCGTGAATAAGTAGATACAGAATGGTGTTTTCATACATAGTGAACAGTTCCAAGTTAATTTAACTTATTAAAGACATTGTTCCCTAGTGTTTATTTACACAATAAACGCTAATAAGTAATCCAAATATCGTACAAATTACACTTTTGTATCTCCAAATATACTTCCTCAGTCAATAGAAATAATGTAACATATGTTACGTTTAAATTCTTCTTGCACTCTATTTCACCTACGGATACGGGTAATGTAAATTTTATAAAAAATCGCCACGTTAATATTATTATCCTTTTCACTATCATTACTTCATTACTACACAAACAGAATATTAGTCCATTTTACATAATTTTTTTTCAATAAAGCTATACAGTTTGAACACGATCTCATTAGTGCTATTCCAAACTCATTTATAGAATGGACTTCTAGTTTACATTGTATTTGACACAATTTTGGATATATTAATAATACATTTTAAAATGCTTAATGTATCAATTGATTATAAATTTCACCGCATTATACCAATGATAAATGTAGGGAATAACATTTATATAAATATCGGCCATAAAAAAAACTTTTGTACGGTTATCGAAATATTTCGCTATATAAAGCAATATTTTCAATTAAAACAGTATTACATTCTAGTTCTAACTATTGATTTGTTTTGTTAAAAATAAGGCTCCTTAGTTGAACGAAACTTTACAAAAAATCAACAGGTCTTTCTGATATGGTTTATAATATTAAATGATATGTTTATTAACCTAATTAATAAACAATTTATGCGAATACGTTTTCAAATATAACGCGTTTAAAAAATGCCTCCATTTTCAGTGATGTGTGAGATAGAATAATAAAACGAAAACTGTTACAGCATCATCATTGTAGCTCATGCATACATACACATAACGGAGGTATTGACTTTAAACTCCTTTTTATTAAACTTATTATTGGAAAAACCTTTTCATGTAACAAAAGCCAAGCTTAATATTTACATTAAAATTAAAAACAAATGAAAAATAATAATACAAAATGTAAAATGGTAAATGTACAAATTATAGGTTAAATTATAGAAATATAGAATAAAACAAATTCACTATTTTACACAAAAGTATGTAGTGCGTCATTAATATTTAACAGAAACTATTGAATAATTTAGTGTAATATTCTTAACGTCTTTCTTGAATCTCCTGTAATAGAAGCCAAAAACATTTAACAACGTATTGTGCAGTTTTTTTGTTTGTTTTTATTAAAAAAGAATGCATAGCATAAAATAACATTTAAGTAAGAAAATAATTAAAATTTATAAAAAAATTCCCACAAAGAAGAGAGTAAAAAAAAAGTGTTCACTTTAAAAAGCAGAAACTGAAATGTGCTTTTGTAAACGTTCTTTGTAAGTGAAAATCCTTTGTCAGTATGTGCATGTATGGAGCAGTAGAAGATAACAATAGGTGCTACATAGAGAAAGGAACTGTGTTAAGCACATGCATCTGGCAATTAGTAATTACAATGCAGAGTTACTTGTTTTATCTGTCTTATGCTATTATAATACTGCTATTTTATTATGCGTCTGAGAACAGTTATGCGTCTAGGAATTATTACTAATGTAAGATTTAAAAAAATGTAACTGTCACTAAGAGCACACATATGGAGGATATAAAAATTACATATTCTATATAATAAAAGGAAGAATTTCAACCTAATTTTAAGATTATCTACAAGATATTAACTGTTAAATTTGGACTTTTTAAATTACTACATTAATTTGTATTAACGTCTTTCATAATATTTAAAATTTTCAAAATCGTGGTTGGAGGTATTTTGTTTAAACATTTTTTTTAACAGGCCACGTTTTATATAAAGTGAGTATCATTAATATAAAAACAGATATATTCAAATAAATACGTAATGTTTAGAATTTTAAATTCCACCCTCCATTGGATTACCTTCTTTTGTTTTTTCAATAAAATATATAGAAGCAAAATTTATTATTGAACATTGTACTACCCAATTTTGACGTATATATTCATATTTTTAAGAAATAATTGATTTATAAATTGTTTATGAAACTGTTTACAATATTTATAGACAATATTAAATTTATAGTTTACAATATTTATAGACTCGTTATCATACAGTAAATTCACTAACCAAACAAACATCTATTTTTGTTGACCAAATAACTTAATTAATTTGCATTTTTAAATAATATAACTACTTAAGTAGGTCAGTAAAACTACAAAAATCATAACTATAATTTAAAATTAAAAAAAACCAGGTTATGAACTACAAATTCGGCATTGACGTTGTTGTACAATACTATAAATACATGTTTGCTAAATTATTACTAATCGTTGCATTAAAATGTATACATTTTTATAAAATAGTTTGTTATATCAGTTAAAGTAATGATCCTTTTTTAAAAATAACCTTGAATTTACGTGACAAACGTTTTGTGTAATTTATTCATTTTTATTTTATATTAGCAGCTGTAAAACACTTTAATTTACATTAAGAATATTCTACTTTTTTAAATGTTAAAAAAATATCATATTATAAATTAATTGGGAAAAGTCCTTTTTATTTAATAACTTTCTATTGTTATTATTTATTATTTTACTATTACTACAAGTAAGAATACATAACATAACATTTTTGAGAGTGGTTTATATTACAAAGTTACTTAAGGGTATATTTTTTGCAAATACCCATGAATATATTGAATGGTATAATTACAGTTGTGTATAATTAATTTATGGTTATCAATATTCAATGTTTTCAAACATTACAAGTGTCTAAGTTATAGGCATGATTTGTTTATTAATATCAGATACATAAGTAGCTTGTGATGTCGTCTTATTGCAATGAATATTATAACACTTTAAATTTGGTTTATTCTTATATTTCCCACTAATAATGTTTATCATAAACTATTTTGAGTATAAATCAACTCCCACTATAATACGGTAAGATTAAAGTATGCAAGGGAGCACCAACGTGTTGGGGGATGTTAGAAACTAATACCTAAGGCCTGAATCTAGCAGTACAATCATAACAGCTAAGATTAACACAATCACCAGACACAGGACTTTACTATATAAAGTGCTGCAAACAACTGACTGTTAACGGCGTTGTACAAAGAAAAGTGCCATAACTATCATATATGTTAATCACTTGATTAAGACTCTCAAAATAACCTTTATTAGTTTTTATGTACACAAATGATGGCAAGTGTGGTAATAATAAATATTTCATTATCATATAAATTTAAAATCGGAATATTTCAAGTTGTAAAATTGGAAATATATTACTTAAATTATTTCGATTAAAAATTCAAACATATTCAAGTAATTATAGTTAAAAATTCAATTATGTAAATACACCTTTAGAAAATTAAGGTTAAATATGGGTTGTATGAAAAATAATAAATTGTAGAAAAAAAGAAACAATAATACTCTTCTTCTCACCAAACAAATTAAATACTGTTAAATTAACGAAATATGCAAAGCAAATTGTATCAGAATACCGGATACATATTAAAATAACCATTGTCAAACCAATTTGTCAATCTAAATAAAGAATGTAATATATTTCAGACAATGTTGAAGTTTATAAGAGATATTGCAGTAGTATAGGTATCTCTTTTCTGAATATACTATAAATTTTAAAGAAATCTATATCATTATCATTTGATTGAATGTTTTTAATGCACAAACAATTACAAAAGTACTACTGCTGATATATATTAACATACGATTAAAAATTCGAAATACATATTAATGAAAAACATTTATACAAACAACTACATATGACTCCAGACGTATTATTAGTACTCTACACATTTCATGATTCCGGGTGTAAGCCTCATATTAGTAATTGCTTCATTTCTTTTAATGTTCAATATGGAAATTATTTAAACATTTAACTGTTGTTTCTTTCAGAGTTTTTTTTTAAAAAAAAACAGTATAATTAATGTAAAGCTCCACGCGGAAAGAATGGCATTCAGTTATTGACGTTATTTACTGGAGTTGCGTGACTAGGAAGGAAAGTTGACGACTGAAATACATTTATTTGCTTCAAGGTTATAGTGACGTAAATAATATTTAACCTTAGAAGAAAATCGACATGAAATATATGGGCAACGCTACAGGAATATGGTTGAACCATTTTATGGCCTTGACTTATTAAAGTAAATATTTACCAATAATGGTTCCAACAGGATGGCGCTACTTGCCACTACTCACACAATAAGATAACTTTGTCGATGAATAGAATGTCCGACTCGAGTCCATTCACGCAACGGCGATCAAAACTATAAACCAATACATCCAATTTACCTAGGTCATGTGTCCTAACGCCCTGTGACTCCTACTTTTAGGGGTATTTAAAGTAATACTTTGGATACCAATACATTGGATCTAATAAAAAAGATAAAGGATACGAACATCAAATCTGGCATGAAGTTGGTCTCCTTTGATGTGAGTGATTTATACACTAACATACCTGTCCAAGAAACAATAGAAATGATACAAGACAATTTAAGCAAACACAATAAACTCAGCAAACCGGAAATCACAGATACTATCAATTGCATCAAGGAAATTACAAGACAAAATTATTTTCAACACAACGGACAATATTATATCCAAACTAAAGGAGTCCCGATGGGCTCTCCCTTATCGGGAATCTTAGCAGAAACATTTCTCAACCATTTTGAAAATAACTTCATTCTGGATAAACAAAACAAATTCTACGACAACATAATATATTATTACAGATATGTCGATGATGTAATAATGTTGTTCAGAGGCAGTAACAGACAGATCCAGGAACTAAATACTTTCATGAATAAAATACACCCAAACATAAAATTCACACATGAAGTTGAACAAAATAATGCATTAAACTACCTAGACCTCACAATATCAAGAATAGAAGGAAGACATAGATTCAAAATCTTTAGAAAACCGACCAACACAGACCAGACCATTCATACCACATCCTACCATCCGATCACACATAAAATGGCAGCCTACTACCACATGGTGAACAGATTAATATCAATTCCTATGGAAGAACCCGATTACATAGAGGAGCTAAACACAATAAAACATATAGCACACCAAAATGGATACAAACCAACAATAGTAGATAATATACTCAAGAAAATGGAACAAAAGAGAAACAATACCATGAATATAATAAAACAGGACAACAAGTTTGTAACTATACAACACAACACCAAATTCAATAACATAATAGCCAATATATTCAGACAACAAGGTTACAAAATAGCATACAAAACCAATTCCAACCTGAACCAAATAATAAACAGGAACATAACCAATAAACAAGATAAATATACAAATACTGGTATATATAGATTAAACTGCAGCTCATGCAACAAATTTTACATAGGACAGACAGGACGCCCGTTTAAATCACGATACAAAGAACACATTCAAGCGCTAAAACACCCTGAAAAATCTAAGTTTGCGGAACATTTGATAGATAATGATCATAAATATGACAACATGGAAATTAACATGCAAGTACTTAAAAATTGTAAAAAGGGCAACTATATGAACCGCTTGGAAGAATACCTAATTTATCGTAGCGAATTGCAGAACCCTGATGGATTGTTGAATGACAAAAAAAGGTTTGAAGCAACCCCCACCTTCGAGCTGATAAACAGATTAACCGCCTTACGCATATGACCAATGCATAGTATACTATGTAGTGCCGGCACGGTGACATTAAAATATTGTGTTTCTCGTGCGTGAATGTTATGTGTTACTTGTATTTTTGTGTTGAATATTTTAACTAAGTGTTATCACCCGACGATGGACGATAATGTCCGAAACACGTGTTGTGAATAAATACATGACAATATAAACAAAATAGAATTATCCAAGGATTGCTGGCGGTAAGTCAAAAATAACTACAGTAATACTTTTATCAAAATAATCCCTGAACACTACTACAACTGAAGAAAAATATTCGATGTCATAGCCCAACTCTATTAGAACACGTGTATGAAGGTTATAATATATTTCATTGATCGGATTTCAATATGTATAGTAAGTCTTAGAAGACAAATGTCAGATGTACTTCTTTATGCGTATGTTTTTATATGTAATGACAACATGTATTCTTTGTATTTCTCTTTTACTACGTTAAGTATCATAATTATAGAGTATTTATTTAAAATGTAAAAAACCGACGTTCTTCTTGAATCGCCCTATATATTTAAAATGTGCAATAAATACTTACAAAATAGATTGAATAATAAAAAATACGCATTCTAAAATTACTAAAAACATTTCTTTGCATGGTAAAATTATTCTTAGTAATAAAATTAAACACAAATAGTGAATTTATTTGTTTATCAACGTAAGAAACCCGAGTCTCAAATATTGGCAAAACATTAGATATTTAGCCAAATCTTGAGAGTATATAGTTAATTATCCGTTTGTATAGCTACAGGCGTATAAGAAAACAACGCAGGGTGTACATTTTCCTGGAGATATAAAGATTAAACATTAAACGCACAATCTCTAATAGGTAAAAATTTATGATATTAGTTTGCAAAAGTTGTAATTTACGTTTGGTAAATGTCATATTAAAATTATATATATATTATACACATTTAGGCGTAACGATCTCATATATGATTCAACTAACCAGATGCAGGTCCCAAACGGTAAATTGAAAGGATATGAAATGTATTAATTTATTAATTTCTTTTCTCATGTGTTAAAATAAAACTTGGTGACTCACCGCCTAAAGATGATGTAACGCCATCAAATAAGATGAAACGCGCTTACCCGTTTTTATTCCTTAGTTAAAAAAGAAACGAAATAAGCGCTCGTTTTTACCAACAAAGCTATATTAAATGAAACGATTTTCCTGCCGAAGTTCCGATTCGAAAACGTGGAGCGTACTGTACTATAGGAGCATCGTCCTCATCATAAAATGTAAATACAAATAAATCTTTTAAATGTAATGAATAAATGTTGTTGTTTGGCCTTTTAGGAAATGTTTTATTTTTAGGTTAAGGTTTTTTTTCTAAGATGGGCGATTGATTTAAACATTTGTTACACAGGTTTCACGAATCCAGTAATTTAGTATAGTTTTGATGCTGGAGCCCTATCGGATCTTACGGATGTAGATGTGCTCCTCTCATGTCAATGTCTCGGAGCAGGGGGTTTTAAACCTCTACGTAGGTGAAGTATTCACTCGATATGTTCGTGTCGGTAACTAGGCGATGGATATCGTAATATACGAATATAATATTTGTTTTTAAAACCAGGTTCGTAATTGTTAAGAATAATACGTAATTTGTTATCTTATTACTATTACATGAAGATATGAAATGTTATTATTTTATCTATTTTAGCCTGTAAGTGGAATGACATACGTAATATGGTTAATTATCTGTTTAAAAAGGACACCATTTTAACATTTTGCATTCGATTTTACTGAATTGCAATAGGAGTCTATTTGAGCACTATGAATTCAATTATAAAAACGTCAATGTTTCTATCTTCATTTTGTTACCCACTATCATACTAACGAACAGTCGAAAATGACGACAGGACAATAAACGTCGAAAAGCCTTCGTTTTCAGTTTCCGTAAATCTTGAGGATTAGACAAAAAAAGGAATGTATATCAAAAATACTCTGTACTATGTACACATGAAAGAAATATTAAATACTATAAATATCGTTGTTACAAAGCTGAAGATTAAATTATTTATTGTACCTGAGATAATTTTGAACATTTTGATTAATAGACCTTGCTAAAGCACGAGGCATAAAAGCAAACAACTTCAGCTGTTTGCATATTTCAAGTGATAGGAAGTTTAAACATAACAGGCAAAAGTCTCTCATAGGTAAACATTTATTAAATTAGTTTGCACAATACTTAAGTGTCTCTACGTTTGGTAAATTTTATGTACAGTACATGAAGTGTATTTCTTATCCATGAAAGAAACTATGTTTTTGATGGTTTATATATAAAAAATATTTATTACTGTCAATATTAATTTAGTTAAATATAATATAATTACAAATGTTATTCATTCTCGCAATTAACACCATTTAAAGGAACCTCAATATCTGTTCATAAAATTTAAAAAAAAAGTCTTTAGACGCGTTAATCCATAATATCCAGTTAATACAATAAGAAATGTAAACTATTTCCCTCTACGCTTGTGTATGTGTCGTTGTTATTAATCGGATCACTCTCATATTTCGTAACATTCGATGACAAATATCACTGGCGACACCCTTGTTAAAAAAAGGAAATTTATAAAAAATAAAATATTCTAACTCTAATTGTACTTATTAAAAGCCTTTCTTAATTAATATGACAAAATATAGAAGATAACATCATTAAAATGAAGGTAATATGTTAACAATATTTAATTAAACAAACTAATGTATAGCTTAGTTATAAAATTTGTATCTAAAATATATTCAGACAGGATTAAAAGTTAGGTTTAATATATTTGGTACTATTTTCGTATTTTTAAAATATTTACATTTTAAAATTCGTTGGCATCAAAGCTTGTTCATTGGAATAAAACGTAATGGCTATACCAACTGATGTATTGTCAAACGTTAGGTTTATTTCTCTACGAATTTTTTTTTTTTTGTTTCAAGATTTATATATTTCACCAATTTACTTTATATTCAATTTAAAAACACATTAACTTTTTGAATATGTTATTGAGATTCGTTAGTTAAAATTTAGATATTTGTGATTCAGTCATTATAATACTGAATGAGTATGTTAATGACTACAACCAACTATGTGCAATTAAATATTTGATGGCATCTCTAATATAAATGGTGTAACTCTTTTCTGTGTTCGAATAATTTTCCTAAAGAATATGAATAACTTATATTTTTGTAACTAGTAAACGACAGTGGAGATGTGATAATTTAATTAAGGATATGTTTACGAAGTTACAATTTATATATTCTTTACAAAAATAGGAAACATTTGTATGAAAAATATAATTTCTTATTTTATTTGTCAAATCTCTTCGAAATTTATTAACACGTAACTATACTAAATATACCCTATGGAACATAATAATGGAACATAATTGTATCAATTTATATCTAGTAAATTTGGTGTTTTAAAATTAATATAACTTTGTATAGACAGTATAATTATTATACTAATGCTTTTATGTTTTATTAATTCATGTTTAATCAGTTTCATAAATTTCCATTTGTGGTAATATCTTTTTTTTGTTGTGAAAAGTGAAAACTTAGTTACTGAAAGTTAAATTTTGTTTATACAGTAAGAAATGTATTTTTGGTTACCTTAACTATAACATTTATTGAGTCTTTAATGTCTATATAATATTTTCATTTTGTTTATATAATATGGGAGTTTTATGTATTCATATATTGCATTATATCCGATCTATAATTCCATATGTAGCCTCCTTTCTGGATATCTTAAGATGGTTGGGTAAGCTGAAGCAAAGAGAGTGTGTTATTATGACTGATTTCATTATTATGACTGATTAGTAATCATTGTTTACGATTTCGCCAGTGTAGTAGAAGATTACCGAAATCAGCAACGAATAAATATTAAGGATATGCATCTAAAACAATGATTTTCAACGACCTAAGGGATGGATATTATTATCCCAAGAACCGAAAAAAATAATTATAAAATAAGGGAATCAAAATGGGGACTTGAAAGTAATTAACCGAAATGTCATGTTTTCCAACATTACAAACATAGCGAGATGGATGGCAAATCAAAGATAACACTAGGGATGTTAATTTTATTTGTTATATGTATATTGTAATAAATAAAGTTAACATCCCTAGTCTTACAATTGACTTGTCATCCATATCTGAATGCTTATCTTTTTTAATATTTTTTTTGCTGGTTATTAGAAAATATTGAAACAAAAATAGAATACAATATTATTTCAAGTGAAAAATATACGATCTGATTGAAAATCGAACCCAGGATCTTTGAACCCAAGATAACAATTGAGCTATCCTAGTCCCTTCCCAACACATAATAATTATATACGTAAAGGCTGCAAAATGAGTAAAAATAATTTCAATATCGTATATGCAAGGTAATTGATTTGGTAACTCAAAAATTGCAGCAATATAGAAAATTCCAGTGCAGGGAAGCGACTAGGATATCTCAGTTTGTAGACCATTGGAGCGTAAAGCCAATGGGTTTGACTCAATGGGTCCTGGTATGATTCAAAGTCAAGGTCGTATATTTTTCACTTCAAATATTGTTGTATTTTCAATACTTGCAGGTAAAAACGTATTAGCGTTAAAATAAAGAAATTAAAACTATAATGTACCTAAAAGATATAATTTTAGTTGTGTCGTTTCGGTTAATAAACGTACATAATTATTGGACAAATAATCATTCTTAATCATTATAATTTATATAGTAATAAATCAATTGTAATGATCACCACTTGTGGAAATTTCAACAAACAATGTTTTCCACGAAAATCATGTTATACATGACGACGTTCTAATTACTAAGCCATTATCCTCATCTGCTACATCCACACAAATCTTAGTGAGAGTGGACTCTGACTCATTGAGCGTTCTGCCAGTAATATTTGCGTGCATGTAGCAGCGAAGATGATAAATCAGTAATTGAAACGTCAATTTGTATTTGTGTAGCACAAATAGTGATTTTTGTTTTGGAAAATTGTGTGTATATAAAAATAGGTTAAATACTAATCCTTGTTTTAACGTTCATAATATAGCAAGATACAAACGTTTAACAAGAAACTACACAGTTACTTTTTTAAATGGGTTTTTTTTAATCAAGTTTAGACTTAGTTTTGCTTCACAAAAAAAAAATAAAAAATCTGTCTGTTACATATAATCCTCAAACTATTGGATCATCTATCTTGTCAGCTGACACATGAGAGGTATTATTTATAACATAATGCCGTACCTCTTTTTAAATCCTTAACTTTAATAATAGCGAGAGCTCAACTTGATGAGTATTTATCGTATGAAATAACACGTACAAATTAAATATAATATAAAAGTGTTTAAAAAACTGCTTACAAATAATTTTATATAATGAGTACCTTCTATTACAAAACTTGTAGAACGTGATATTTTTTATTCTAACTCTATATAAATAGTTGGTGATGTTATACACTATATACATTCTACTTATAAAAACTCATATAATTACAAGAGTATGTTTATTATATTAATTTCCATTACGACGCATAGTCAACTTTTAATGAAACGATGATACAGTAATTATGCCCATAACGTTTAGGGTAATAAGTGGGGAAACAAATCTAAACATTGAGTATCTTATTAGGAACATAGAACTCTTATTTTTTTCATAATCGCAATTTCCTACCCTATCCCTTAGTCAACCGCGGGAGTCGAGAAAACATATGGGTAGTCGTCTGTAGATGTATTTAAGACACATAAAGATAAATAGGGCATACAAAATGAAACCGTAATTCCGTATTCTAATATTAAAATTTTGATTTTAATAAAGTATATATATTTGTCGATGTTTTCTCAAATTTAGACAAAATATCACCATTTTAAATATTAAAAGACAGCCTAAGTCAACTTTGTTTGAACAATCGCAATTCAAGGTTTTTCATGTGGTGGTCCAACGCTTTATAATCACATCCTTATTTTAACGTTGATTAAAATATAATATTTGCTTTCACATTGTTAAAGGTAAGATCATTTCCCAATTTGGTATCTTAAAAATGTTTTATCTTCATTTAAATTAGTTACCTTATTTCTCATTTCTAAATTCATATAATGATACTTGTCAAAATCATTGACGTTTATCATCATATCATCTCATTTTAAATATTAAAAGTAGCAAAAGTCTAATGGATATTGGGGACAAATGTATTTTTGAGGAATAATGAAGTTTTGTGAAAAAACTATGTCGTATTTTTGATATTTAGACAAATTTAATTCCTTTTAAAATATCTAGAAAAATATGACAAATGAAATTTTCTCCCCTATATGTTTGCATTTTTTCCCATAGAATTTTGTCTTACATTCAGAAGCCCAATGGACACTATCGTTATTTACAGATTTTTCGTTATAGTAGTTTTAGATTAGATCCCTCCCTTTCATCTTTCCTATCAGGTTTTTCTTGACAACTCTTGTTATTTTCCGACTCCGAAAGTAGTAGAGTAAGCCTATTCTTAGGATAGGGTTTAAAATTGTTCTTTTATTACTTCGTTGTACTAGCCGATTAATAACTGAGGGTTTATTGAAATTAAACAACAAAGAAGAAATTATTGCTTTGTATTACGTCAAAATCCGCTCATTGGAGACGGACGGATATCATGGTGTTTCTGGAGGTATTTGTCTGCTCTAATATCCTACTCTTCACTTAATGTTGATGGAAAATAACATTTTTTAATCGAAATCATATAATGACAAAATCGTATTGGTATCTGAAAATGAGTGTTTATCGTAGTCTAAAATAATTACTTTATTTCTCTATTTTGAAAAGAAAAAGGTTTGTTGAAATCGTCTTAAATTTTCAGAAAATATTTCCTTTGTTAATTCCTACATCCTCCGTAACTTAGTTTTCAATGATTATTAGGTTACGCATCACTACAATATTTTTTGAGTTTCTTTGTTGTGGATGTCGGATAACTAGTTTGAACCTATACTTACTTCAAGGTCATCTTAACGCCCTTAAAACCTGTTACTTGGCATAAACTTCGTTAACATATACCACACACAAATCTACACACTCGACACAACAATTAACATTAAAAACGTTTTTAGTTGCCAGATCCGTACGGTCAGGAGACATCTCTTGCATTTGTTAATGTTTTCAATAGCCCAAATTTGATATAAATCGGAAAAAATGTAAAGAAAACAACAAAAAAACTCACTTTATACAGTAAAAATATACGAACTATAACGTGGATTTTTCCACAATTATAATATGTGTACAAGTCATGTTATGTGATTGATAATTTAGCAATTTGTTTGGAAAATGACGTTATATTTTTGGTTTATAGGTTTCCTGGAAAAAGTTTATATCGTAATTTAAATAAAGTCTTTGATCAGCATTTTTTGGGTGCAAAAAAGAAGAGATATTTTTAAATAATAGTCTCAAGTTTGCACAAAGTATTTACCACTGTTACTTGGTATTTAACGTAGTAAAACTCAACGATAGGCGAAATTAGATATTTTTCGCAGAATAATTGAGAGGGAAGGAGGACAAAAAATTTGCTTCAAAACTATTGTTTATTAAATGTGGGGGGAAAATACAGGTGTGATATTTTCAATTTCTTTCTTTTGATTTGTTTATCATAACATTTTTGATTGTTTCCCTGAAATTGGCCCCTTGATTTAGTGGTGTTTCCTGCAGTGTAGGCTATACAGCGCTCTTAAGTCTCTTCACGTCAGTTTATTGGGATGAGACTATACTTTTTTTTTTAAGAATAAGACGTTCTTATTAGTATCTTGTACATATGTTCTCTCACCGTAAATTATATATCATTTATTCCACAATGTTGAACCCATAAAACAAGGGATATATCTATATATATATATATATATATATATATATATATATATATATATATATATATATATATATATATATATATATATAATCTTATATATATATATATATATAATCTTATATAATTATAAAACAAAAAATATGCACTATATGAACATAAAGTAGGGTAGACATTAGGTAACGAACATAGAACAGACTTATACGAGCTGTTAGGAATAATTGTAAAAACTATCAAATATAGTAACAAGTCCCAAGACAATGCAGCTTATTATTGTGGAATATATCACAAAGTGTCGCAATAGCCGACTCTAGACAAAATTCATATATCGTTAACTTGGCAAGGTATAAATAAACATTAAAACCAAGGGCATAGGTCAGTCATAATTGTACGGTGATAGCCGGAGACCCTACTCGTCGTTTTCATAAGAACTTTGGTCCGAAGTACGAAATTCATCAGAATCAGCAGTGAAAAGAATAGGTCAAAAACACGGTGGCCAGTACTTAGAGAAGTAGAACTCATCAAACTGACATTGTATTCTTAAATGAATTTTATTATAGAAAAGTAAACTCATTTGAATTGTATAATATTTCACGATAATATTCATCTTCTTCTATCTTGAGCGTTATAGATATACCGTAGTTTACAATAAAAGGGAATTAGATATCAATAATTTATATTATAATATAACTGATCCACTGATATATATATATATATATACCATAAATAGTATAAATAGTATTTATATTTATACTATTTAAATACAAATCGCTCTATATGAAAAAAATAACTTCCATTACATTAATGATGTATTTATTATCATTTATAACAATTGGCGAATCGGCCTTATCTAGAAAAAATTCGTTTGAAACCAAACTTATGCCCCAACAAATCTAATCCCTAACACAGCCTAACCTTTAATAGGAAGCTTCGCAATTTTTTAAAGATTTTAAAATTAATAATTGAGGTACATGATAAACACTCAAAATAAACAAATTTTGTGCAAATAAATGCTTTTATATGTACAGTAAGCACAACGGAACTAAACTTTTAAAAGTAAGAAAGTCGTGAGTCTAAGTCGCTATTATTAACTTGATATTATCCCCTGTGTTGCGTTACAAATACAAACTTCATTTCCCCTATTTGTAATCATGTTCATTCTCATATATTTGTTTTTATCTACAGGTTTTAACTTTTCTCTGTTTTTCCAGCTCGTGCTTCTACAATACATACATACTTAGGTGTAATACATTTTTCTTCATAATGAATACTGGCCGTAATTAAATTTACGACGCGAACAGTCACATGTTTCTTCAAAATATTTCATTAGAGTGTTCTTTAGAGTAGTTAGGTATTTATATACATTGGAAATATAATATTGGGATAATTAAAAATATATTAACCAAATGAGTAACTTTTGTATACAGCTATAATATTACTTTCGTGGAATTCATTTTAGTAAATCTATAATGATATTTACGTATTATATTCTATCCTGATAAATACTAATTATTATATGTGAATTTGTCTTCCGATAGATCATTTGAATTTAAAAATGTTAAAATAATTATTGTTCAGTAGTTTTATTGGGTAGAGAATGGTTATTAATTGTTAGCCACATATTTTATAAATCACATGCATTTCATTATATTTGCATTGGTAGACAATTTTAATTTATAGAAATTGATTGTAAAATTTACTAAAACTTTTTGTTATTAAAATGTATTTAAGTAAATATTGTATCAAGACTTCATTTTGTGTAATTGTATATGTAAGTATACGCACATGTGTTACGTTTTGTTTTTGTTGTTTTTATCATAAATTTGTTAAATATTTATTTTGTATATAGTAATATAAATTTGAAAACAGTGCACACTTTTTCTTTGAAAATAGAACAAAATAAAAATCAAAGGGAAGATTGTTTAATCCAGAGCAAGGAAAACGAGACAATTCTTTCTCTACCACGACATCTCATGTAGTGGCAATAAATTGAGGGTAGCAGTTATTTTCCTTGTGTTCATCTTGTGTGTAGAATCTTATGTTACCTTCGCAATACACTGGTATCCATTAAACTTGTCTTTCCTGACAGGTTCATACATTGAAAGGGCACACATTTTGTGTAAACTGAGATTCAACCAAGATTTTGTTGTTAGTTTTAAATTTCATATGTGTATACATGTATTTTTTTTTGTTTATGTAAAATACGAATTGTTAGAATTAGGGTGAATGTTATATCTTGTTTAAATAATAATATATGTCATTTATGTAAAAAAAAATACATAAATGTATATTTAGTTTCCCGAAATAACTAGAGAAATAACTAGTGATGTTTATTAATATTCAAAACATTGATAGTATTAGAATCAGATTTTAATTGTTAAAAAAAAAAATACCATTAAACTCGTCCATATTTATATGTGTGTTATAATTTGATCACAATAAAATTTGATATTTTTGTATTTAAAAGTATAAGGATTAATATTTAGTTTGTTTTTTAACCAATTGATATAAAACAAATAGATCTTAAGATAAGTAATATAGCCTAGTTGTTTAAACAAAAGCTCATTCACTCCCCTACTAATGTTACTTCAGTAATGTGTCGGGACAGAAACATTATTGTAGACATTTAAATACAGGAGACTGTTTACTGTTTACCAACGACATGCCCGTTGAAATATCCTGCAATTATTTTCCTCTGTTAAATTTCAGTAGAAAGTGTTTTATTCCAATATTTTTTTACACATTTAAATTTGTTCACAGGAATCAACATATTTAATCTACCAATTAGTTATATAATTCTGGTACAAAATCCTTACTAACTCCATAATCTTATATGCAATCATGCCATGTCCGTTTTCATCTCACTGCATTGGATAGAGTACTAAAGTGTTTTGGAAAAATGTTTTATAACGCACGTTATATTATTATTTTGTTTAGCTTCAGAAGTCAGAACATCTATGTTAAGCCATGTCAGTTTAGTTAAATTTATTGATGTGGGGGGTGTATATAAAATTATTGTATTTAATAGTTAAAGTACCTACTGTAATATTTTATTTAAAGTATTATACAAATTATTATCACTTTCCAGCATGTATTCCAGCATATTATATCATTCACATAAATTATATGATTTTGCCTATGTGGGGAGAAATTCCTATACGTGTAATATACACAGAAATATATATTTAGTGGATTAGTGGAAGACAATGGATGCTTAGATTGGACGTTGGGATTGATTAGTGTTTGTACTACAAGCTGCGTTCGTTGAATTGAGGGTAAAAATACACCTACCGCTCTACAACTGTGGTGGGGAAAGCGACTAATATAGAGTATAGAGTGCAGTCATCCCTGGAAACAATTTCAATTCTAGTTGATGTAACGAATAAACATTGATATTCCTATTGTTATCAATTAAAGACACACCTTAACCTCGTGTTTTAAATTGACTGACTGTTAGAGGACTTACAATAGCACTTTAAAAAAAACAGTACTCCGAACACAGTAATAATATAATCTTTTGACTTCAAAAACGTATGTAGTGGCAGATAATTAAATTGGAATAAATACAAACTGAGATGAAATTCACTTAATAAATAAAATAAATATCATATGTTTTAAAATTCATTGAAAATTCACACTGATCAGGTACCTTATTTATGCACAAGACCAAAAGTTAGAAACAAAACAGAAAAATTAATAGAAGAGGTAACGATTGGCTTCATAATTTACGGCTGATACAAACACTCATTTAAAACCATAGTTAGTTTTTAATGTGTTGAGTGAATTATATTTATTATTCTGTGTTATGTACCTTCTACGTAACATGTAATACACAAGAATAACCAATATAAAGCATATAACTATAATGTAAATATAATATAAATATCCAAAACATTAAAAGATATTTGATTGATTTCAATACAAATGATGATATCTCTAACGTCTACTATGGGAACGGGATATGTAGCCTATGGCTCTAAGCTCGTAAAAGATTACAGCCAGCAGTTTATTTCTTGTCTTTTAATGGTCTACGTTCCCTTCGGCTTACTATAAATGTGCGTTTTTATGGCGTCTGTGTTCAACTTAGAAATAATCCTGAAATTGAAAGCAGATTTTTTATCACTGGTTTCATGAACCTATTGTAGCAGTAGGAGAACATATTTAAATAAATCCACCTTTAACGTTATATCCAATTCCACGTACCCATAATACTTTCAAAAATTATAGTAGAATTTGCTTTACACTTCATACAAATTTTTTAATCAATTTTACTGAAGTTTGAGTAAACAAAAAATGAAGACGTGTATTTATATGAAAAAAAAAATAAATAAAAAAAAATTAATAAATAAAAAAAAAAATAAATAAAAAAAAACATTAACGTAGTAAAAAAATCTGTGAGTTAAAATTACATTTTTCTTTTTTGAGAAATAGGCAATTGATTTCACATGGTTTGTGAGAGGACATGCGATCATTTTCTAGTGCTATCGTCGATGTGTATTACTTTAGCAATTGTTTCGCCATTGCTGATTTATCAAACCTATTATACATAACGTGTGCAAAGTGTTCTTTAGCTCTTGTTTACCATATATGTAGTTGTTAGGCCTACACATTTATTCGGACATTTTTCACAATTTATATAATCATTCCTGATTTATCTTGGTATTGAAATAAATCAATGGAAACAATATCAATTCATTCCAAATATTGAACCAACATTATATTTGACTTACAAAAACAGCTGCTGATATTGTTTACAATATTTGCCATTGTTGTTTTAAACCACCGTTACCGATGCTTCCTGATGTAAGAGTACATCTTCATTTCTTTATTTTCTTAAATTTCGCTTCCTTTAATATTACTTTTTTTGAGTAGCCATTATTTTTAATTTTTTCTGTACTTGAACTGCGGTTCTTGTTCGTAGTTTTTTTTGGACAGGTAAGTAGATACACCGGTGAACCATAGAATTAAAAGCTGTTCTTTTATGTGCAAGCGACTTTTGTATGCCTTTATTTGTATATTTTGGATTTCTGTTTAAACTTAACTATTATATTGACTAAACACATTTACATAACAAAATTTAAGGTTTATTATAACTTTCAATTTCTCTAGTATATTTTATGGATCCGTAGAAGTTATTGATTCCATTACAAACCTCTTCAAGTTTTACTTAAAACTGCTAAAATGTCAACCAAACTCTCGGGAGGTATTTCATTTAACTCTTAGAGTTTATTTGAAACAAACACATAAAAATATCGGAGATAAGACGAGATAGGAGATTTCCAAAGGAATAAGTTTATCTTGGACATAAAACTTGTTATTAAATATGAAACTGTTTCGTCACATGTACAAATTGTAGCTCATTTATCACTGAAGATGACTACTTATTCACTGAATCTGCATTGGATTATTAAAGGTACTTTTTTGAAATTTTTTGTATTATACACTTGTATATATATACACTTACACTCTATTTTGTTTGTGAAAGAAAAATAATACTAATACAAATAATCTTCAACTAAACGCGGTGTTGAAATATATACATTATAAATAAGAGAATTATAATCGAATTATGTATATTTATTGTTTTAAAAAAAATAGATGCAAATATGACACTCATGATGTTCAATGTAATACTTCACCCTTGGGAAACACCCGGCGAATAATAGACCAATTAATCATCGACACATCAATAGTTCCATCTTGAGATTTCTGTCACCATCAATCTCACTCAAACAAATCCGTGCCAAAAATAATTTATAATAACTTTAACCTTTAGTAATTTATATTATATTACTTCACTAAAGGATGGTAATCTACAGTGTTAGCATATATCTAAAATTTTAATAAATTTGATATAAGGAATAATTTTTATTTTTTTTTAAACATTCATTTCATATAAAAATATATATTTAAATACAAATGTCTTTTTTTTATTGAATATTTTTCTCTATTTTTTAAATTGGTAATATTTGATTACATAAGTTGTCATTTGAACTTCCAATTTATAAAATATAAAAAACTGACCTTATACTGTCTGTTAAAATATAGCCTAATAATACATTTTTTATTTAATCATTCCTACTGTTTTTCAATAATTACAGTTTAATAAAATGTTTAGTACAATATGAATACTTGTTCTTTTTTGTATCTTAAAAGTGTTTTATGTAAAAGTTTTTTTTTTTAATGTTTTATAATTTATCTTTTACCACAAATATAAATTGAAGCATTTTCAATCAGAAAAAATAATATTATTAGGTTTTAAGGGATTAAATATTACTCATGTAAAATTTATTTAATATAAATAATGACTGTATAATATCGTATGTACGCCATTAGTACCATTAATACTTAATCCTATTATGAAATTGGGAAAAGCCTAATTAGCAAGCAAGAAGAATTAAAACTACTTCATGTTCAGACCAGGAAAACAAATGTAATATATAATACGAAACGGATTTCAGGTAACAGACTCACGCTGTTTCAATTTTAAAATATCCATGTTTACACTCCTTACATGTTATTTCATGTTGTATGTATAAATAATGATTTACTTGTACCTTACTTTATTCTATAATCGTAGATTTTATTGATTTAAATTATCTCTATTATTGCTAATAATATGTTACCTGTTATTAAGGATATACATAAAGGAAAGATGTATTCATCATTAAAATGTTCATACCTTTGGGTTTAGTTGATGTTTATTATAACAAAAATGCTATAATGTTTGATAAAATAAATTGGATCGAAGCTATGAACCAAAGTCAAAAAGTATTTTTCTTTGTATTAGTTTTAAACTACTCAATGATATGAATAATCATTGGTCTATTTTATATTAACATGTATTAAAAGTAGAAAAAATATAATTTACTAAAAAAATTATAATAATTAAATTTTATTGTCTTTATATAAATGTGTTCAAATACTAATTAAACAACGTAGATTTAACAAAACAATATTTATTATAACACATCATTACAACTGTCTATTCAAATATTTTTCAGAAATTAAGGTAAATGAACATTATATAGTATAGGTTCCCAGATGTCGCAATATTTTCAGTTATAGCTAAACGTCCAAAACAAGTAATAATTAAGATTTCACCGACGGTCGTTTGTTTATTTTACCATCTCTGAATTTTTCGGAAGATAAAATGTTACCTACAAAAAACAAAAGGTTCGTAACTATGATTTGGTACTTTATACTTAAAGAATTCATGGCCGAATTCTAAGAACAGTGTCAAACATATGCTAACATGTGGGATTAAAAGCAAAAGATGCACCCGTCTCACTGACCAGCTGCTCATTGTTTTCCCCACTCACATCGTACCACTGCATCAGGCAACTGCATCTCCCAGTAGATTTGAAACCTATATGCATTTGTCTGAGAGCAATTATATTTAGGCGACTGACAACATACTATAAATTTCACAAATATATTTCAATTAAAAATTAGTTTTAGAATTACTAAACAGGGAAGAATGTGATGTTATAAAATATATGTGTTCATGATTGATTTAATGGGCACCACCCGGCCACGTGTTTTCACGATTGTATGTATGTAACTGTTCATGCTCACGTTTTTATATTTGTATACGCTCATATAAACATGTGTGCGCCCTACAAAGGATATATATGACGTGATCTCAACAGAGTATATTTGATAATTTGTACTTTTTTTTATGTGATTCTTACATATTAATTTCACAACAACTATTTTAATATATTTATAGAACTATAACGATAAGATAAGTATATAAAGTTTAACCTTGAAAGCTCTGCTGTTACGTCCATACGTATGTGCATATGTAAGTGTATGTATTTCATGATACTGCATTGTTTGTGTAATTTAAAAAATATATTAAACTACTGTTTTATTACTGTTGGAGTGACGATATGTTTAGTCTAGTTATATTTCAAGCAATATATTAAAATTACAAATATAATATATTCTTGTGATTACTATCATATCTTCCAGAGTATGAGCACAACCTTAAAAAGTGGTTCGGCGAAGATTTTGATTTATATGAGTTCTTTAATTTATTTAGGTAACAAAAACCTGTTTAAGCTGGTAATAATCATTAAAAATAATTTTAAGACATGTACACCCAATTAAATTTAACTTTTTTAAACCACTTTTCCCTTTATTTTCAGAAACATTTTATTTGCGAAAATGAGGGGATGTCAGACTTGAATAAACAATGCCGTACCGGCTTTTCTTTGTTATACATCTTCATTTCAGGAAATACAATATTTTCATTTGAATTGAATCTAATATCAACGTTGACCTGTGGAATACATAAAGTACAATATTGTTAATTACCCAATGGATACGGACTAAATATGATATAGATAGAATGTTCATGAAATGTAGTGACAAACTACAAGTGTTGATTACAAACGTCAAAATAAAGATAAAATTTCCTCTCTCTCTCTCTCTCTCTCCTCTCTCTCTCTCTCTCTCTCTCTCTCCTCTCTCTCTCTCTCTCTCTCTCTCTCTCTCTCTCTCTCTCTCTCTCTCTCTCTCTCTCTCTCTCTCTCTCTCTCTCTCTCTCTCTCTCTCTCTCTCTCTCTCTCTCTCTCTCTCTCTCTCTCTCTCTCTCTCTCTCTCTCTCTCTCTCTCTCTCTCTCTCTCTCTCTCTCTCCTCTCTCTCTCTCTCTCTCTCTCTCTCTCTCTCTCTCTCTCGATGATATGGTAAGAATGTGATTGATGAAATAGTATATGTTAAAAATAGAAATTCAAGTTATTCTTTTTTGTTGTTTACATTTTTGTTGTTCTATACATGTTTGACATAAAATATGTCCAAAAAAAATCAAATAAATCTTTGAACTCAATATAATTAAAGCTGATTAATTATTAAGAAAAATAATATAATAGTTAGGTCTTTGTATAAGCCTCATCAAGCCGTAAGTGGTAAAACCATGGTCGCATAGACCTAATATAATTATGTAGATTTTACAAAAGTATCTGTGTGTGTTTTATTTGAAAAAAAAAAAAAATGTTCAACAAAAAATCTAAAATATAATAATGAATTAGAAAAGATAATAATAATTAAAACATCTTGTATTGGATGTTTGGTAGTTAAATCCAAAAGTATTATGAAATGAATTTATGTTAAAACGATCAATTTTCTAGAATATTATTATTTGAAAGCAATTTAATGCAGGAAATAATAAAACCAATAAGGACCATTTGGGTTTTTGTATGTTAATTGTAAATATCCTAAGAATTTTATAAACTTTAAAGGATATACTTTATTCAAGTACGGTAAAATAATGAGTTGGACATAAACTAATTATTCCCTACTTTCAAATGTAAATAAGGGAGCTGTAAAGAGGTTGACAATATAAAGTTACTCAAAAGCCATTAACAGTGTGTTGTTTGTTGAAAAGCAACTGATGGATGTAGAGACGAGATATTAAAACTTTTTCAGTGTCATTATTTATAAATAACACAGATTACTTAACTCTAAACGGAATTGGCTATGACATGGTATTACTAACGGTATTGTTTTAAAAATAAAAAAGAAACTTCGTCTCAATGTAATCGCCTATTTTTACTAGGCAGGAATTAATATTTCTAGTAACTATAAAACCATTACCGTAATGTATTTCCGAGTGTATAAACAGGTTACATCGCAATTTTTACAGTTTTTCATAAAACTTAAATTGAAAAATACATTTCTCATTTGAAATGTAATATAGTTTTTTGTAAACGAAAAATCCTCTATACTGAGAACGAATGACTATTAGAACAAATCGATTAAAACATTTATGAAACTTTGAAGATGTTAAAAATAGAATTACTGTATATAATTTACATATAAATCTTCTATAATTTACAACAGAACTTGTAAATTATTGAGAAAACCTGTTCCCCCTTCTTAGCTTCCAAATTGAGTTGTGAGTAACAGGCAAACAATTTTAAATAGTAACTACTATTGTATAATTAATAAACTAAACAACTCTTAAAAATTGGTGTTCGCTTATCTGAAACGGCAGTTGTTCTAAATAAAAATAGAGTTACGTACCAGCTATATTTTTCAAGGAAGAAAGTGTTTCGATAAGAAAGCATGAAATAGTTAAAACAGACAATCATTTACAATGTGGTATCAACTAAAACCACATTTTGATCATCATTGTTAAGTTAAACACGAATTCGTGGGTCTTTCATTGAGTTCAAATATATCTTTAGCACAATATATTGAATAATAAAATGTTTAAAGCTAAGTCAATTAGTGAATAATATGGTTAATGCGAATTTGATTTTTTTCATCAACTTACAACTTTTATCTTCAAGGGTTTAACTATATAAAATCTTATACCCCCCAACATAATATTATAAGTCTATATATTATTACTGTATAAACGATAAAATAAATATAACACAATAGTGTCATACACGATATATTTTTATAAAATTACATTTGTACCACCAAATTTCCCAAAACTATCGTTATTTATCCGTGTACTACGAACCAAAACAAAGTTTTACCTACAAGACAGTATTTTTACTATATTTTTATCAGTAATATATGCCAACTTTCCAACATAAGATATTTTGTATATATTCACACTTTAAATTTAGAACATCAATCACTTTACATACAACATCATTAATATTGTTTAGTTGTTTGCTACACAATATTACATTTAAATGATATATTTCTCCATATTATCGCTTAAAATTAATGATATTTCGGGATGTGCCAGAAACATGATGTTATTACGAAAACATTACACGATCACTTTTCTAGGAAAGAAATTTGAATTTACGTGTCTTCATCACTCTTAAGTGATTGTAATTATTCGTCCTAACTGTAAAAGTAACGGTACAACATTAAACTCTAAATAAAATGTTATAGTAGTGAGTTTAGGAATAAATTGACTTTTGGTGATGGAATTGTATTACTTAGACCATATAGCGAATTGTTGACCATTGTTTAGTCGTAAAGTACGTCGCTCCAGAATACGCCAGTCCTTAAAGTTAGTGCTGCAGTACTTTGTAGTCACGCAGCTAACGTAAATAACGTCAATATAATTTTATATGTTTGTCATGAATATTCGGCACTGATACAATATTTTTTTGCCTGAATGTACAGTAAGAGATGTGAAGCATTTTAAAAATTGTAAATAATTATTTTGAAAAGTTCTTTTATATATTACAACATTTATATTTTATTGTTTAAGTCGTTCCAATAAGTATATATTTATTTAAAGAAGTTTTTTTCCCACTTTTAATATGAGAAAAATGTAACAATTTTGCAAATATTTTGCACAAAGTTTTGTATTAAGCAATGTTCAAACATCATTTTTAAATCATCACAAAAATCTTCGTAAAATCATCTGTTATTGCTATCTTTTAAAATATAAGAAATTATATAATAATAATATATTAATATATATATATATATATATATATATATATATATATATATATATATATATATATATTTTTTTTTTAATAGATTAATAATAATATTATTAATAATATAAGAAATTATTCGCCATTTGTCTTTGTAATATATTAAGACACTTTGAACGGAAGTTTATTTCGTCTGATATTTTATTTTTTAAACAGTTATAAATGTTTTTAAGTTGAACTTTTCGTTTTTTATTTTGTGTCTTTCTTATATAATTGTTGTCTGCCTTCGTCGATATATTACGAATTAGTTACATAACAAACTGACAAGGAAATAATAATAAAATTAATTTGCAATTAATATTGACTTTATTTATATTACTAAGAGATAATTACTTCTCGTTTTTCTTCGTCAAACCTTCATATAGATTTTAATCACTTGCATAATAATCAAGTTACGTTACATAATTCACTTGTCAATCTCAGAGTCTAGTAATTAGCATATAACAAGAGATCTGGACCGGATAGACAATTGAATACATGCTGAACAGGATTAATAGTATTTAATTAGAAAACCCGACTATGTTGTTGTATCTGATGTTACAGCTTTCACCCAAGTAAAACTGAATATATTGATCATACAAAATAAATTAGTAATTAGATAAATTTTATTACCTTTACCAAAAGATATAAATAATTTATGAGTACAAAAACATGAATTTATTAGAGAGTATAATTACTTGAAAAGTTAGAAATGTACAAAACTTTCATTTATAAGACTTTATAAGACATAACTTTTTATAAGACAATACAATCTCATTATAATTTAACATATTTGTACACAATATTTGGCGATAGAAAATAACTACTGCTAAAGGAAAGCATTTGTATAAATAATAATAATTTCACAATTCCATTTATCAGGATACTAAAATGAGCATATGGAAGGAAGAGCATTGTTCACATGAACTGCAGTAAATAAAATATACGATAAAGGGGATATTCTTTGTAGGTACAAATCCTTTGTCTTTGTACTTGTATGTATGAAGCATCAGGAGATAACAATTGTTGTTTGACGGGGAAAGGAACAGTATGGAGCACATTCATGGTAAAGATAATTACTAATTACATTATATCCTTGCCTCTAATCTGCAATATGCAAATTGTTAAAATGCCAGTTCGCTATTATGATTACAAAGCTTCATGAGTGACTCTCGTGAGTTTAAATTATTGCTTTGTGTAAATTGTTTCATGAGAGTTTCTTTGATACAAGTGTTTTGTACATTATAAATATATTGTTCTTGCAGATAACTGCATTTTTGAGTATAACTCCCTAATTTAAACATTAAATATATATACAAATATAAAACGTAGTTAAATATACTCTAAGTCCCCGTATATTTAGTTAAAACATATTTTTATAATGAAAGAAAATTCCCCAATATTACAGTAAAACACAAACAACACAAAGATTGTATAGTTATGTTTAGATATAAGTAGATATGGAGCTTGACTTGTGAAATAATAATGGATAGAATAAAACTAGAACACAAGGTCTCATAAAATTAGGTTTACCTAGTCAAACATGTTTCAACGACAAAGTCACCATTCTCAGTGATACATGATCTACTATAACTAAAGTATAACTCTCGTTTGATTAAGTAAACGTAATCTGTGAGGTCTTGCGTTCCAATTTTTATTCTATCAATGTTTAGTTATGTTTAATAGAATAAACTTAACTTTACACGCTTTTTGTTGTTCGAGTTTTATTGTGGTTTTGTGGAATTTTCTTTCATTGTACATTTACTACAATGCTCTCGTGATTCATAAGTTTTAAAATATTTAAAATGTATTATTGTAGGATATATTGTTTTAAATATATTTTAAAACAATTCAGGTAACAGTTAGGAAATCTATTTTTAAATTATAAGTACGAGTTTGATCATATAGGAAACAAGACTGTAACGAAGGATAAAATGTAAATGAATTGTAATAATCCACCAACAAACTTTACAATCAATCGGTTCCTTTATTTTCGAACCGTTATCAATAGTTGTTAATAAATAAATGTTTATCGAAAGTCAATTCATCAAATCGATTATTTAATATTTTTTGTGGTTGTACTTTTCTGTTTTATAATTTTAAGACCAACTCATGTATTTAATCTTATTTTAAAAAATCTATTTTTTTTAATCGTATCTAGCACTTTTCTTGCCCTTAAGATATTACTTGAGAGTTGCCTTTAAGATAGTTTTCTAGATATCGAAATGTGATTTGTTTTTAAAATTGTTAGTTTTGAGATACACAACTGGTTTCTATCTTTGAAGTTAACCTAAAGTAAATAAATAAATAAAATAATACATTAAATATAATATATATATTCCTAATTTCTTAATACAGTGAATATTATTACAATGCTTATTTTACCTTCATTAGTTTGAACGTTGTAAATTTAGTATAAATAAAATATGTTAATCCATACATTCGACATTTATGTTGTGTGACAATTATATTAAACTTTCCTCATAAAAAATAAATAAATCAGCAATCGCCTTTAATGACTACTAATCTTATTAGGTCTTTTCATACCATTGATGCATACAACTGGCACAATAGAAATTTAAAAAAACTTTCCTTTGTTACTAAAAGTATAATTGTACGACATCCATAATTAAGACTGATTTTTCAGATATTACGATTTGCGGAGGCAGGAAGAAATGTAGTGTGGTGATTTCGTGTGTGTATGGATTACAATTATAAGTGTATTATCTAAAAAGAAAAAAAATATTTTTTACATTAAAGTACAAGTTTTTAGAAGAGTTGTAAACATTTAATTACTTAATTGTGAATGCTGTGGAAATAATGGGTAATATTTTAATGAATAATTTTATGAAAATAAATAAAATGCACAATAATTTAAAACAGAGGGCTAATTATGTGAATGTTTAGAAATAAAATTTAGGAAAACAAATGGAGTTAAAAAATTTCATTTTGTCCCGTAAAATTGCTCAAATTTCCTAAATATTTTCAAACTAATCTATAGAAGTTGTGGAAAATGTTAAGTGGAATGAACGTAATTGAATTTTTATCGGCGTTATTTACTGAAGTTGCGTGATAGGAAGGGAGTTTTACGACTGAAATACTTTTAGTTCAAGGTTGTAGTGACGTAAAAGATGTATTAAAAACCTAACAATACTCTTAAAACTAACCTACTTCAATATGTATTATCATTAACGTATCATGCCATAAACCTTAACACATCTAAATACAACTTGCATTTCAAGTTGTTATCATTATTCTCTAACATCGTGCTATAATCCCATGTAAGTGAAATACAGCCATTTGTAATAGACACAAGAATTGAACAGACGTGGTTATTGTTTTTCCTTCCAAATTATTTAAATAAAAAGTGCCGAATTTCTGTAAAAGTTCAATCCTCAATAAATGATGTAAAGATCCAAAGACAGATTATTTTAGGAATAAACTTGTAAGAATTTCCTAGAGTATAAATCACCTCTCCTTATGAGGTGATACAATTAGAAATTAGGCTCATATTTAAAAACACTACTACATTTTACCTAATAGATGAACCCAGGACTAAAACTAGGTCTGAACATTCGAAAATAAAACTAAATGAAAAGCCGAATATAAAAAACAAAGTTACAAATTTACTATTTTTCTAATATTTACAACGGTTGATTTAAGGTATTGTTTGAAATACACATATTCATATTATAAGTTAGAGAACGAAGCTATAAAAAGAAATATTTAAACACACTGCACTTAAAACTTTTATATTATATCGTATGCAACTCCAAGATTTTTTTTTGAAACATTATTTACTTCTCTATATACAAGTTATTACCATTAGAGTCACAATCTAAATATAATAAATTATACCTGTTAAATGATCTAGTTATAATTAGGCCTATCATATTACAAAGTTATTTTAATGTTTTCCGCATTTTAATAAGAGTTAGTGTAAATTAAATAAATATTACTGATCCGTCAGATATATATTTATAATATTAAGATATACAGGTGAAATTTATTTATCTACAATCTAACATGTCTCATATGACATAAGTTAATACAAAGCATACTAGTGTAAACAACACTAGTCAATGGAATATTCTTATCACAAATTACATAATTGATAACATTGACCATCTTTTTTAAATCGTACATCATGATTACACAGGAAGGTGTAACTGATAAAAATGTAAGAAGTGCAGTCAAAAAACACATTGTTTGTTGATAAGGCTTACAATAACTGTCAGAAAAGTATCAACGCTGAATATCGACAGAAGAATGGCGAAATATGTTATTCTCTAACATTCTAATATAGATTATCAAAAACATAACTCATTTTATCCTTTCTGGAACAATTATTATATTTTAGAATATTTGTTAAACTATTATGAATAACTCTAGACTTAAGAATCCACAAAGGGCCACATAATGAATGCAGGTGTTGCTAGACGTACCTATTTATATTCAGATTAGATAATTCCCTTCCATATTTCCTATCACGTTAATCTTAACCATCATATGTTTACTTCCAACCACGAGGCTTTTAGAGTATTAGAGGGCTGTGGGTACATCAATTTGTAAATGTACAACATGAATAGTGAAATGAAGGTTGATCTGACTAGGTCCAGAGGTTGGTAAATTTAAAATTTGTATAATAATTTTGTTTGATTTTTCGTTAGACTTGACGGGGTTTTTTTTATATATAGAGCACTTTATACACTGTTTTCGTTAAGGAGATGATATTCGTAATGGTTATTCAACTCCAAAAATATACCTAATATAGTGGAGTTTGACGAATTGTAGCGCACCACTACAACCAGTTTGGTTTATTGACAGGACATAAATAACTGGAAAGAAAAATTAAAAGAGTCACCAAATATTTATCTAAATTGAACCTTCTTCTTCAACGGTTAGTGTTATACGGTGACACATCCGTTTATTATTTCTTTGTTACTGAATAATCAAAATTATATTTTAATAATAATAATAATAATTAACCAAGTTTTAAATACAGTATTTATAAATATTAATTTATTTTACATATGGATTTTTAAAACAATATAATCTCATTATTTGATATTAAAATATATATTGTAAAATTTAAAGTAAATACGACACTTAATAACACTATTTGTTTTATGAAGTTTTTATAACATTTTTATGTAATTATAATTTGAATGGATGGATTCTTTTATTGCATCATAGGATATTATATGCTTCTGTAGAATTTTCTGTTCAAAATATATTGCAAGAAAAATCATAAAAACAAATGTTGGAAGTTGTATAACTAAATTACAAAATGTAATTAAAAATCTAGATCTACCATTTATTTTTATTGGTGCTCAGTATAAAGCCATCATCGAGACATATATTAATATCGAAGACGATGCCTTTACTTGAACTAATGGAGTTTGGCGTTTGCGTATCATAACTAAGTGCACCATCTCAACTCAGTGAAGTCGTCTCAACGATGCTCTTAGCACTTCTTAATGACGTTGTTAATGGGTCCTTATGAATTAATATGTTGTCTTTATTGAGGGAACATTTTTCAGTATTAAGGTGATTTAAGTAATTAAAATTAGCATTTTATATTACGTATTACAAAAATACAAACATACATATGTACATTTATATTTATATATTAATAATAATAAGTAATTAAATTTAAATCTATATTGCTAAATTATTTTCCATTACGTATATCCAAATGCATATGTTTTCATAGTGTTTCGTTACGTAGATAATTATTTCTGAAGTGTAGAATGTTATCATTCAGAACGTTGCAAATATTAAACAAGCACCATAATAATTTTAGTAAAATGTTGTATGTTAAACATAGATATAATAATTCGATTGTCTTACTTTTGGCTAGATTAATATTTCACATATTTATTGCAGTTAAAGGACTGTAACATATACGGAGTGTATATAAAGTCCCGCACTGGCTTAATATTTTCTAAACGACAACAGATAAATCAATAAGATTTGGTACATCAACACCACACCTAAAAATCTACTTTTTTAAGGAACTATCAATTTTCTGTCATATCATGGGGACGTCCCGCAAGGAGTCAGAACTTGTGGTGTTGATGTACCAAATCTTATTGATTTATCTGTTGTCGTTTAGAAAATATTAAGCCCTTGCGGGACTTTATATACACCCTGTATAGTTATAAACATTAGGAAAAAAAATCGTACTTTATATTTACATAATAAAAAATTATTAAGATTCACAGAATTATAATTAAATTTTTATTATATCTTGTCATTATTAAATAGTTTAATAAATCATGATAAATACGTAGGTAATAAATACTAGCCATAATTTTATTTTTAATCGTATTTTTGTAGATGTTATTATTACTTATACAATGATCTTAGACACTCAATTTTCTTAATGTAAGAGCAAATGTAAAATATTTTACGATTTTTGGATATCTAGAAAACAACAAATAAATGATGCATTTCTATATTACAAAAAATGGTTTCGAAATTCAGATTACCATTCTTCTTTGAAAGTTCTAGTTGTGAATTAAAAATCCCGATTTTCCAAGTTGCGTTTTTAAACAGTGAATCTTTCTTCTTTTTTCTTTTTTGGTAATTGTCAAATATACTATATTATATCATTGTCCAGGCTATTATTCCATATGTTTAAAAGAAATATTTGTTAAATATAGATATTAAGAAAGACAAGTACAATTACTTTTTTCTTATTTACATAGTACAAACTTATAACATTATTAATGAATTTGATGTTGGGTTTTTTGATAAATTAGTTTTTAGGAACGATTAATATGTAGCACTCTGTCTTAAGTACAGTGTTTTACAGCCCAACCAATATATCCAGTTTTAACCAAATATTATGTAATGTGGACTTATTTTGGTTATATGTATGGTTATTGTGTTAATTTTCCAATAAATACAAATGTTGGAAGAGACTGACACAAGAGATAATTACTCCAAATTAATTTCTCGATATCGCCTCTAACGATTTCGAATTCAATCTAGATTTAATCTACAAATAAATAAAAACGCAGGTTAGTCATTAAACGATGATGACACGAACAATATATTTTGCCTTGGGGATGTTATAAAAGACATATTTTTGCAACGTAAAGATTTTTGACCCAAACTCATATGATAAATCACCAATTAAATGGGTCACTTTAAATTAGGCGAAACAACAAAAGCTCGAAAATAATAAAATACAATATACAATATAGACTACCCAAGCTAAGCAGGTTTAGTAAACGTGATATTTTTTCTAAGTTGCTTTCATGGTACAATATCAATTTTGGATTACTAAACACTGAATTTGCTTTTTTGGGACAGACAATTCTGAAAAGTTTTCATTTGATCACGGGGTAGATAAGTAAGAATTTTTCTCAAATATTTACCAAATTTCTTATATAATTAATTATATCTCCATGTATATTTCTAAACACACCTTTTGCTTATTCTCTTTGTTTGTTTTTTCGGTATATCTACAAGTCAACTACAATATTATAACATATTTTAGTTTACTAAATGTTTCCTCATCTAAAAAAGTAACATTCCTTTAAGAAATGTGCCTTAATAAATCTATGTGTCTGTTTATTATCTAATATATTAAATTAAATTATACATACTTATTTATTTTTTAATATCCATTCAAGCATTGGTCTAAATAGTATCAATTATATATTTGATTAAATTGTAAGGAAATTTGTTTAGATATAGTTTATAATAAATATATAAATTATTTAGGTGTGTTAGGTGTGTGTATTAGGTGTGTAAAGTAAATATCTTTTTGTTACTATGTAAGGTTATGAATTAGGATAAGATTAGTTTTGTTATAAGACATAAAAATATATGACTGTTCTAACGTATCTTCAAAAATATTGTATCATCCATCTTGTCACAGCTGGCACATAAGAGTTATCATTTGTTACCTAATGCTGCACCTCTGTTTAAATCCCTCGCTTTTACAATAGTGACAGCTCAAACTGCTGAGCGGTGTAGATATGATATAAAAAAAACAAATTGAATTGTATATATGTGTGCTTATTTATGTGATTTTGTGTGGGTAATCAAAATACTAAAATGCGACATATTTAATAAACATTAGGTGTCACATTAGTTTCTGCTTCAAACTGTACATGTAAAACAATTTATTAACAAAAGTGTATTAAATATTTTAATTTTAAATAAAGTAAATATAGTCCTATAAAATAATCCTTTTATCTAGATTTGTTTTAGATGTACTGATATATAAAAAGAATAACAAAAATTATAAAAATCTATAAATTGTATTATTTTTTGAAATAACATTTTATATAACGTAATGTATGTATTTCTGTTATTTAGTATTCCTCTATCTATTTCGTATTAATCAACTAGGCAAAGTTTTACATTTTAAATTTACAACTCCAGACACTAGTCAGTATTTATATAGCAGTCAGTTTCTTTTAGATATGTTAAACACTGTATATAAATGAATTGTGTATAACAACCCATAAAGTATTTAACAAAACACTTTCTACACACTAAATATATATCTTTCATACTTATCACATTTGTAGTATTAAAAGTAAAACACATGTCTTGTCCGACTATCAAGTGAGTTTTGAATGATAGGTTCCTTTTTATAATATGAAAAACCTTTATTAATGATTAATAGTAGAACTACACTAAATTTGAAACAATATTTGATTGTGATTTCTAAATTGATTTATCTGAATACATAAACTTCCAATAGGTAATTTTATTTAAACTCAAAACAAATCCTAGAATATAATACCAAAATATCTGAAGATAAGTTTATTAAAATTTATTTATAATTTAGTTTATATTAAATTGAAGATAAGCACATACTCAAATACCACAATTCCTGGTATTATATAGAGTCATCGTAAAAGAATGACGGGATTTCAACTAAGTGCAAATCATAAAGACAATTTAATGATTTTACACTGACAATGTACACTGACATTAGTAAGAGTCTATGTGACACCAAATTGTGCTCTGTAGACATCAAATCTGTAGTCGGTTTCATGCCAAGCGCAGTGAATAATTTCTGGAGTTACAGTCATGATAGTGTGAGCTTCCGCAGATGGAGAAATCACGAATTTTCTGAATATAAATTGTGTTCCTAAAGTGCCCTCAGCAAAAAAATCCAACGTTGTATTGTCTTCGGAAAATGTGGTCTTTGTTCAGCACATGTCAAGGTCACACAGTAACTCTATATGATTTATCAATTTTATCATATTTGTCTACATGCAGTTTAAAAACAGTGAAACATTTATTCCTGAAGGTTGAGAAGGTTTATTTTTTGAAATCCCAACTTCTCTTTTGATGACCCTTATTTTGATATGTAACTTCCTCTTACCCGTACTGTATAAAAAGCACCTAATAATGTTTCCCAAAAACATTAATAGCCTATTGATTTATTTTGATTCGTACCATATTTTCCGTTTAATAGGCCTATGAAACATGCTATAATAAACCGACAGTTTCTTACCAGAAAACACAATTGCATTTTATGAATTATTGTTGTAAATAAATAATGGACTTTTCAAATAGCATATACAAATTAAGACTCGTTAAATGGAACTACTGTAATTTAATAGTAAAATGATTCGCTATAAACTCCAGTTACTGTTAATTAGCTATTGCTGTTTGTTTTAATCAACTATTGTGGTAATTGTAATAATGTTTTGAGTTAAAAGCTTTTTTCGATAATGAGAATCATTTGTAAAAAAAATTGTAGGGGGACTTGTTCTTGATATCTGCTTTTTAGTTTTTCAAGTTTAAATATTGTTTAAATCTTAGAGGTGTAAATTTTTATTTAATTGTTGGAGTCTTAACATGCTTATCACGTGATTGGAATGTATATTATTTGTTGACGGTTTTGCGAGAACTCGTACGCACACATACATACACACTCGCACAAATTCACACAAGCTCGCCAATACACATAACACTATCTCTCTCTTTCTCGCACACAAACATAATATCAAAATAAGTT
Source organism: Aphrophora alni (assembly GCA_963513935.1). Taxonomy (NCBI): domain Eukaryota; kingdom Metazoa; phylum Arthropoda; class Insecta; order Hemiptera; family Aphrophoridae; genus Aphrophora; species Aphrophora alni. The sequence goes on along the minus strand of OY740768.1, from coordinate 134,209,572 downwards.
ATGAAAATCTAACCCTAATTCAATACTATGATTATACGACAAAACGTATAAGTTTCTGATTAAGAAAACGATAAGTTGGTAGAGCCCAGACCTATCTGTGAACATTCGCAATGTATTTTGTGTGTTTTACAAGTTACTGGTATAAAATAAAAATGCTATGATAAATAATTTCGGTAAAAACTAATTAAAAAGTAAACAACTCTCATAAATGTATATTTAACCTTATAAATGCATTCGATAACCATTTTCAAATACATTTACTCACAATTGGTTGTATCATGTGTATGTATTAACTGAAACGAAAACATTTGTAATAATTTAATGAATTCCAAATATTTTTTGTTCTTAAAAAGCAATACATGTTTTCGATTTATAATTTTATACATCTTACATTAGTATAACGGTTTTAAGTCCCTCTATTTAATTCTTATGTGCCGAATTAAAACTCGCTTCGATAAATAAGAATTAAAATTCGTCATAATGTAAATTCCTCCTCCAATTAGTCCTAACATTTAATAATGTTCTCGGTTTTGAATCATTTCTGAAACACAATTCTAGGAATGAAGGATGGGTAGTAGACTTGCAGATTTGAATAAACAATGCCGTCTCGTCTTTCACTTGTTAAACGTTTCCATTTCGCAAAATACCCCTTTTTTCCAATTCAAATTTAATACCATCTACATCTTGTGATTTTGGTGTTTTACAACAGATGATTTCCACACAGTAAAATATTTTTAATTTGCAATAAATACTAAACTGTTACCATCCTATAAATGCAAATCATATATTTCAGATAGCAAAATATACAATTATTGTAATTGATACTTTTGATTTTCATTACATTTGTCATAATATATAATTTGTAATAATAAACGTCAATTTTAACTCATTTTATTTATAAAATAAAATCCTTAAAAACTATTTTTGTTTAAATTATTATAGTTTGGTATTATTCATTTTGCAGTATAACACATTAGAAACAAAATTGAAATAGAAGCTCAGACATAAGCTACAGCAAATTTTAAGTTTTTCGAAAATTTATGTATCTAGTTATATATTCGTCAATACTTATTGCTACTTCAGCAATATTCTATTATAATCACATATACGTATTCTTATAATTTCGACTTTCTGTTCATCAGGTAGTAAATAAAATTCAAACTTTACAGAAGCTTATATTTAGCATCACCTGTCATGCGATTTGTACAATATCTAAAGTTAGTTTGATATTTTTATCTCCACCTAAATTAAGAATATTTGTAGATTGTAAATATCCCTTCTTTAAATACAGAACTTTCATTAGTTGTTATCATTCTCACCACAGACCTAAAAAGAAAAATTATATCTCTTTATTTTGTGGATTAACAAGCATAAAATCTAAAATTTGTTGATCATATAACTTATTTACGACAAGACGTGATGCAATTAATTTCACGGTAATTTCTACGAGATGACTGTTAGTGTATCGTTATGAAATAGCTATAAATGAAAAATTACATGTATACAACTTCGTAAAGAATTACACACAATTAAAATTTTTTATGATAATCCCGATTCATTCATAAATTAACTCAAGTTATTTCATCAGATTTTGTTAACTTTTTTTTTTTTAAACAATTCCCAATAAATTATTATTCCTCGTAATCTATAGCAGAGTTTTATTATTATTTCAACAACTCTCATTCTTTGATAGCAGTCAAACAATACCCTTTTAGCGGATATTAGAGTCTAATAATAGGTTAATATCTTGCCACTAATATTTTATTAAGATTTAATTTTACAAAATAATATCTAAAATTAATAAATTAATAAATCGTAAAGAAATTATGTACATTATTCTTCTCTTTTGATACAATATCTTTGATTTAATTAAATTCACCTAAGTATATCAATAACATTATGTATTTAAATTGTAAATGACTGACGTATTCATTTAAACAATAATGTATTGTTTGACTAACAACTGTAAGCAACATGTTTCCATTAAAATAACTTCATTACACACACGGACAAGAGAAACATTTTTATTCTAACATCCTTATTTTGAATAATATAACTAAAATTCATGGAGATGCTCGTTGCATTCCTGTAATCTTTATTATTGTAAGTCAAATTTAACCCTCTGCTGTACATTTTGTAATTAAAACAAAACCCAATCATCGTTTTATCAAATTCCGAAATCCAGCTATTTAATTCATTAGATAATTTCCTACATTTGTTAAATGGTTTGGAGCAATACATTATTAAACTAATATTGCGGAACATTTTCATAATAACACTAGGACATTTTAAATTTTCTGAAGTTATTTTTTATCGTCTATCCCTAAATGTATAGGAATCAGTTTCTTTCATATTCAGAATTAAATTAAATCTGTCAAAATTAGTCAATAACATATACGAATACAGTTTTTAATCAAAAATTGCAAATGGTTTTTAATATAAAAAAATGGATCGCAATTTGTTTCTTCGTAGTTGCTGGTAGACGCCTATTTTCAGTATATCATATAAGATTTCAGTTTTAATTTTCAACAGTTGAATGTAAATCATAAAGAAACTCAAATAAAATGTTCCAAGGAGCATTACAGATATTCACAATAACAAAAATATGGATACAAAGAATTCCGTTTTGCAAAGGATTTATTATTTTATCTATAAACATCTGAGTTTGATGAATATGTCATCGAAATGTACTTTAATGTAATATAATACACATAAGTGGATTCCATATAATATTACCATGTTTTCTTTTCTTTTTTTTTTGGTTCGAATAATAATAATTTTCTTAATCATAAACAAACTTAATAAGATAAAATTAATGAAAATATACCTCCTTATATAGTATAAATATATAGGATAGCATATAATGGTTCATTCTCTATACAATTTTAAAAACAAAGTCAATTTTCCTGCATTGAATTCTAAGTATGTTTTTATTTGATTTAAAAACAATATTTTTGAACACAATTATGTACTGTGTTTTAAAATAATATACATCTTAGGGTCTTACACTTTTTTTCGTTTTTCATATTAACTCAATTTAGCTACAAATATATCAACTGTGTAATAACTATAGATACTTGAATGATATCAAACATTTGGTGAAATAATTCCAATTAATTGTCTCCTTTTACACATTAACATTACTCCTCACATCATCCAAGTCAATACTAACATATCAGTTTTCCTATCAAATTTTACAAAATATTACTTTTAGAGCACTGACAAATTACATTTTTAAAGTCGAATTTACTTACTTTTATAATATCTAGAATTCTGTGGGACTCACAACACTGTTCCCAATTCATCTACGTACACTAATCACGACGCCATATAAATGTTAAATTGTTTCAGTTTTTGCTTCCCAACTACTGGTTCCAACATTCGTTTTTGAACGATGTTCAAAGTCTCTTGACCAGCGTTCACTACAATTGGTTGGTTCACTACAGTCGGTTTTTAGTTTGCTACTCATCCGTCCATTGTCAGTTTTTGTCAAATTGTTTTATATATTCTATTACTAACTGTCAAAAATAAGTAATATTAATATTAATATTTCTTTTCTTGGCTCCATAATAATTTAACCTAATTACACCGTGTTAACTAACATGTTCACAATATATTCTAACCTATGAAGTAAGTATAGTTCACAAACTATTCTAAACTATGCAGTAAGTAGTTAAATTCCAATCAAAATAGAATGATGACTGGAGAGAAAATTATTATTTTTTACATGTATTTAGAATACATTTATATGCATATTTATCTATTTATACATGTAATATAAATTAGTGAATTTGGACATCGTGGTTTTGAAGCATAGATTATTAATTTCAGTACTTGCTATCGGGATAGATACATACTTAAGATTGAAAGCTCTATATGGTCGACATGGGGATTTAACGCCATAAATCGTTTAATCTAATCATTTTTGAGATATGTAAGTTACATCTTGTGGTTTTAACTACATATAAATTATATTTAATGATATACCATTATATTGTATATAGTTTATGAACAAAACATAGAATTAATCTATCCATTGTTTAAACACATTTTATTTTTGCAGTTATATTAATTTGATTATTGTTTCAATTTGAACTTATGTATAGATCCATTTTACCACTAAAAAAAAAAAAAACCCAAAAAACTTCAAGTTGGAAACGGATGTAAATTTAATTCACAGTGTTGTATAGCTAAACTGTTTTCTACAAATATAATTTGTTTTTATACTTTGACAAGTTTAGTTATAAACAATTACAGTTACGTTCAAACTTAACAGTAATTTAATATTCTAAAACAAAATCGCATTATTTTCTTAAACTTTGAAATCTTGTGGAGTAGACGTATTTATTAGATGTTTTAATTTTAAGATGTTAATTTATACTTAAATAGAGGGTAAGCCTGCCGTATACTATTTATTAGGAATCTACGTCCGTTTCACCTATTATATCTATTTTGTATAGTAACATATCGAAATTGCGGTATATTACTTAATGAAGTATAATGATTAAAATGTGTATATACTTCCTAAAATATTTTTAACTGCACTTCATTTTTTGTACTTCAGTTTTTTATTTGTTTGCTTTAAAAAAAGGATGGCTGCGGTATCCTAATTATGCACAATGTAGAAATTCGTTTTACATTATAAGAATTTGGTTTTCAGATTATGTTCTCTTGTTGAAGTTTATTTTTAAATAATTTAAAACACAAATATATAAATAATAATATCATCATTTATAATTACCAAAAATTATTGTTTTTAATATATCTCATATTCTTTTGTTTCAGCAACAAAATAAAAATATAAACAAAGAAAAAGTTTTATTGTATTTCACAAAATACATCTTTTTTCTAGTATAAACATAAATATGAACTATGTAGTTGAATTTTTGATGATGTATGTAACAGTTACATATTAGAAACAGAAACATGAACGGTAACAAAAATAGAAATATAAATAAGGCATTGTTTAAGATGTCCAGACCAAACCACATATCTATATACAATATATTTGAGAGAGTATTGGTCAAATAAAATTTTTATTTGACAAATGCACCTTTTTTCTAGTATGAATCCATATAGTTTGAAAAACACGTTTTTCATTGTTGATGGTCATTCTCCTTATTTAGACAATATTTTTGTGTACAAAACGAATGAAATCTACGTATACAGATGAAATGGGCTGCGATAATCATTTGCTGCAATCAATTATTATGCAAGTTCTTTATTATATGTTTGGATAATTACATGAGGGTTTACATTAATGTTTTAGTTGATTATCTTCCTACTATCTTTATTATACTTGTGATGGTTTTAAAAGAAAGCTGGTTATCGGTTTTGTCACATATCGGAAAATATAAGCTCCTAACAGTCGCCAAGGGGTTTGAAACTAAACGATTGGCCGCCATAAATTGATTTATAACATCCAGTTTGTGATATGTGTTTTTTATCTTGTACGTTGAACGAATATAATAGCATTTATTATTATTAAATAATATTATATATGTTCTTTGATAATTAATAAACATTGTAAATAAAATGCAAATGTATAAGTATTTTTCCTTTTCAGTTTAATTGATTTATTATGACAACTGTAATAAATCTACTAATATTCCATGAGTATATTTATAATACTATAAAACAATATTAATTATTAGAGATAATGAAGATAATTACTTGGAAACTATTGATTTAACACTTCCTTAGGCAACTGGAAGAAGGAAACTAATTTAGATGTGAATGATTGTTATCATCTGAATTTAGCCAGCTGCTGTTTAACTTTAGGTAATCAAGTTAAAATATATTTTTAATCAAGGTTAGAAGGAAAAAAAATACAAAAAAAGACAACGATTATGTTTCAATTTAATTATCCATAATATGTCACAGGAAATATTCAATATTAAAATATGATCAATTGATTTTTTAATTTAATCAAAAGAAAGTAAAAATTTTATTGTCTGTTAAATGAAGAAATACAATAAATAAATTCTCGATATATTTTTCTTAATTAATTACATACATACATACAGGTTGAAACAAATCAACTGTCTAGCTGGTATAACAATCATACTAAATAGTGTAGAGATTTTAGTTCTAAATGACCCTAACTATTTTTTATCTGAAAAATCTGGAAATATATTGTTATATATATAAATGCAAATGTTTACTGTTGGAGGTGGTATTCAAAACATTTCAAACTTAAATATTGGTTAGGAATATAGTTTTAAGGTCCTTTTAAAGTAAAGAGTTTTGCATTACTTATTTCAGTATAAAGATGACACGATCAATCGTACAATATTTAGGTTTTTACGATTATATTTTGCTATCTTTTAACCATACAATATTCTCAGAAACCAAAACAAAATTATACCTATCATTTCTGATAAGTAACTCTCCTAAACCATATGCAGTATTGGTAGCCTACTCTTTCCCTGTTTTTAAATTTTTCAATATTTTTAATTTTGGAGAAATAATCGTTTACAAACGCCCAAGTAAGTTGTACGTTACAGGATATTAATGATCTCTCAAAGCATTACTTTTCTTATTTACAAAGTGCGACTTAATTTGACCTATGTTTTTTCATAGTAAAATCTTACAATGTTCATTTAATTTGTTAAGAGTTTTTTATAGAATATAAAATGGTTGTTTAACGATTATGTCCATCTTTTACTGAACACCGTCCTCAAGCTCAAACTTCAGGACTGATTCTGATTTTTTTCCTGAAAAGGAAAATATTTCAAAGTAGTAAGATATTATTGTAGTAGCTTGTCTTATCTAGTTAATTCAGCAAAACTCAACATCAGTGGCAATAAAATTGCCTATCAAATTAAAGCTAAATATCTTGGTATTAGCCTGGATGCTAGATTGTAGTAAAAAGAATACATCCAGGTAAAAAGGAGAGAGGAGTACAGACAGCAATATTGGCTGTTGGGAAGAAACTGTGAATTAACAACACACTAAAAATGTGTTAATATTTAGATAATTACGCCAATTTGACTTCAATGTAATATTGCGATGTGCTAAGGCACTCTCCACGTGTTTCAAAATATGGTTTTAAGGAATATGCGTAATGCTCAGAGGTACGTTCTTAACGAGGATATTCATCGGTATCTTGGAACTTCTACTTACTGTAGCTGAATTTGTTAAGACAATTGCTGGAAATCACGAAAAAGGATTGCACCAATATAGCATTACAGAAGCAATGGAATTACTTGACACTAGAACTTAGTTTGACGACTCAATAGTACTAAACCCTTGTAGCTGATACAATACGTTCTGGTCTTAGTAGATGTTTAGTGTCTCCAGAGAAGTTAGACGAAAACATAAAATCATTGATGGTTTAAATAAGTGTTTAATTATTTACGATCGAAAGTGTTAGATTAAAATAAATGGTTGGTCATAACTTGACCAGTTTTAATACTTCATAATTTGAATGTAAGTAAATACAAACAAAATAGTTGTTCGTTAGAAATTAAAACTTACCGGTACGCTAAAATGTAATTAGTTTTCATAATTTGTAAAATTTATTATCTAAAACAAACATATTGTTCAGTATATTATTAAATTTCCAGTTATGGTGTCGTTTTTAATAATTTTAAAAAAATACAAAAATGTGTGTATATTAATTAGAACAACAATTAGTAGTAGAAACCAAATTTCTCTTACCTATTTATTTCTTACATACTCTATTTTTTTACAATTTATGGACAACAATTATAACAATAATAGAACACAATATTATTATTGTTTGGACAATTCAGTATATATTCTCTAATTTTAAGTCATTTTTAATAACTATTATTTAACAAAAACTGATGTTAGATTATTGTAAAAATAGTCATTTGTGTAAAATTATTAAATGAGTAGGTATCAAAGATATTAGATATTTACTGGAAATTACTAATACTGTTGAAATCTTTCAACAAGTTGATATCAAAAGACAATATAATACTGTAGCTAACTGCATATATAACACCAGACTATAAACAACAATCAACCCATCTGTTACTATACAACAATCAATACCGACATTAGCTATTTCATTTTGTAATTTTAGTTTTAGAATATGTACGTATAGATTCATTGTATTTATTCTATTTTTGTGTGGAGTTAAGTAGTGGATAGGAACTGATATGGTCTTAATTTCGCCCCTTAAAATTAAAGCCAGTTAAAGGTATTTATCTATTTAATTAAAAATAAATATTAAAACTTATTTCATTTTCAAATAACTTTTACAATATAACAGTTTTTGAAGTTGCAAACATGAAAAATATACATATCAACACTTCCAGTTTACACTTCAAATAATAGACACAATACTATAATGGCACACTACATAATTTGCATTGTCATTATTTTAATAGTAATATCAAAACAAAATTATTAAAATTATGTTTTTTCCAAAAATAGATTTTTTCTTCGGAATATATAATATGTACTCTTAAAATTATATTTGAAAATAATTTTAACATAAATAGTACACCTTAATTTAAATTGAAAATGGATACAGTTAACACAACAGAAACAGATATGAATTTCGTGGAATCTATCTCTGCAAATGGAGATCTCCTAACCAAGAGTAAAATTTCATTTACTGTTGAAGCTCATTCCCCTGAGTCACGCAAAGTAATATACTGCGTCAAGATAAAAACACTGTTTTACACGACATTTCTAATGTTATTATTAATGTTTAGCTTACTTGCAATAGAAATTATTTTAATTATAGAAATTAACACCAGCGGAAGCGTGGTAGTTCAGTTGGATAAGGCATGCGCTTATCGCACCGCAGTTCGGATTTGTAGATACGATTACAATTCAATAATTTGCATTTCTCGTTGTAGTTTGCAACATTATGGTCTTTATTTCTCTAACAGTCATAATAAAAAGACGTTATTAAACAATAAACCCAACTAAAGTCTATAGATTTTGTCAATATAATATCTAAGATACATTTCTGTAGAATATTTTATAATAAACAGTATTTATTAAATAATAAATAAATAATAAATATAATGAGTTATTTATTAAATATAATAATATATATTAAGTAATATATTATATATTACAAATTTGTTCGTGCTTGGAAATAAATAGTGTATATAAATTTGTGTTTATAAGCTTTCCAGAGACATAAAATATATAATACTTTCGTACACTATTACGTTTTATATTGCTAGACTCGTTTGTAGAATGACGTTTTGTCGTGACATTCAGTGTCTGTTTCTGTTGTTCTAACTTTCGTAACCAATATTTTCTACCAATAATAGCTATTCCCTCTACTACATACAATACTGATACAGCAACAGATCTTGTTCAAGCCCCCACGGGGATCAAAGCCCGTACTTTTTGCTTACAAAGCTTCAGCTGCTAGACCAATCGGATGCTTTTAATCACCCATATACTTGATTATATATAAGTAATTTTATGAACTTTACTATATAAGTATTTTTTTAAACTTACGTATAGACTTCAATGCTCACTACCCCCTAATAAATTATCTAAATAATTTTCCATACACCCTAGATTTTTACATTTCATCACTTATTTCACATTATTTGTATACAGTATTGTAAAAAAAAATATTTCCGAAAATTACAAATTTACTAAATTTTGGTTTAGAAAATTATGTTAAATACAAATTTTATATCATGGATTTTTATACTGAACCTGGTCCTATTAATAAACATTTATTGATTTCTTTCACATTGCGATAAATGGTATCTAGGGTGCAGGAATTGGAGTCATTTATTGAAGGTGCGTGACTGCAAGGGTAACTTAAAAGATAGGATATCATTTTTCTCTTGGACTGAAGTAATTTAAATACTGTGGTTTGTTTATATTCATTTTACCTACTCAAACCTCTGTAATAGCTTTATGAAATTATAAATATTTGTGATATACAGTCATTCTCAATCGTTAATTAATATATTTTATAATAATAGTATATTAATACAAAATGAACTGTGAATACTTCAATATTACTTATAATTATTTGTTTGTAAACACTCTCCCATTCCTCTAGGACTATGTTTTTAGATCTAGTGATACCGTAAATGGAGATTATCACATAGAATAATAAATTGGCACTAAAAGAAGTGGTATTTTAAACAATGCGTAATGTGATGTGATGAATCAATTTAGTTATGAATTTAATCCCCTTAAAAATTAATAAAAATAAATATTATATTAAAGGGGCAAATAGTCTACAAAACATAGGTGTTATAATTTAAATTTTTTAGACATTTTGTTCAAATTTCAATCATACTGTCTGAAGATCTTTGACCTTATTGTCAACTTCAAATTTGACATTTTATATAATAGTCAAATAATTTCTTTTTAAATTACACTTTTTTGTATACAATAATTCATCAAATTTCCAAAGGTAAAATATGACTTTACATCATGACTCCGTTGTTTCAATGTTTAGTTTTACACTATTTATAAAAGATTGTAGAGGGAAACCTTATCACATTCTCTTTTTTATATCGTATTATTATAAGTTTTATTAACTGTTGAGTATTAAATTATTTATTAAATAACCTTGAGAATTCTAATATTTTTGTATTTGAACATTAATAACACTTTAAATTTATTTTTTACTTAGCCCTTAACTAACATCATACAACTTGAGGACAGGCACAAAAATAAAAATCGGCGTATTTCCCCTCCTCTTGACCTATTGTTTTTGTCCGGCCGTCTAGCTGCCAGTCGGACGTTGGTCTTATTTCGGTGAAAATTCCAGTTTTTCTCTCGCCCCTAGGCTGCGCTATTTATATTTTTTGAAGACTTTCCGTCTGTGAGACGTATGTTGTTGTTTACGTGATTTTATTTTATAGTTTTATCTATGGTTTTTATCGAGACGTGTGGTGAATGACATGGTGAAAAGATGTTTCTGAACTAATTCTACGTCCACTCTATGTATGTAAAGCCATTGTACTGATTATTACATTTATTGATCATTAATTATGCCTTTTTTTTCATTTAAATACCCATAGGTGTCTCCCAGACGTATAATGTTGATAGCGTAACTTTAAATCATGATGTTAGTTAAGGGTTAAACTATGTATAATACTATTTCTTCGATATTAAACTTTTTACAATGTTGTTATATTCTTGAAAATGATTATCCGGTATTTTTTTTTTTTTTTTTGTTTATTGGACAAACTTAATTATTATTCTCTTTTCCTCTAAAATAAGCTTAATATCATATATTGGCGATTGAAATCGCTAGATAAATAAACAATTTAACTAATAATAATTATGAATTTTATTAATAATGTGGTAGTAAATTTACACTATATGTATATGTCACTAAATGATGTCCCTATTGAACTTGTATTTTTTTGTTAACTCTTTTTTTCAAGTCCTCTACAATACGAATTATAAGGTTTTTAAGTAAGTTAAAAATCAAATTGTAACTATCATGAGAAAGTTCAGACAATCCTATTTTTATTATATGAATAAAATTGTTACCAATAATAAGTCAATCAAAGCATACGTTTTTTTTTATTTAGCGAACTGTTAACTAACTTTATATCCTTTATATAAATATTCTCAATTTAATATTGGTGTCATATTTTTAAAATGTTTACATTGCCAAACTACTGTGGGCTCAATTTGTACTCTATGGCAGGTAGTTTTTATTATTAATTTTACTTGTATTTACAGTATTTAATATTACTTTTTGTGAATTTTCTTTTCAAACGTTATTCATAGGCATTTTTATAACATATATCAAATCAATATAACTAAATGATATATCAATGTCATTATTTAAAAATTACTAATTACCAAATACCAAAGTGTACAATTTTAAGAAAAACTGGGTTATATCTTAAAAAACGATTTAATAAACTTTTATTTCATATTCATTGTTTTTTTTTTAGATCTACTTTAATTATTTAACATACCTTATTTCAAGTCCATAGTAGTTCTATATACTAGAGTAATGACTACATGTTTCACTACCATATTAGCAGGATAATCAGGCCAACATAACAATAAGAACAATAACAATTTTGTTCACATAGACATCACAATAACATATTAATATCTCGGCCTGGCACAAATAATCGTGCAGAAACGGCACTCGTTAGAGTTAAAAATTGGTTTTTGGGTACTCTCAATGTAATAAAGTTTATCCCAATAAAACTCAGCAAGTGAACATGTAGCTAAAATATCGGGGGGAAAACAATATTTAACTTTAACGAGTGCCGTTTCTGCACAATTATTTGTGCCAGGTCGAGAGTTTTATATGTGTTTGTGATGTGTATGTGAACAAAAGTAAATGTTATTAGTTGACCTGATGATGCTGCCTATGACAGCGAAACAAGTAGCCATTACTCTAGTATAAAGAACTACTATCGACTTAAAATAATGTATGGTAATTATAATTAATATTGATTTATAACTACTTGACTCTTAAAAATCCAAATCCAACAAATAAATAAATTACTACAGTGCTTTAATTATTGAATACAATATGTAACCCACAAATAAGGTGCAACAATTACAGTACCTACATTTAAAAAATTTAGGAGACCATTATTTACATGTAATTCACAAATAAATTAACTTTGATTTACATCTTTTAATGATATATGTATTTAAATGTCGTTTAAAACCAAAATTTTATTAACGTGAAATTCGTCAGACCTTTGTCGAAAATATATAAATATATTTTAAAAAAAAGTTTCGTTTACAATTATCCAATAAAGTTGATATTGAGCTCACAAAAAAGACATGATTTGTAGCTTGAATTTATTTATTTTTTTAAACTTACATTGAGCATTTTAATTTATTTAATAAATTG